>CM076575.1:209553002-210153002 GCA_034641835.2 Pinus albicaulis | reverse complement strand
CTGGTGTAGAACTTGCTCTATGGATGTTCCTAATAGTGGGTGAGTTTCCAGCTTTAGAAGTTTGCCACAAAATCATTTTTGGGTTATCAACTACAGTAGGAGGATTTGGGTCTGGGTGTGATCTGGTATTTATCCTTCGTGAAGCCAGGTCTTTTACTCAACAAATAGAGAGGCTAAAGGCTTTGGGACTACTTTTTGAAGGTTAACCTCTCTTAGTGTTTATTATACTCACACAAGGTTAAACTAGGCCCTAAAAACTGATTTGGACTGATTTGACACAATCTTAGGAAAACCTATGGGACTAGTGAGATGAAAAAAGGCTTACCAGAAGCTGGTGGAGTCACCAGGTAGATGTTTTTGTAATTTTTAAGGGTATGTATACAATGGTCCACCACCAAAATTTTGATTAAAATCAATCTATGGATTATTTTTGGCTTTTGAGATTCTTTATGCAGCCTTAAGGTTTCAATGAGCATCCTCTAACTGAGTCATCATCTTGCTAGGATTGTGAAGCAATTAATTTATACTCTTGGCTATGAGTTGATTTTCCAACTCAAACTGAGGACCTATATGAGTCATTAAAAGTTTGTCAGGCTACTATGAACTCAGTCCCACCGTGATTGTCATTATGTTAGGTCCCCATAATTTTCTAGATTGATTGAGATACAAATGGACAGGGTAACATCAAACCAAGATTTTGAATCCAAGGACCTAGACTTCCTAGATTCGGAGAGGGATTAGGGTTGATTTTAGGCTAGATGTTAAGTGTAGGTTATTTTGATTGTTTTTGGTTCGGTATGATGCTCAAATGGATTTAGATAGAAAACATGGAATATTGTTTAAGTCATTGGGCAATGGAGTCTAACAAGGTCATGATGAGTTCATCAATGGTTTCAAGAGAATTTGCAGGGAAATTTTAACTTGGTTGGTAGGTCTTTGAGGTTGTGGTGGATGATGAGATGGACATTAAAATTGAGAATAAAAGCTAGTGAAGGGCAGAATTGAATCCTTAATAACTTTTAGAGTAAGAGAGTTAGAAAATCATAAGCATGGAAAGAGAATCAAAGGTATAAGTGAAACGTAATCCTTTTGATTTCAAACTAAACAAAAATGATTATCTAATACAAATATTCAAATGAAATTATAGAAAGGAAAGAAAATTATTTAACTTTCATAGATTTCATTATCAAGAGCAGAAAAACATTTAAGATGCACAAGTAGTTATAACCATAGAAGAAGAGAAAACTCTCAACATCTAAAGTAACACCTGTGAAGTTTTCTTGAAACAAATTTAGCTAGTAAAGGCAAAGAGCATGATTCAAAAAAACTTCTTTGGTAAACATAGGCAAAGATGCTTTAAAGAGTTAAATCCAAAGCAAAGTATTTCAATAACAACAATATATAGGGCTAGCCATAAATCATAATTGACACTAACTAATCTAAACCATTCAAGAAATGGACAAGCTAATAACTTCTTAGAGAGCAAGAGATGGATTCCCTAATATATCTCAATAGAAGAAAACATTAAGGTAGTGAAGGAAAAACAAAAGTAAGGTGCCATCAGGAAACATTTGTTAATATAAATTTTTTGTCCTATTGCAACAAAGCATGATGGAAAACATAATGGAAAACTAGAAAAAATGAACATAAGAAACACTTCACCATCAACTAAGCTTATGGATCCTGCAAACAATCTCTCTCCATCAACAAGCAAACCAGGGCATGCATGAGCTCCAAGACATCGAATTTCCATAAAAAACTCCAAGAGACTATGTATTTGATTCAGCATAAGTCATCAAAATCCAACTAATACAGAAGAACCTCATGCTCTATTTATGGAGAAAATAAGGAGGTGGAAACCCTAAGAGGCTTCCAGAAACCCTAGTTTAGCCATAAATTTCATAAATGTGCTTAATGACCATGCAAGGCCCAAGACACATAAGATATAAGATAATAAATGAAAAGCATCAAAACATAACTCCCAAATCAAATCAGGAGTGATTTCCTGAAAAAAACATTAAAAATCAATTTTTTATTAATCAGCCTCTTTTGTTGACTTTTTGGAAAAAGGGTGTTTCTGTGCGTAGCGCCATTTCAACAAACAATAGGGTTTGTTGCAGTTGAGTTTTGGATCCCTTCCCAACATCAGATTTAGCCCCGTGATGGCTCATTGGAAACATTAAAGAATATAATTTCTAGAAATACTTGAATTTTTCTGAATGGATGCCATTTGCCTGCTCAAAAATACAAACTCCCATGACTGCTCTGTGTGCAGTGCCAGGCTTGAAAAGGAGGCAGAAAGGTCATTTTTGAGGTGTTTTTTGACCTTTTGAGAGGGAAACAATGCTCCAATTTACATGAAATTTTGTGGGTAGACTACTGGTGAAATGAAAAACCAAAAAATGTAAAATTTAGCAGCTGAGGATGCCCCAAAAAAGAGCATAGCGCCTAGGGTGTTGTGCTCCTAGGGGCCAAAATTTGGAAAAAACAAAAATTTTCTGGATTTGCTTAAAAATTGGTGTGTAGACCCCTTAAAGGGGATTTAGACACTTTCTGAGAAGCATCAGCCAAGATCCTGAGGATGTCATGCACTTTGGGCCTTTTCATCTCTTCTAGCTCTATGAGGGCTTTCTTCAATTTGGCATTAGCAAGCATGCTCTTCCTTGCATAGTGTTTAACCATTTTCTTCTGCAAGGCAAGGCCCCTTTTCACCTCGTTGAAATACTTGTGTTCTTGTTTGTAGTAGTAAATAAGTCTTTGTGCACTTTCAAAATATTTTTCCCATTCTTGAAGCTGGGCATATTTCTCTAAGAGGAGAAACTTAGTACTCATCTCTTGGTCCTCACTATCACTGTCTAGATCAACAAAGAGAGGAACCTGAGAAGAATTTTTGATCCTTTTTCTCCTCCTGACTGTTGTCTTTTTCTCAGCACTCTTCATTTTTTTTTTTGGCTTTGTCCAATGCTTTGGTATTTTGTGAGGAGATGGCCCTTTGCCTTTTAGAGGCAACAAACACATCTCTTTTCCCTCTGTGATAAGTGCATGAGGGAGGGGCAATAATGGGAGTCTCAAAGGTAATGTTGTCATCATTTTGGCCTTCAATATGCTCTATATTTTTTTCACTTGCTTCACTCTAAATTTCTTTTTCACGCTTGGACTGATTTTTGTCAAGACAGTCATGATTGCTGTCATGACCATTAAGACTCTTTACTTGACTGCCTGATGTGATTTGATGGTTGTCCTCATCATCATCCTGCTCTTGCTCATCATCCTGCCCTTCTTCTTCACTATATTCTTCGTCATTTTTTTCCTCTTCCTCATCATTGTTATCCTCTTCCTCAACATCAATTTCACTTCTTTCATCCTTGTGGATGGTTTCACTGATGTTATATTTGTGGCTACCACTACTAGTTTCATTTTCTTTTCTCCTTCATCATCTTGCTACTCTTGGCCATTGCTGCTTTCTTCTTGGCCACCTTATTGTCCTTAATTTTCTTCTTCATCTACATCATCTTCTTATTCAATGCTTTACTCATGATCATCACTGCTTTCTTCATGATCATGGCTTCTTTCTTCAGGGCCATCACCAATTTCTTCATGGCTACTTCTCTCATCTTCATCATTTTCTTCATTTTCATCATCTTCTTCTTCGCTTCTCTCTCCTTGTCCATCATTATCTGTCTTATCTTCCTCCTAATTTTTTCCTCCTATTTGTTCTTCACTAGGGCTATTGTCAGCCCCTTCACTTTCCAATTTAGGGGAGGATGTAAGAGGTGAGATTCTTTGTGGAGAAGGAATATGGGGAGATGATGGATGTGTGGAGGTAGATGGTTGTGAAGTAGAATGAAAGTTATGATGGATGAAGGCTCAGGGGTCTGCAAACACATCATGTGAGATAAAGGTATCCCAAGATATTCCTTTCTATTCTAGCTGGTATAGGACAATCATCTTGATCAGGAAGTGGTGAAAGAGGCTTGGCATTTTGTGGTCCTAGCTTTTCCTCTTGACAGCAGAGGCCATTTTATCAATACTCTGGAAAATGTAATAAGGTAGGTTCATCATCTTGACTTTGGTGAAATGCATCAGCAACCTAATATGATATGAGTAGAGCGGGGAGTATCTTCCCTCACATGTGAAATACCTTATAATCTGCCTCATTAATGAAGCATACCTCTCTAGCCAATGAGAAAAATGGAAAATAGCCGTACAATTTTTCAGATAGGTAGGTTTCAAATAAGGCCCATAATAACCTAAATCCAACTTCTTTTGTTTGAACCAAAACTCACCAATGTCTGGTATACCTGTTTCCTTCGAAATGATTTCATATGAAAGCTCAAATTGAACCCCTGCAAGATTAACTTGGTGGTTTTGTAGGCTACAGGAAAATAATATAGTCAATTCTGGATGACGGTTTACTTGCTTGACCTTCTCACAAAATTTGTAGCACCCTACATCATGGAAGCATGAAAGGAACATAGGAGAGGAAGTGATTGGAGTGGTATCTAGGGGCTCAAATATTTTAGCTTTTCCTCCATAATGTTTTGGCTTGGTGGGAGTGGGACTCTCATCACCACTGGTGTGAATGTCTCTCTCTGACATGATGGCTAGTCCAAAACAACAGTAGAAACATTGGGCTTTTCTTGAGGATTTTTTGGAGTAAAACAAGTGGTGTAGGTCAACTCTTTGTAAAAAAGGAAATCTAACGTGAAGACAGTTTTTTCAAAGCTTGTATTTGGTCGTGTAGGTTAGCCTTATAGTTACTCAATCCTCTCTTTACATTCAAAAATAATTTTTCTTACAAACCCTAGCTTAAAGACAAAAAAAATGATTTTTTTATAGTCTAGGGTTTGGTCAAATTTTGAAAATGGATGACCTCTTTGATTTAAGACAAATAAACTCTTGGGAGGAGGAAAATGGTTTCACCAACCTTATGTTTAGCTTACAGAAGTTTAGAGGCCGAAAATTTGATTTTTTAAGGTATTTGGAAAATTCTGGAGAATGCTGCCAGGAGCGCAGTGCTGGGCCGGTCAGGCTGTCAGAGCGTAGCGTCGGGTGGAATGGGTGGTCTCCCAGGCACCTGTTGAATTTTCTGGGCCTGAGCGTAGCACCAACCCAGGTGCATAGCGCCATGTTGTGAGCGTGTAGCACAGTGTAAATTTACATTGCCCAGCTCGCCTCTATGCATAGCGCTAGATACCAAGGGCGTAGCACTAGCCTCTGCGCGTAGCGCTGGTAAAATCTCACAGTTTTTCCCGAAAAACACTGCAACTCTCCGCCAACGGTTTCTTCTCTCTTGCAAAGTGGAAAATGGTGTGGGGGGGAATTTAGAAGGGGCCCTTTATAGCTTTTTTTGAAAAATAAATCAAAAGGGAAAACCCACTTTTGTAAAGTTCATGTTTCCCTCTATTCTTTTATGTGTCTTTTTACTCGCATTTCACTGTGTAGAACACTTTTGGCATAGTTTTTGCAAAATGTTTACTCATGATTTTATTATCTTTTTTGTAGGACAATATTTTGACAAGGATGCCCTTGTTGGGGGTCTTCAGCCAAGATGTAAATCACGAGAAAAATGCTTTTAAGCTATGTTTGTTAATGAATTATGTCCCATTTTGATCTGAAGGAAGAAACTCTATTATTGCCTCTTTGGTGAGATAAGGCTCTGCATACTGATACTCTTTATCCCTTTCCTTCAGTGCATATGACCTATTTCTATCCTTGGAAGTAACCTTGAGGAGGTGACTTCTGCCTTTGTGGTATTTGTGGTGATTTTCTTGTTTGTCACCATTGCTTTCTAACTAGTAAAAACACCCCTTTTCTCCTTGAACACAGGCCCTTTAATATCAGTATTTTTACTATTTACCATAAACTCATGGTGTTTCTATTTTCCTTAAGTTTACTGTGTCTTTTATCAAAAATGGATTTATGAACTCTTTCAAATGTACTTCCTCTTTTTCTATCTCTGCTTCAAATTACTCTTCAAGGTATTTTTGCAGAAAGGTTTGGAGGTGATAGTTTATCCTTTGTATGTTTAGGTGTTGAAACAACAGGTTGCATTTGGAGGTCCCTTTGAAATCCTCTCCTTTTTTTATGAAGGAGACTTTTTATTCCATTACCTTTCCTTTTTTCTAACTTGATGTCCTTTTGACCATTCTTGCAGAGATGTAAGCAAAGAGCAACTGCCTCCTTGCAAGATTCATGTCTTTAGGCATAAAAGTTTCTTGACTGATCTCTTTGGTGAATCTAGGAAAAGTGACTTGTCGCATTCTTTTGAATGTATTCCCTTTATATAGAAGAAGAAACAGAATCTATAGGGCACCAAATCCATCCTATGACTTTGTGAAACCCTAGGTGATCTAGTGGAGGCCATCTTGGACTTGGTTTTTCGGCTGGGATCTAGCCTTAGTGTTTACAACTGTAAGACATGATCCATGCCAAGCTTTGTGTAATTTTGGGGCTAAGATGCAGCACACATACTTGAATATATAAAGGATTTTCAGAGACACTCAGTTTTTGAGATTTGCTAAAGGAGGCACAACAAAGCTGCTCTGTTTGGCAAGCTTAGGTGGTGGTGGGGAATTGTGTAGGTAAGAAAAAATAGAGGTTTTGAGCCAAGGAGACAAGTTAGGTTTAAAAATTAATGGCTTGAGCCCCTGATGGGTCTTCTGGGAGTAGTGGGCCAGTCATGACTAGATAGGATGACAAAATAGTGAAAATTTTATCTTGAGAATAATGAAGGCAGTGAGATTTCTAGAACTCACAATGTTGTATAAACTTTTTTTCTAGAAATCTTGGGGTAATAATTTAGTCATCACCAAAGCAAAAATTTATTGATGACTAACAATGGCTCCACTTGGGGAGGGCAGCCCCTTTTCACGGGGTGGCCAGAACTTCAGATTTCTGGCTTTCACTGAGACGAGTGCCTTCTCCATTGGGCAGGCTTTCTCTTTCTTCATTTGTAGATATTTTTTTTGAGTCAGTGACCTTTGAGATATGAAAAAACTTAATTTATATCTGCAGCATATCTACCTACCCAATCTATTTTCCTAACCTTTTTTTTTTCTTCCGTGGGTGCACTTGGATTGGCAAACCCTTGACATTTTTTACTTTTTTTAGAAAAAAATAAAACTAACTAAATGTACCCTTATCTCTTCCGAGGGTTTAGATTAAACTGATGAAATATCTTTATTTTCTCTACCTAAACTATTCATTTTTCAAGATTGAGCTATTTCACAAACCTTATTCACTAATACTAAAAACAAAAATTGAAAAACATAGACAAATCAGGATTAAGAAGTCTGATTTGCTATGATCTATGGCATTATGTACAAGCTACACATATAATTTATTAGAAGAAAATCAAAACAAAATATTGAAGGCTTAAGATCTGAAAGCATAATAAACATCCTTTTTTCTTTCTTTGGCTCAAGTTTTAATCTTTTTAGAGACATTGTCTCTTTATCCTAATATATTCTATTTGATAAGCCAAGATTATATGGTCTTTTGACAAGTTCTTTATTTCACTAGCCTATCAGAAAAATAAATTAAAACATGTTTCAGCCATGATTTAGATTGGATAACTGAACAAGACTTCTCTTTTTAGAAACAAGTAGTGGCATTTAGACTTGCACACTTTCAACGACATTATTTTTTAGGTATGGGGTTGTACCTTTCTTTCAACTTTTGCCCTCTTTTTCCCTTTTATATTTTTTAGGGTTTTTGTCTTTACATCCTTTCATCAAACAATGGTATGTACAATGAATGAGAAAATTAAACAAATTTTCTTGACAAAAGTGATTTTTAAGCATCCTCCCATTTACAGGACCTCCAAACATTTCAGTTCCATCAATTCCTTGCAAAAAGAAAGCATTGTTGCCTCTAGCTGACTGAATGATGTAAGGGCCTTTCCATAGATTTTCAAACTTTCCATGTTTGCCCTTGTCTTCCCTTCTTGAGTCCTATTTCAGAACCATGTCTCCAATCTGGAAATCATTTGCATTGGTTCTCCTATCACATATTTTCTTGATATTGTCCTGTATAGCTTGTGTCCTTTTGTAAACTTCCTCTCTTGTCTGCTGTAAATGAATGGTTTGGTTCAACCTCCTCTGCATGTCATTTTATTCTGATTGTACTTCTTGAAGAAGCTTCATAACTGGAGCTCCCAAAGAGGTGGGGAAAAATACATCCATGCCATATACTAGTTGATAAGGAGACATACCAATAGATTTGTTGGTGGCTAATCTATCATCCCATAGTGCATGCACTAGTTTGCTATGCCATGCTTTTTGATTTTTTTCTAAGAGCTTCTTAATGATGTTTACCAACCTCTTGTTAGCGGACTCAGTTAGTCCATTACCTTGTGGGTAATAAGCAGTGGAGTGGCCTAGGGTGATGTGATATTTATAGAAAAAGTCCACCATTTTGTTAGATTTAAAGGAAACAACGTTATCGGTGATGATCTTCTTGGGATAACCAAACATGGACAAGATGTTGTATTCAAGGAATTTGATGATGACAGAGTCAGTGGAATTTCTAGAAGGGATGGATTCTATCCACTTGGTGAAATAATCAGTGGTAGTGAGGATCCACTTATGTTGGGCAGATGAAGTAGAATGGATCTCTCCTATGAAGTCCAAACTCCACTGCAGAAAAGGGGCTTCAACACTGATGGGGTGCAAGGGTAAAGGTAGGAGCTTTCTTTTTCCATCAAAGATTTGGCACTTATGGCAAGTCATGACTCATTTGTGAGTATAGTAAAATAGGCTAAGCCAATAGTAGCCAGCTCTAAGGATCTTGTTGGTTGTGGTCTTCCAATAGAGGTGATCCCCACATTCTACCTCATGTAATTCATGCATGATTTTCTATACATCATCTTCAAGCAAACATTTAAGTAGAAAACTAGAAAAACTCTTCCAGTACAATACTCCATCTAAAATGAAAAAATTTAATGCTTTTTGTTTTAAGAATCTAGCTTTGGTTTTTGACAAAGAAGGGGGAGCATTGAGATAAAGAAGAACATAAATAATATCAGCATACCAAGATGAATTTAAAAATATTTCTTCAATGTATGGTGTTGTACTTTCTTCAGTTTATTCTAACATACCAACCATATTCATGTCTAAAGCTTTCAAATTTGAGTCAGCCATCAGTTTTTCAAGTCCTTGTCCTTTAATCAATTTAGTGGGTCTGATTTCTAAATCATATTCTAAAATGGTGGCAATGCACTTGCCCCTTTTACCATCAGGGTCTTGATTAAGTATGTCTTTAACAAAAGTGTGTTGGACAAAAACTATGATATGTGAATGCAAAATATAAACTCTAAATTCCTTCAAAGCTTTGATTCAAGCAAAGGCTTGCTTCTCCATGATGTTATACTTTAGAGGAGCATCCCTTAAGGATTTTCTGAAGAAAGCTATGGGTTTTTCTTGCCGTATGATGTTCTTTAGCAACAATATTGTTGCCACAGTATGTTCAGAGGCAAAGGAGAAAATGTAAAAGTCCTTGGTGAAGTCTGGGATGATTAAGACTGGTGTTTGTGTGAGTGCTTGTTTTACCAGCTCAAAATATTGTTTCTCTTCAATATTCCACATCACTCCTACTTCCATTTTTAGCATATTTGTGATATTTATTAGGATCTCAACAAGGTTAGGGATGAATCTCCTATTGGAAATATGATGCAGAGTGTTGTCCTTGATGGCAACCCACTGAATGAAGATGAAGACATGAGATTGTTGACATATGTTGTCCTTGATGGCAACCCACTGAATGAAGATGAAGACATGAGATTGTTGACATGTGTTGTCCTTGATGGCAATCCACTTGATGAAGTTATTCTTGACCTGATGGGTTTGGTAAATGATGTAAATCTGATATGAAATGATGTTTGTTAGCAATATGATGCTGAGTGTTGTCCCTGAATGGAAACTTCCTTGATGAAGTTGTGCTTGATAGAATATGTCTTGATGAACTAAATTTGATGTATCTTCAGTGGGTATAGAATGTAATAATGGAAGAATTATCAGTATGTGTCAAATCATGATGAAAAAGAGTATGTCTCAAGGCATATGCGGATTTGTCTAGGGGAAGTCGCGTATGCACGCGGAAAAGAACGTTCCAAGTCGCGTATGGGAAAAAGCGCTCATAAAGTGAAAAAACAGAGGTAACCACCATGGTATTGACCCATTGTATTGGGTAATGATTTGTCTAAATGACCCCGTCCAGGAATACCATCGGAAGTAATGTGGTTTTGGCTCATGGTATTGAAAAAGGGTAAACCTATATAAGGAGAAGAAATTCATTGTGAAAATCATTAGTGTGGGAGCAAGATGTCTGAGCTTGAATGAATACTTCTTTGTGAAGTATATCTGTATGGAAAGGGTAAAGGTTTGATGATAGATCTGAATCTATGATGCACCTATGAAGAAATGATGAAGCGGGATATCTAGATCTGAAATGTATCTGTATTTGCTAGATCTATTTATGGAATGATTAGATTTGAGATAAGGCGAACATCTGTCTGAAGTAAAGGGTTAAATCTGTGTGATGTATCTGTTCTGAAGAATTGCAATGACCTAAATGTCTGAAGAACCATACACTAGTTCGCCGCAGAGGAAGCGCGTATATACGCGTCTTCGCTGAAGAGAAAGCGCGTATGCGCAATGAAATTAGCTCTGTAATATGTACAAAAGTATACGCTGGTTTATGTGAATGGAAGCGCGTATATACGCGACATCAGTGAAAGGAAAGCGCGTATGCAAACTAGGGTTTGCTGAAGTCTGTGGTAAGAAATGTCTGATCTGTTCTGCTGGTTTACTGATATCTGTCAGTGAGTTATATGTATATGTTTCATGGTTGACTGTGCTTAAAAGTATGGAGTGGGTCCAGTCTGAAAATATGATGAAACGTGGCCTGCAAGTGGTGTCCTAAAGGATGCTTTGGATCCAGTGTGAAAATTGATGAAACATGGTCCATAGAGGTGCTGAGGGTTGTAGCCTTCAGTTAGGGGGTTGTAGCTCCCTTCCAGGTGAGGCTGGTAAACGAGAGCAGGGGGTCATAGCTCCCTTCCAGGAGAGGCTGGTAAACGAGTCAGGGGGTTGGAGCTCCCTTCCAGGAGAGGCTGGTAAACGAGCGCAGGTGGGTGCCTGCGTGCTGGTCAAGTCTGCGCCAGCACATATGTTGTAAGATGTTTTCTCTATAATAAAATATTGAAGGCTGAGCAACTGCAGCGGTGGTTTTCTCCCGACTTGGGTTTCCACCTAAAAATCCTGGTGTTCATGTGTGATGTTTTGTGTGATGGTTTATTCTGTTGTTACTACACATGTTTACTGATAACTTAACATCAGATGAATGAATATTGCAAAGAACTAAGTTAATAAATATCTGCATATTTAGATCTCTGCTAATACGCGAGTTGTATGAAGGATATCTGCGTGTATACGCGAGTTTACTAAAGGAAAGTAGCGTATGGGTTTTAGAGAGTGAAAAAGTAAAATTTTTTGAATATGCAGTAAATACTGATTCACCCCCCCCTCTCAGTATTTTTCCCAACAATTGGTATCAGAGCAGGTCCTTCTGCAGAAGCTTGATCGCTTGAAGGAGATCCGTTGCAATGGGAAGTCAAGAAGGAGTAATGTCTATAAAGCCACCTCTATTCAATGGAAGCAATCTAATATTCTGGAAGGTACGAACAAAAGCATATCTGCAAAGTCTTGGTGCAGATGTATGGGCAATCGTGGAAGAAGGTTATCAATACCCAGCAAATATTCCTACTGATGCAGCAGAAAGGAAGAAGTATGAAATCAATGCCAAAGCAGTGAATGTCTTGTTAGGAAGCATGTCTGAATCAGAATTTGCTAAAGTGATGCAGCTACATTCAGAAAAAGAAATATGGGACAAAATCATTCTAAGCTATGAAGGAGATACAAAGGTAAAAAGTGCAAAACTCCAAACTCTTAGAATTGAATATGAAAATTTGAAGATGCATAGTGATGAAAGTATTGCCAGTTTCTTTCTTCGTCTGGATGATATTGTAAATCGAATGAGAAATTTGGGTGAAACCATAACTGATACTACTCTGGTACAAAAGGTCTTAAGATCCTTGACTTCAAAATTTGACTCTAAAGTTTCAGCTATTGAAGAAAGGCAAGATCTCCAAACTCTTACTATTGTTCAATTACATGGTATCTTGACTGCTTTTGAAATGAGACAAGGAGGTCCATCTCAAATCAAAGAAGCTGCTTTTAAGGTGTCTGCAAGAGGAAAATAAAAGGAATTTGTCAAAGAATCCAGCTATATATCTGAAGAAGAAGAAGCGAATTTTGTGAGAAATCTCCAACTAGGTACTGGAAGATTCAAAGGTAAGCTTCCCTTCAAATGTTTTGAGTGTGGAAAAGTTGGTCACTATGCTGCTAAATGTCCTTTTAGAGAAAAACATGGTAAAGGGAAACAATTTGAAAAGAGGAAGATTTATTATGCAAATGAAGATGATGATGAAGTGTCCAGTGAAGATGAAGAAGATTCTGACCATGATCTGAAAGTACTCATGGCAAAGAAGCAAAAGAAGAAGGCTACTCGAAACAAGAAGATATCTCAGAAAACTTGTATAGCAGAAATTGAAGAAGATGAATCAGATAGTGATTGGGGTCCTTTGAATAATCTTCTTTGTGCAAACAATAGTGAAGATAGTGAAAGTAAAGTTGTGGATCTAGAAGAAGCTCTCAAGGTTAAAGTTGAAGAACTACAAAGTTCATCTAAGGCGCAAGAATCTATCAACAAAGAGATGATCTCTCAAATGGAAAAACAAATAGAAATGCTGAATGGATAGGTGGACAAGTATCAAAGGTTTCATACTTATGCATCCAATCGAATTAAAGAACTAGAAGCAGAAATCAACGATCTAAATGCATATCTCGAAAAATCAAGCAAGAAGAATGAAGGACTTGAAGCTGCAATCATCTCTCTACAAACAGATCTTGAAGCATCAAGTAAGAAGAATGAGGAACCTCTACAACCATTTGAAAAGGAAGGCCTTGAAGCATAAATCATCTCTCTCAAAGAAGATCTGGAAAAATCAAATAAGAAGAATGAAGAGCCGCAACAAACATGTGAAGAAAATGAAAATTGGTTAAAAGAAGAGATTCTAAATCTGAAGGATCAAGTAGAAGATGGAAGAAGGAAAGAAGAAAGCATGACAAAGCAATGTCAAGCCCTGGAGGTTGAGGTAAACATTCTCAAAGGTAAATTAGAAGAAAAGGTTAAACTTTTGAGGTTTCAAGATAGTACTAATATTTTGGACAATATTCTGAGTAATCAAAGGTCTCCCGCTATCAAACTTGGTCTTGGTTTCCATGAAACTGTTAAAGGAGAATCTAGCTCACAAGGAAGTGCAAAAAATTCAGAGGATGTCAATGCAAAACCTAAAGTGTTGAAAGAGACAAAAGGTCAACCAACAATGATGAAATCTCAAAGGAAATCAGTCAATAATGTTGAATGCTTTAAATGTCATAATTATGGGCATGTTGCAGCAAATTGCAGGAGCATATCATTTCAGCCTCAAACAAACAGTTCCTACATAGAAAGGTACTCTGGTTTCTTCAAGGGATATTGTTTTTCATGTAACAAGTATGGACATAAAGCAGCTGATTGTAAAAGGAGGAATATTAGAAATACTCATTATGATTCTTATGCTTATTTTTCTGGACATATGAGATGTTATTCTTGTAACAAGTATGGACATGTAGAAAAGGAATGCAGGTTGAACATATATAAGAAATTGGATAACTTCCAGCACACAAATAGAAATATCAAACAAATCTGGAAAAAGATGGAAGACCGATTAGAAACGTAGGAAATATTGACCCTACTGCAGTCATCCGCTTCTAAAGCTTACTTTTCTTATTGACTGCAGGAATGATGTGGGATACATTATGAGATTTAGTAATGTATCGTCACAGGGGGAGCAATGTATGATGTCTATCATGGTTGATCTGATTATTCTGGTTATATTTATTTCTGATAGCGCATCTGATGTGGAAAAGATAGGTACAGGAAGTACAAGTTCAGGAGGAGATGAAGGAATGTGAAAATTTTCTATGCTTCACTTTCCATACGCGGGTTCTATGAACAAAAGTCGCGTATACACGCGAGTTACAGCAGACACAGTCGCGTATGCATTAATGATAAGAGAATTTATATGATAGCTGAAGATCTGGAGCAGAGATTCAGGGGGAGCATCAGTCTGACTATTAATAACTGTATTATTGACTCTGTATCAGCTTAATTTCTCAGTTTTTTTTTAAAATAATGATGATATGATACTTGGTTACTTAAGTTGAAGATTATGGATGAGTCATGTTTGCTTGTTGATGAAGATTATTCGTTGCTGAAATGAAAGAGATAAGGACAGATCATGATTGTTGCTGATGACTTGCTGATAAAGGTATTCAGGTTGCACAAGTTAAGGAGGAGCACTAGTTCAGGGGGAGCAGCAGGTTGAATACTAATGACTGCATTGTTCGCACTATGACTACTTATTATTTGATACTCATGCTCAAATGATGATAACTTGATATATGGTTTATTATGACGAGATTTTGAGCCCTGTTTGATGATGAGTTTCTTTTGTGCTCACACATGGATGAGTTGGATGTCATTTGATTCAGAAATAAAAATAAATCATGCAAAGTTTGTTACTATGGTTGAGATCTTTTGCCTACATATGTTACTTCATGTTAAATCTTGAATATCTTGATGATATTGGGCCACATGGATGAATTCTTGACACATATTTGAAAATTTTGTTCTGGTATGATAATCTCTCTTGGAAAGATTGTATTGATGCTGCAAAGAATCTGAAGGCTTGGTTACTAATGTACTTATGCTACAACCGTTGGATGACGCTTGAAGACACAACTACATTGTTCTATCTATCTGTAGTCCAGGGAAGCATTCAAATATCTCAGAAAGAAGATGAACACTGTCTTTTTCTTATAGAGGATCAGATCTGGTTAAAATATAGAAGATGGTATTGGATACGCGGGTTTCCTGAAACACAGTCACGTATATACGTGAGTTCATGCACATAAAACCACGTATGTCTGATTGCTGACAAATTTCTATTTGGGGTCAACTCTCTTTAGCACAGCTGCAGTGCTGTTTGATATCTCTGATACTGTTTGATATCTCTGGTGGTGTTCCAGTTCTCATAATTCTATTTCTAATGTTTTGATAAAGATGCCTTGATGATTTTTTGGTAAAAGTGTTCAGGATGCACAAACTAAGGGGGAGCCTTAGTCATATGGAAAGGATGCTTGGATGCACAGCATTAGCATTGCTGAGTATAATGCATTGTTGGCATTATGATGGTTCTGAAATATGTTCTCTTTCTTGAGGACTTTCTGGTGTTGGTCTTAAAGTTATATTTATAGTTTGATGAAAAGGTCATGTAGAGATCCATGATGTAAAATTGTAATATTCAGTCATGTAAGGACTTGTCAAATTTGTAAACCCACTTGGTTGGGTAGCTGAGTCAAATATTGTAAACCCACTTGGTTGGGTAGCTGAGTCAAATTTGTAAACCCACTTGGTTGGGTAGTTGAGTCTCATATGTAAATCCACTTGGATGGATCTTTGCTGTAAGTATGAGTCATTGGTGATAGGAAATTCATAGAGTCATGTACTTCATTGAAAAATATGTTTGAAGATTCAGCATGAACTCAGGGGGAGCTTGGTCACTTCAGTATATATCAGATCTGCAGAACGCTTCTTCCACATAAGGAGAAAAGGGGGAGAGTATGTTGGTTTTTGATCTGCCCTTTGCCCTTGATGTCAAAGGGGGAGAGTGACATGGTGTTTGAATGAAGAGAAAGAATGGTGTCAAAAATGGAGAAAATGACATGGTGCCATTGTATTCTTAATGTACCTATCTGTTGTAGTAACCAAACACCATCGTGGTTGCCATCAAGTCCAAAGGGGGAGATTGTTGGCAATATGATGCAGAGTGTTGTCCTTGATGGCAACCCACTGAATGAAGATGAAGACATGAGATTGTTAACATGTGTTGTCCTTGATGGCAAACCACCTGATGAAGTTATTCTTGACCTGATGGACTTGGTAAATGACGTAAATCTGATATGAAATGATGTTTGCTAGCAATATGATGCTGAGTGTTGTCCTTGAATGGCAACCCACTTGATGAAGATGATGGAAACTTACTTAATGAAGTTGTGCTTGATAGAATATGTCTTGATCTGATGTATCTACAGTGAGTACAGAATGTAATGATGGAAGAATTGTCAGTATGTGTCAAAGTATGAAGAAAAGGGTATTTCTCAAGGCATACGCAGATTTGTCTAGGAGAAGTCGCGTATGCACGCGGGAAATAACGTTCCAAGTCGCGTATGGGAAAAAGCGCTCATAAAGTGCAAAACCAGGGGTAACCACCATGGTATTGACCCATTGTATTGGGTAATGATTCGTCTAAATGACCCCGTCCTGGAATACCATCGGAAGTAATGTGGTTTTGGCTCATGGTATTGAAAAAAGGGTAAACCTATATAAAGAGAAGAAATTCATTGTGCAAATCATGAGTGTGGGAGCAAGATGTCTGAGCTTGAATGAATACTTCTCTGTGAAGTATATATGTATGGAAAGGGTAAAGGTTTGATGATAGATCTGAATCTATGATGCACCTATGAAGAAATGATGAAGCGGGATATCTAGATCTGAAATGTATCTGTATTTGCTAGATCTGTTTATGGAATGATTAGATCTGAGATGAGGCGAACATATGTCTGAAGTAAAGGGTAAAAATCTGTGTGATGTATCTGCTATGAAGAATTGCAATGACCTAAATGTCTGAAGAACCATACGCTTGTTTGCCGCAGAGGAAGCGCGTATATACGCGGCTTCGCTGAAGAGAAAGCGCGTATGCGCAATGAAATTAGATCTGTAATATGTACAGAAGTATACGCTGGTTTATGTGAACGGAAGCGCGTATATACGCGACATCGGTGAAAGGAAAGCGCGTATGCAAACTAGGGTTTGCTGAAGTCTGTGGTAAGAAATGTCTGATCTGTTCTGCTGGTTTACTGATATCTGTCAGTGAGTTATATGTATCTGTTTCATGGTTGACTGTGCTTAAAAGTATGGAAAGGGTCCAGTTTGAAAATATGATGAAACGTGGCCTGCAAGTGGTGTCCTAAAGGAAGCTTTGGATCCAGTGTGAAAATTGATGAAACGTGGTCCATAGAGGTGCTAAGGGTTGTAGCCTTCAGTCAGGGGGTTGAATCTCCCTTCCAGGAGAGGCTGGTAAACGAGATCAGGGGGTTGTAGCTCCCTTCCAGGAGAGGCTGGTAAAAAAGTCAGGGGGTTGGAGCTCCCTTCCAGGAGAGGCTGGTAAACGAGCGCAGGTGGGTGCCTGTGTGCTGGTAGGAGTCTGCACTAGCACATATGTTGTAAGATGTTTTCTCTATAATAAAATATTGAAGGCTGAGCAACTGCAGCGGTGGTTTTCTCCCGATTTGGGTTTCCACCTAAAAATCCTGGTGTTCATGTGTGATGCTTTGTGTGATGGTTTATTCTATGGTTACTACACATGTTTACTGTTTACTTAACATCAGATGAATTAATATTGCAAAGAAATAGGTTAATAAATATCTGCATATTTAGATCTCTGCTAATACGTGAGTTGCATGAAGGCTATCCGCGTGTATACGCGAGTTTACTAAAGGAAAGTAGCGTATGGGTTTTAGAGAGTGAAAAGGTAAAAAGTTTTGAATATGCAGTAAATACTGATTCACCCCCCCCCCCCCCCCTCCCAGTATTTTTCCCAACATCTCCTTAGAAATAAAATATTTCCAATGAAAGATTTCATCTCTTTAATGTTTCTGCCATGGCTAATTTGTAAGATGCCTTCTATTCTTTTCGTATCTATCTTGATTCCTTCCTCAGAGATGATGTGACCTAAGAGTTTTCCTTCCTGAAGGCCAAACAAATTTTTCTTAGGATTTAAGGATAGGCCGTAATTTCTACATTTTTCAAAGACTTTTCTCAAGTTGACTAAGTGCTCCTCATCAGTATCGGAGTAGACAGTGATGTCATCAAGATATATGACTATGAAGTAACCTTTGTCTTCTGAAAAATATACGTCCATTTCCCTTTGGAAAGTAGCCCCTGCATTCATTAAACCGAATGGAATTTTAACATACATGAATGTACCCCAAGGTGTAGTGAAAGCAGTTTTGAGTTGGTCACTTGGAAAGACTAGAACTTGGTTATAACCTGAGAAGCCATCTAGTAATGAGATTCTTTGTGACCCAACTACTTTTTGGAGTATGTGATCCATCTTAGGCAAGGGGTAATTTTATTTCAAGGAGGCTTTGCTCAAATTTCTGAAGTCAATATAAAGCCTAATTTCCCTGGTCTTCTTCCTAACTGACACAAGGTTGGACACCCATTCTGAGTATCGGACAAGGACTATGATCCCAACATCATACATATTTTTTATTTCTTTCTCAATTGAAGATAACAAGAGGGGGTTAATTCTTCTCAATTTTTGTTTAAATAGTTTCTAATTTTATTTGAGAGGAATTTTATGTTGAATGATGTTGGTGTCATAGAATTTCAAGTCTTCATACCCCCAAGCAAATACGTCTTTAAATTATCTAAAAAGCTCAATGTAATTCTGTTTTGTGTGAGGTGGGAGAGTTTTGGACAGCTTGATTATCTTGGGTTCTTTCATCCCTCCAATGTTACACTATTATACATTTGTTTTAGTGGATTCCATATTGGGTTTTTTAGCTACATCATTAAAATCAAACAACGCTTCTAGTGGTGTAAGGCCTTTTGGCAAGGTGTCATCTTTATACTGTGGAACTTCAAGTTCTCTTTGATCTAATTTATCAAATACTTCTACAACACAAGGATTTTGAAGGTGGTTTATATCATCATCAAAGGGAAGCTCTGTTTTGGGAGTTTTATTTTCAGTGGAATTATTTCTTTCAAATCTCAAACTATGTTTTGTGCTTGCAAAGTCATTTCTGGATTGCAGAAAATCATCTATTTGGTCATCATTGTACCACACCTGCCAATGTATCAAGTTGTCTGGTAAGTAGGCCTGATCTGTATTTTTATGAGGCATTGACTATTTTCATAATGTAAAGAGCAATTGCTGGTAGCAAAGGCAAGCTCTTTGGCAAGGCAGTTTTGGGCCCTAGGGATGAAAGTGAGCTTATATTTCTCAAAGGTTTTGAGAAGGTCTAGGGAAACATTTCTATATTAACTTAATCTAGGGTTCTTGGCTGAATATTCTCCCTTAATTTTATTTATGATCAATTCGGAATCTCCTTGAACCAATATTTTCTTAGCTTTGAGGTCTTTGAGTAGGTGTAAACCAACAAGGAGAGCCTCATATTTTGCAACGTTGTTGGTGCATTGGAAATCTAGCCTATAGGAATGGCCTTCATTTGTGTTGTGGAACCAAACCCCTGCTCCTGAACCAACCTTACCACAAGAGCCATCAAAGCTTATATTCCAAAGGGTGTCAATTTCAATTTTACCAATATTATGTGCTTTGGGGCTGCTAGAGTTTTGGGGCTCATTTTCTTGATTAGAGAGCTGGTTTGGTTGTTCTTAGGGTATTAGTTCTCTCTCATTTTCATTTACTTGTTCACTTATGTCATTTTCATTGTACAGGATGAAGAAGTCAAGGTATGAGTGAATGGAATAAATTGGTGTGTTATTTGGCCTATCTATGTTACTCACCATATATTTCATGTGGGATTCCCGATACAATATTCTTGTTTGATTGAAGACTGGGATGGTGGCATAAGTCATGTCCATTTGAAGGCTACCCTGGGGTTTGGCCCCCCATGATCTTGATAAAATCATGCCATACTTTGGGGGGATGTCAACCAAAACTATATCTATGATTAGACTCATAGCGGGGATTTGTGCCAGATTGACACACAGATCCTTGATTAGGCCTAGACACTTAACCCTACTATAATCAAAAGAGTACAAGTATTTGTAAGGCTTTGTGATTTCTAAGCCCAATCTCTCCATCACAACCTTTGGCATGAGGTTGTGTGAAGCACCGGATTCTAGCATAGCATTATGCAGAATTTTATCATGTATGTTCAGACTAACATAGAAAGGCGGGAGAGCTCCTTCTTGATATTTTCCCTCTACTTTAGGACCAAAAAAAAATTTGGGTTTATCATCAGTTAAGTTTAAAGTGTCGGTATCATTCCCTATGTTTAGTACTTTGAAAATCTAGGATATATATACCTCTTGGGTTACCAACTCAGTGAGGGGTATGGTTATCTTAATTTTGGCAATCTCCCCCTCCAAGCTGAAAGGTGAAGGTGTCTTTATTGCATTTACATCAGTTTTATCAGCCATGAAATTTTCTACATTTTTGATTTTCTGATTTTGATTTCATGGTTTGGACAGTAGGATTTTTTCAAGGCCACTAGTTGAAGTACTAGGGCAGCTTGAATCTTTAATAGGTTGACTAGTCTTTGGCTTGTTTAGTTCAGTTTTCTTAGCCATAGTATTTATGTTTTCTGCTGTCTTTTTAGGGATAGGTTCAAAGGTTTTTCTAACAACAGTGTTTGGCTGATTTTTTTTAGGAATATCTTGACTCTTTTTGCTCCTAAGGTTAGGCTGCCTACAGAATTCCATTATGACATTCTCAAATCCTAATCTATAGTCTTCAGAATATTCATATGATTTCTCATCTAGTTTTGAAGAAAACATCATTTGTTATTCTTTGGTAAGGAATGTGTTATCCTCATCATCCGAACCTATAACATATACATGGTCTTCTTCCAACTGCTCAGGCTCTCTTTCTTCTTCATCTACATAGTTTTCATGGAAAGGGGGTCTGATTTGTTGGTCACTCTCTCTTTGTTTGATTTGAGGAGGTTCTCTTCTAAAATTTTGATTTCTATTCCCGTTTTGAAGATTGGCTTGATTTTCCCTAAGAGGTGTTCTCACATTGAAACTGATTTTTTCCATCATCCTCTCCATTGTCCTAACTATGGAGTCAAGTTTGGTGTCGGAAGAGGAGGGTGCAGGTGTTGTGTCATCTTTATAAGTCACCCTTTTTTCTGATCTCATCCTAGCCCTTTTCTCAATCAAATTGACCTCTACACTCACAACCCCCTTTTTCAAGTCTTCTAGAGTTAGGTAATCTCTCTCCCTTAGTTGATAGGCCATATCAGCATCAAATACATTGGGGTATTTAACTAAGGCCAACCCTTTTGGAGGTTTTATGTGAGGTGGGGGAGCATTGTAAACACTGTTAAACCTAGTGGAGTAGTCATGAACACTTTCTCCCAGATTTCTTTTAAGATTGTTATACTCGGACAAAATTTGAATGGGGTTCTTCTTGATTTCCCATTTGTTCACAAAGGTTTGGTAGAGAGTAGGGAGATAATGTATGTTGTTGGGAGGTAGGTCTTTAAACCATTTTTTGGGTTCTCCCCCTATGCTCTGAGAAAAAATTCTCATCTGCATGGTTTCTTCTTCTATCTCCATGTAGTCAAAAGCTTCATTAATTCTATCTACATGTTTTTGAGTAGTGATGGATTCAGTCCCTAAGAAGTGGGGGATTTTGGACTGATATTCATTTGGAAAGGGTAATAGTCATTGTTGTAGAGCCAGTGGAGCACACCAGGCTACCATGATGGGAGGGAAAGGAAACAAAGGCCGATTTACAAGGGGAGGATTTGTGAGAGGAGGAGGAGGATGGAGTGAGGTGGTTGGCATAGTGGTGGTATGGATTGGTGTAGCTAAGGTACTTGGACCGGAGGACTAATTTTGAGTAGATATGAGACGAAAAGGGTTGAAGTGATGGAGAAGTTGAAAATCAGGTGGAGTGGAAGGAGAAGCTTCTATATTGGAGTTTTGCTACAAATCTATGGGCTCAGGGTCAGCTTGGTCAACCCTACTATGTGACTTGGTCCTGAATAGGTTCTTGGTATGGTGTAAGTAAAACTAAAGATCTTGTGAAATTTTAAGGTGCTCTAGTGCAGAACTTGCTCTATGAATGATCCTAATAGTGGGTGAGTTTCCATCTTTAGAAGTTTACCACAAAATCTTTTTTGGGTTATCAACTACGGTAGGAGGATTTGGGTCTGTGTGTGATCTGTTATTTATCCTTCATGAAGCTAGGTATTTTACTCACAAAATAGAGAGGCTGAAGGCTTTGGGACTGCTTTTGGAAGGTTGACCTCTCTTAGTGTTTATTTTAATCACACAAGGTAAAACTAGGCCCTAAAAACTGATTTGGACTGATTTGACACAATCTTAGGAAAACCTATGGGACTAGTAAGATGAAAAAAGGCTCACCAGAAGCAGGTGGAGTCGCCAGGTGGATGTTTTTGTAATTTTTAAGGGTATGTATACAATGGTACACCACCAAAATTTTGATAAAAATCAATCTAGGGATTGTTTTGGGCTTTTGAGATTCTTTATGCAGCCTTAAGGTTTCAATGATCATCCTCTAATTGAGTCATCATCTTGCTAGGATGGTGAAGCAATTAGTTTCTACTCTTGGCTATGAGTTTATTTTCCAAGTCAAACTGAGGACCTATATGAGTCTATAAGAGTTTGTCAGGCTACTATGAACTCAGTCCCACCGTGCTGGCCATTATGTTAGGTCCCCGTAATTTGCTAGATTGATTGAGATATAAATGGAGAGGGTAACATCAAACCAAGATTTGAAATACAAGGACCTAGCCTTCCTGGATTCAGAGAGGGATCTCTCTAGTAGGTGTAAATATGTGAACTTGTTTGCTGATTAGGGTTGATTTTAGGCTAGATGTTAAGTGCAGGGTATTTTGATTGTTTTTGGTGGGGTATGATGCTCAGATGGATTTAGATAGAAACATGGAAGACTGTTTAAGTCATTGGGAAATGGAGTCTAACAAGGTCATGATGATTTCATCAATGGTTTCAAGAGCATTTGTAGGGAAATTTTAACTTGGTTGGTAGGCCTTTTAGGTTGTGGTGGATGATGAGATGAACATTAAACTTGAGAATAAAAGATAGTGAAGGGCAGAACTGAATCCTTAATAACTTTGAGATCAAGGGATTTAGAAAATCATAAGCATGGAAAGAGAATAAAAGGTATAAGTGAAACCTAATCCTTTTGATTTCAAACTGAACACAGATGATTATCCAAGACAAACATTCAAATGAAATTATATAAAGGCAAGAAACTTATTTAACTTTCATTGATTTCATTATCAAGAGTAGAAAAACATTTAAGATGCACCAGTAGTTATAACCATAGAAGAAGAGAAAAATTTGAACATCTAAAGTTACAGCTGTGAAGGTTCCTTGAAACAAATTTAGCTAGTAAAGGCAAATAGCATGATTCAAACAAAATTCTTTGGTAAACCTACGAAAAGATGCTTTAAAGAGTTAATTCCAAAACAGAGTATTTCAATAGAAACAATATGCAGGGCTAGCCATAAATCATAATTGACATTAACTGATCTAAACCATTAAAGAAATGGACAAGTTAAGAACTTCTTAGAGAGCAAGAGATGGATTCCCTAATATATATCAACGGAAGAAAACATTAAGGCACTGAAGGAAAAATAGAAGTAAGATGCCGTCAGGAAACATTTCTTAATCTAAATTATTTGTCCTACTGGAAAAAAGAAAGATGGAAAAAATAATGGAAAACTAGAAAACATGAACATAAGAAACACTTCACCATCAACCAAGCTTATGGATCCTGCAAACAATCTCTCTCCATCAACAAGAAAACCAAGGCATGCATGTGCTCCAAGACATCAAATTTCCATAAAAAAACTCCAAGAGACTATGTATTTTCTTCAGCATAAGTCATCAAAATCTAATCAACACATAAGAGCCTCATGCTCTATTTATGGAGAAAATGGTGAGGTGGAAACCCTAAGAGGCTTCCAAAAACCCTAGTTTAGCCATAAATGTCATAAATGTGCTTAATGACCATGCAAGGCCCAAGAAACATAAGAGATTAGATCATAAATGAAAAACATCAAAACCATAACTCCCAAATCAAATCAGGAGTGATTTGCCCAAAAAAAAATTAAAAAACCAATTTGTCATTAATCAGCCTCTTTAGTTGAATTTTTGGCAAAAGGCTATCTCTGTGCGTAGTGCCATTTCAACAAAAAATAAGGTCTGTTGCAACTGCGTTTTGGACCCCTTCCCAACATCGGATTTGGCACCGTGATGGCTCGTTGGAAATCTTAAAGAGTATAATTTCCAGAAATACTCAAGTTGTGTTTAATGGATGCCATTTACCTGCTCAAAAATCCAATATCCCATGACTCCTCTGTGCACAGGGCCAAGCCTAAAAAGGAGGCAAAAAGGTCATTTGTGAGGTGCTTTTCGACCTTTTGAGTGGGACAAAATGCTCTAATTGACCTGAAATTTTGTGGGTAGACTAATGGTGACATGGAAAACCCAAAAATGTAAACTTTAGCCACTGAGGATTCCCCAAAAAAGAGCCTAGCACCTAGGGTGCTGCGCTCCTAGGGGCCAAAATTTGGAAAAAACAAAAAGTTTTAGACACCTGCTGAGAAGCATCAGCCAAGATCTCAAGGCTGTCATGCACTTTGGGCCTTTTTAGCTCTTCTATCTCTATGAGGGCTTTATTCAATTTGGCATTAGCAAGAATGGTCTTCCTTGCATAGTGTTTGACCATTTTCTCCTGCAAAGTAAGGCCCCTCTTCACCTCTTTGAAATGCTTATGTTCTTGTTTGTAGTAGTAAATAACTCTTTGTGCCCTTTCAAAATATTTTTCCCATTCTTGAAGCTGGGCATATTTCTCTAAGAGGAGCAACTTAGTACTCATCTCTTGGTCCTCATTATCACTGTCTAGATCAATAAAGAGAGGCCCTTGAGAAGCGTTTTTGATCCTTTTCCTCCTCATGACTGGTGTCTTTTGCTTAACACTCTTCATTTTTTCTTTTCCTTTGTCCAATGATTTGGTATTTTGTGAGGAGATGGCCCTTTGCCTTTTAGAGGCAACAAACACATATTTTTTCCCTCTGTGATAAGTGCATGAGAGAGGGGAAATTATGGGAGTCTAAAAGGCAATGTTTTCATCATTTTGTCCTTCAATATGCTCTATATTTTCTGCACTTGCCTCACTCTCAATTTCTTTGTCATGCTTGGATTGATTTTTGTCAAGACAGTCCTGACTGTTGTCATGAATGTCATGACTCTTTCCTTAACTGCCTGATGTGCTTTGATGGTTGTCCTCATCATCATATTGCTCTTCTTCTTCCCTATCTTCTTCTTCATTTTTTTCCTCTTCCTCATCATTTTTATCCTCTTCCTCATCATCATGTTCATTTCTTTCATCCTTGTGGCTACTTTCACTGATGTTATCTTTGTGCTGCCATTACTAGTTTCATCTTTTTTTTCTCCTTCATCATCTTGCTACTCTTGGCCATTGTTGCTTTCTTCTTGGCCACCTTCCTCTCCTTCATTTTCTTCTTCATCTACATCATCTTATTCTTCAATGATTTCCTCATGATCATCACTAATTGCTTCATGATCATGGCTGCCTTCTTTAGGGCCATCACTGCTTTGTTCATGGCTACTTCCCTCCTCTTCATCATTTTATTCATTTTCATCATCTTCTTCTTCACTTCTCTCCCCTTGTCCATCATTATCTATCTCATCTTCCTCCTGACTGTTACCTTCTATTTGTTCTTCACTATTACTACTGTCAGCCCCTTCACTTGGAAATTTAGAGGAGGAGGTAAGAGGTGAGATTCTTTATGGACAAGGCATATGGGGAGATGATGGATGTGTGGAGGTAGATGGTTGTGAAGTGGAAGGCAAGTTATATTGGATGAAGGCTCGAGGGTCTGCAAACACATCATGTGAGATAAAGGTCTCCCAAGATATTCCTTGTTTCTCTAGCTGGTATAGGACAATCATCTTGATCAGGGAGTGGTGAAAGAGGCTTTGCATTTGGTGCTCATAACTTTTCCTCTTGACAGCGGAGGCCATTTTATCAATACTGCAGAAAAGGTAATAAGGTAGGTTTATCATCTTGACTTTGGTGAAATGCATCAGCAACCTGATATGATATGAGTAGAGTCGGGAGTATCTTCCCTCACATGTGAAAAATTTGATAATCTGCCTCATCATTGCAGCATACCTCTCTAGAAAATGAGAAAAAGGGAAAATAGCCTTACAATTTTGCTAATAGGTAGGTTTCAAATAAGGCCCATAATAACCTAAATCCAACTTCTTTTGTTTGAACCAAAACTCACCAATGTCTTGTATACCTATTGCCTTGGAAATGATTTCAGATGAAAGCTCAAATTGGACCCATGCTAGATTAACTTGGTGGTTTTTTAGGCTACAAGAAAATAATCTAGTCAAGGCTGGATGATGGTTGACTTTCTTGACCTTCTCACAAAATTTGTAGCACCCTACATCCTGGAAGCATGAAAGAATCATAGGAGAGGAAGTGATTGGAGTGGTGTCTAGGGGCTCAAATCTTTTAGCTTTTCCTCCATGATGTTTTGGCTTGGTGGGAGTGTGACTTTCATCACCACTGGTGTGATTGTCTCTCTATGACATGATGGCTAGTCCAGAACAACAGTAGAAACCTTGGGCTTTTCTAGAGGGTTTTTTGGAGTAAAACAAGTGGTGTAGGTCAAATATTTGTAAAAAAGGAAAGCTAAGGTGAAGATAGTTTTTTCAAGGCTTGTACTTGGTGGTGGAGGTCATCCTTATAGTTACTCAATCCTCTCTTTGTAGTCAAAACCAAATTTTCTTACAAACCCAAGCTCAAAGACAAAAAAAATGGATTTTTGTATAGTCTAGGGTTTGGTCAAATTTTGACTATGGATGACCTCTTTGATTTTAGGAAAATAAATGTGTGGGAGGAGGAAAAGGGTTTCACCAACCTTATATTTAGCTTGCAGAAGTTTAGAGGCCAAAAATTTTATTTTTTAAGGTCTTTGGAAAACTTTGGAGAATGCTGCCAGGAGTATAGTGCGTGTGCGCAGTGCCGGGCAGGTCGGGCTATTGGAGCGTAGCGCCGAGCAGAATGGGCGGTCTCTTGGGTACTTTTTTAATTTTCTGGGCCTGAGCGTAGCACGAACCCAGGTGTGTAGCACCATGCTGTGAGTGCGTAGCGCAGTGTAATTTTACACTGCCCGGCTTGCCTCTTTGTGTACCGCCGGAGGCCACGAGCGTAGTGCTAGCCTCTGTGCGTAGCGCCAGTAAACTTTCACAGTTTTTCCCGAAAAACACTGCAACTCTCCCCCAACGGTTTCTTCTCTCTTGAAAATTGGAAAATGGTGCAGGGGGGAATTTAGAAGTGTCCCTTTATAGATTTTTTGAAAAATAAATCAAAAGGGCAAACCCACTTTTGTAAAGTTCATGTTTCCCTCTATTCTTGTATGTGTCCTTTTACTAACATTTCACTCTGTAGAACACTTTTGGCGTTGTTTTTGCAAAATGTTTAATCATTCTTTTATCATATTTTTTGCAGGACAATCTTTTGACAAGGATTCCCTTGTTGGGGGTCTTCAGCCAAGATATAAATCATGGGAAAAATGCTTTTAAGCTATGTTTGTTAATGAATTATGTCCCATTTTGATCTTAAGGAAGAAACTCTATTTTTGCCTCTTTGGTGAGATGAGGCTCTGTATACTGATACTCTTTATCCCTTTCCTTCAGTGCAGATGACCTAATTCTATCCTGGGAAGTAATCTTGAGGAGGTGACTTCTGCCTTTGTGGTGATTTTCTTGTTTCTCACCATTGTTTTGTGACTAGTAAATACACCCCTTTTCTCCTTGAACACAGGCCCTATGATGATCAGTATTTTTACTGATTTACCATAAAATCATGGTGTTTCTGTTTTCCTTAAGTTTACTTTGTCTTTTATTAAAAATGGCTTTATGAAATCTTTCAAATGTACTTCCTCTTTTTCTATCTCTGCTTCAAATTAATCTTCAAAGTATTTTTGCAGAAAGGTTTGGAGGTGATAGTTTATCCTTTGTATGTTTAGTTGACATCCCCTTTGTTGTTTATGAAGGAGACTTTTTATTCCATTACCTTGCCTTTTTTCTAACCTAATGTCATTTTGACCATTTTTTTAGAGATGTAAGCAAAGAGAAACGGTCTGCTTGCAAGATTCATGTCTTTAGGCATAAAATTTACTTGACTGATCTCTTTGGTGAATCTAGGAAAAAGTGACTTGTCCCCTTCTTTCGAGTCTATTCCATTTATATAGAAGAAGAAACAGAATCTGTAGGGCACCAAATCCATCCTATGACTTTTTGAAACCCTAGGTGATCTAGTGGAGGCCTTCTTGGAGTTGGTTTTTGGGTTGGGATCTAGACTTAGGGTTTACAAGTGTAAGACATGATCCAAGCCAAGTTTTTTGTATTTGTGGGCCTACGATGCAGCACACATACTTGACTATCTAAAGGCTTTGCATAGACACTCAGTGTTTGAGAGTTGCTAAAGGAGGCACAACAAAGCTGCTATGTTTGGCAGGCTTAGGTGGTGGTGCGGAATTGTGTAGGTAAGCAAAAAGAGAGGTTTTGAGCCAAGGAGAGAACTTAGGTTTAAAAGTGAATGGATTGAGCCCCTGATGGGTCTTCTAGGAGTAGTGGGCTGGTCATGACTAGATAGGATGACAAAATAGTGAAAATTTTATCTTGAGGATAATGAAGGCAGTGAGATTTCTAGAACTCACAATGTTGTATAAAATTGTTTCTAGAAATCTTGGGGTAATCATTTAGTCATCACCAAAGAAAAAATTTATGGATTATTAACAAAGAGCACCCAAATCGAAAATTATTCTTTTCTCACAAAATCGGGAAAATTTTCCCAGTGTTATGCACCTAGAAGCCTGTGCTACACTCCTGGAGGTTTTTTGCTGTGTAAATTTATCTGTACGCTTCTCGCCTGTGATTGCACACAGTGCGTTTTCTCCATGCAGACCCAGAAGCCTGTGCCACAAACGACATGCAACCTTGACCGCGCTACGCATTCAACTGCTCACCTGACAAACCCGTGCTGACGACTCATTCAACAGTGAACGTGTTGTGTGTTTAGTTGTTCAAAACACTGGACAGACCCGTGCTCTATGCGTTTAACTATTTAGCAACCCGACATGCCTGTGCGCTTCACCTTCGGCCTTCTGCTCACCCGACTGACCCAGTGCTGTGCGTTATGTCTACGTGTTTGGCTAGGAGGCCCTCTGCATTAGGCCAAGCCCTAAATTTTCTCAAAGGCTTTCTCAAATTCATCTCCAAGGGTTTTTCTAAACACCTATAAGGGGTAAGTACCAAAACAACCTTCTTTTCAAGGTTCTTGAAATTTGGTTAAAATAATAAACGCCAGAAAGCTGAACAAAGCAACATTTAACCTCCCTTGTCTAAAAAACCAGAAAGGTATAGTTAAGGCAGAGTGGTCACCAATTTTGTCTCCCCTTACCTCTCCCTCACAGTCATATACTCCACTCTCACTCATCTACTCCTCCATTTTTAAAATCTATCTTTCTCATCACCATCTCATTTACCCTCTTCATATAAATCTTACGAGCAGAATTAGGGTTTTGGCTTTCAAGGAAATAGTAAAGTCAAAAATTCAAGGGAAGGTAATAGTGATAGTGGTGAGGGAGGCCAAGGGCCTAGAAGATAGCAATGCAAAGGTGGAAGAGTAAATAGGTTTGAACCACTAAACACCACAGAGTTTATGGCATCTCCTATGACAGTTTCATATTTCCAGAATGTGGGTTGTTTTTACTTTTGTGAAAAATTACAATGGATACAGAGTCATCCTGAGTTGACTAGGATATTTATCCTTAACATTCATGATGATCAAGTAAATTTAGCAAGGGAAAACTTTGAGCTATCTTCAAATATCATTTCTATGGTCATTGGGACACCTAGAATGGGAGAAAAGTTCTTCAAGCAAGCTATTTTGAATCTGAGCCACTATGAACCTTTCCTAAAACCTAGATACCAAGCTGACTCCAAATCGATTTTTCCCTTTTCACATTTGCTGGAGAGATATGCACCCTTGATGAGAGTCATCATGAAATATTTTACATGTGAGGGGAGGTTTTCTAGGCTTTATTCATATAATATAAGACTGCTCATGCACTTCACTAGGGTAAATATGATATGTTTTCCCTATTATCTCTATAGGAGTATTGATAAGATATCTTATATTATGGAAAAGAGACATCCTTCACAATGAATCTGGAGTCCTTTTCACCATTCTCTTATCAAGATAGTTGTGTTGCATCAATTAGAGCAAAAGGGTATTTCATAGGAGGTTTTCATTTCCCATGAAGGGTTCACAAACCCACAACCCCATCTTCAGCCAAATGCATCCTCATAATCCCATACCCCTTCCTCACCTTCTCCTAATGTTTCAGGCAGTGAAAAAAGAGGTAGATGATTAAGAAAATGATAGTAAAAAGGCGGATGATGAAGATGAAAACACAGAAAATGAAGATGAAAGCACAGATGATGAAGAAAGCAACCAAGAAAATGATGATGATGTTGGAAACAGCCCACAAGTCAATGAGGAAGATGAAAATGTAGAAATTAGTAAAGAGGAAAATAGTGATGAATAAACTAATGATGACACCTCTGACAATGAGAACACAAATGATGATAAGGGTTGTGATGATGTTAGAAACAAAAAGGACAATGATGAAATAGAAAACATGGTAACTGATAGCAATGATGATGATGATGACAACAGTGACACTAAAATCAAAAAATTCAGTGAAGAGGCTGATAACAATAGTGCTCGCAGTAGTAATCTGAGAGTTAGTGACAATTATGACAGTAGTCCTAATGGCCAAGAAGACAATGAAAACAATGATTCTGATAGTGGTAATGATGATAGTGTATAGAATAGTGCCAAAGAGAGTGAGACTCCAAGAAGTATTGAATAAAATGAAGAAAGTGGCCAAGGTAATGATAATGATGAGGGTAGCAGGAGTTCGCACAACCTAGATGGAAATTAAGCTGATATTAGTGAAGGGGAAAGGGATGATGATAAAAATGAATATCACAGTAGTGATGTTAGCATGGGAGAAAATGAAAGTGAGGCTAATGAAGGCAGTCAAGAACATAGTGAAAAAACATCAATGTTGAGGTCAATGGGGAAGAGAAAAGTAGTCCTAAGGTCAGCCATGGTAAGGGCATTCAGATGAAAAAAATTAAGCGTTTCCCTCTCACATATGAAAGAGGAAAGAGGCATGTGTTTGTTGCCTCTAAAAGGCAGGAGACCATGCATCCACCTCAGCTAAGAAGCTTGGAAAAGGAAAATAAAAGATGAAAGAAGAAGAAGAAGAAGATCAACATGAGGTTGAGAGAGAGTTTAAAATCATTCATATTGAAAATGATGAGGAAAATGAAGCAAGGATCACAAACTTGCTCCTCCGGAACAAAAATTCCCAAATTGAATACCTTTAAGAAAATCTAGATAGGGCCAAGAGTGTGAATAATATCCTTGCGATGGAGGAAAGACAACTAGGGACACAAAATTCCATTTATGAGGCTAGAGCAATTAGAGCCCAGAAAGAAGCTCAAAGGGCATAGGTAAAGCTATAGGAATTCATGGGCACCTATGAGGAAAGTGAATATGAAGAAGGACAATCTAGAAGAAGACCAAGAACCATGGGTTTAAAGAAGGCCTTGGCAAGACAAAGAGAGAAAGAGTCTGCCTTGGCAGAGTAGCTCCCTCTAAGTGAGTTGCTTGCCATGGACATAGAATATGATCGGGAGCCTTGGCTAGAAAGAGAAAACACACACTTGGAGGCCAAATTGGAGAAGGAAAATAGAGACCTTGACCTCGAAAGGAAGATGACCAAACATTATGCACTTAGAAATCAAATTGCAAGGGCCAAGCTCAAAAGAGCCCTTGCCAAACTTCAAGCCGTGAAGGAGGAAAAAGGCCAAATAAAGATTAACCTTCTTGTTGATTCTTCCATGCAAGCCTACCAGACATAACAAGGAAGATAAATGCAAATTTTGGGAACTTTTTGGAAATTTTGGATTTTTGCTGATTTGGAGGGCCAAGGGCGAAGAACCCTTGGTGCTGCGCTTTTTCTCAAGGAATCCTTAGGTGGTAAATTTTACATTTTTGTAATCTTCAGCTCATTTACAACATTTTCACCAAATTTTAGGTCATTTGGAGTTGGACAGGTCCTCCAAAATGGTCAAAAATACCCTAATTTTCACCTTTCTACCTAGTTTTTAGGACATGTGATGCACCTTTATTAGCCTTGGAATTTTTTCATTTTTAATAGATTACAGGGGTCTAATTAGAAACAAAAGGGCAGTTCTGGAAATTATACTCAACAGGCTTTCCAACAAGCCATCACAGAGCCCATTCTGACATCGGGAAGGCCTTCACAACTTGGCTGCACAATGACCGAGTTTTCTTTCGCATGTGTTGTGACCTTGGTCTGGAAATGCATTCTTAAAATTCAGTGTTGTGCCCTGACAGTAAAAATAAATTCAACAAATTATGCTTGGCAATATTTTGGAGGCTTGGGGAAGCCCAAATGTCAATTTGTTTTCCAAAAATAGTCGAGAAGATATTTTGTATTAGATGTTTTGTGCCTTGGGCCTTGCGAGGTCTCAAAGGATAAAAGTGACATTTATGATTAACTAATAGGCTTATAGAGACGTAATTAGGGTTTTTTCCCCTACTAAAATATAAATAGAGCATGGAGGTTTCATTGTATATGTTGGATATTTTCTGAGCATGCTATGAAATAGAATTGGAGTTTATTGGTGAAATTGGTTTTTGGTGCATTGTGATGGTGTTGGATTGTGCTTCCATGGATGAAGCTCACTCTTAGGATTCATTAAGCTTGTTTAAATGGTGATGTATTCAATCTTTATGTTTGTTTTCTTTAATTTTTCATTGTGTTTATGGTTCATTTAGTTATAGAACATAAATAGAGAATAATTGTTGAGCCCCAAAGATGTCCTTCTTTTCCACCACATTTCACTTCATTTCCTTTGTCCATCATCAATTACAGGCTTGAATGATCAATATGATTGATTAGGGTTACTTTAAGAATGTATATAATGACTAACTTGCTATGTTTTCATGATTTTGTTGTTGTAGTAATTTTTGACTAGACTCGGCTACAGAACGCAGTCATTCTGTAGCCAGTCACCTATTCCGCAGCTATCTTCATGTTCACATAGGTTCTAGGTGTCACCTCAAAGAAAAACGCATATGGTCATATTCCACATCACTCCCCCATAATTTCTTGCTCTCCACGAAGTCTGAGCTCGAGTCTACAGGTGGTTATGCACGTGGGAAACCAAAACTAGGAGATAGACTTCTAATAGGACAAGGACTGTACAGATGTCCTTAATCATAGTACGAGACCACCACCAGAGTTCTAGTTTGATTTTAGTTTGGAAAGACATTTATTCATGTTTTATCTCAAAGACAGTTATGTAATTTTGTTATAAGTATGGCTCGGGAGACCGAGAAACAACTAGTTAGATTTTGTTTTATTGCTAGATCTCGGAAGACCGTAATACTCTGTTTTTTTGAAGAATTTATCCTTTAATAAAAGCAACATCACTTTATTGCAAGAGCTAAGTCAATATTGAGTAGATTTGTGTGCTAATCCGGTGGTAGAGGGCCCCTGCTACCTGAGAAGCTTTGTTCATATGGTTTAGATAAGTAACTTAGCCTTGTTTCATTCCTAGTTTAATCAATTTTCTGAACTTTGTGTTTTTATACTTAATTGCAGTGGATGCCACAATCAGTCTTATCCTTACAAACTATTCCAAAATACCACTAACATTGGATGGGATATAACTGTAGTATTTTAGGAGTTAATTGCATTTTTTCCGAAACTTTATGTTTTATGCTCATTTGCATTGAATGATACAGCTAGACTTGTTTTTACAAACTATTCCAAAATATCACTCATATTGAACGAGATAGGGCTGTAGTATTTCATAGAATTAGTTGCATTTTAGTTCAGTTGAAATACTCCGGAGGTAGATGTCACTCTAGTTTAATTCTATCACTATATTTCAAGTTTGATAATGGCACTCTAGTTCAACTCTGTTCACTGTATTTCAAGTTAGATTAGTGGCATTCTAGTTCAGTTCCATTTCACTTTATTTCAAGTTAGGTTATTGGCATTCTAGTTTAGTTGTGGTCACTGTGTTTCAAGTTTGTTCAATTGCATTCTAGTTTAGTGTTATCCATTGTTCTTTAAGTTGTATTAACTGTCAAAATTAGACTTCACGGCCTTCATTGTTTACAAACTACTCTTGTTCTAACTTTCTATTAATGCATCATCATATGGACAAGAATTAGTGATATCAGTTTAAGGTCTTGATTGTTCTGCAATCTTTTTCAATTTCACAAATAAGCCTTTTCCCAAAAGCTATTCTAGAAAATCTCTAACTTTCGAATGAGGCTTAGTAGTGACAAGTTGAGCTGCAGAATGGATTAATATTAGCATTACAAGTTAATTCAGAGTAGAAATCTTATTGTGCTACAAATAATCTTTTCCAATTGTGTTCCAATAAACTTTTAGCCATGGATGAGATTCTTTGTAATATTGTAAGATGATTGTTTACTTAGGAGAACCTCATTTGCACTAAACTTGTCCTTTTCTCAAGCTATTCCAAAATATTTCTAATGAATGAATTGGATGAGTTCATGTTATGAGTTATTGAGTTCATGTTGTGATTTATTTCCTTGCTATGAGTCATTATCAAGCTTTGCATTTTCTGTTCTTTAGTGCCACACATAATTTAGAATAGGTTTTGCTCTGTTTTTAGTGTGACCAACAACTGTTCTTTTTCAACATTTAGTTCTTTTCCTTCTTAACATAAAACCACAAAACCAAAAACATCATAAAAAAAACACTAAACACAACGTAGTGAGAAACAAATACCTAGGCACATATAGTCCACCACACTTCAGCAGTTTACTGACCTTGGTTGATAATTTATGACCTCTATTTAGGAACACTAAGTTGAGCACAACATTTTGGCGTTGTTGCCAGGGAAGTGTAGCTAGGTATCCTTGTTTCTTACCTCCCAAAAACAATGACATGCGTAGAGAAAGAGACTCAAGGGGTAGATTCATAAGAAGCAGAAGCTTGATTCCTAGAACACCACTTGTTTCACCAAGACCAAGAGCCAGCACATCTTCAACTCAAACCCACATTCCATCCTTTACTGATCCTAGACTCTCAGAGGACTTAAGATCAAATATTCCATTAGAAAGACCTTCCACTTCATCCACTGAACCTGTCTTAGAAGAAGATTCAAGGATCCCTGCTAGAGGCACAAACTCTTCCACTTCCACAGAAGAATCAACTATGGCAGAAGAAGGGGGAGGAGGAGTCTTTAATGGAGAACACACACTATTTGGAGGGGTAGAGGTAGAGGTAGAGGATAAGGAGGTAGAGGTGCAGAAGGAGAAAGAGGCAGAGGAAGAGGTAGAAGAGAAATGGGAAGCTCTTTTGGGTTTCCTATAGTAGATGAAGAAACCAATGCAACTATGAAAAACATTTCACCCTCTGTCCTTCCAAAATTTTATGGACTTAAAACTGAAGATCCTGAAACCTTCCTATTTGAATTTGAAGTCCTATGTAGAACCTATGACTACTTACAAGATGCTCAAAAACTTAAACTATTCCCTTCAACATTGAAAGGAGCAGCATTGAAGTGGTTTATGAGTTTGATCAGCAGTTCTATTAGGACATGGGAAGACATGAAACAATCATTTCTAGAGAGGTATTTGGATTACTGTATGCCAGTCAACCATAAGGAGGAAGTGTTTAAAATGCTACAAAAAGAGGATGAAAATTTGGAAGATTTGTTGGAGAGATTTAACTACAACATCAAAAGAGAAAAAATGGAAAACCTAGACCAAGATACCTTGAAAGCTCTCTTGTTGAAGAAAATTAGGGATGAATGGTTAGATATCCTTAACATGATGGGAAAAGGGGATATATCTCAGCTCACATTACCTGAAATAGCTGAATTATGTATCAACCTTTCAAGAGGGAAATCTAAAACTGTAAAAGGACCAAGAGACCTTGCTCTTGCAAGGGCAAGTAAGTCTGCTTCTAGGACAATAAGTAGGGAAGAAATAGGACATATGCTTGATGAATTCAAATATGATATCTTAGGGAGTCTTAGTGAAAAAATAGACACCCTTAAGTTACAAAACAAGCAAAAATCTGGATCTGATGCCTTAGCAATCTTTTGTCCCAAATGTAGAAAGAAACATGCCTTGAGAGAGTGCCCTTTGGATGCAAAAGTTGTAGAGACTTGTGTAATTTGTTCAGAAAAACATGAGACCAAGAGTTGTCCTTCACTTCCTGGTCTTAAAGTTGTCTTTCAAGAAGAAACTCCTACAAGTTCCATAGAATCTCTCAATTTTGTCTCCAGGAGGCCTTGGCAAGGACCTCAAACACAAGGATTTCATGATCAGTTGTATAATCAACCCCCACCAAATTGGAATTCTTGGCAGCAACCTTGGCCCCAATTTCAAAATCAATCACAAAATTGGGCGCAAGGAGCGCAAAATACCTATGGAAGATACCCTCAGTATTATCAATATCCACCATCCTATCCACCATATCACATTTCCCTCCTCAATAAAATTTTCAACAAAATCCTCAACAAAATTCTCAAAATCCACAACATCAAAATCAACCACTTCCATTACGACTTCCTCAGAAAACAAATCAGTTTCCTACCCAACCCATACCAAACCCCAACAATAAAAATCCTCAAAACACATACATGATAGAAGGCCAACAGTTTCCAACTTATTTGATCACTCCTTTAGACCTTAGTGATGTTCAACTTAGGTCTGGAAGAATACTTGAAAAGAGGAAACCTTCTGTAATCATACAAGAGAAAGACAATTCTGAGGAAGATTCCCTACGGGTAAATAAAAGTCTTGAAGAGAACAAAACTTTCCAAGACTCAAACATTGAAAAATAAAAACAAAAAGAACCAATAATTTCAACTCCTATATTAGAGCATCCATCAACATCCACTTCTACACCTCCCTTCCCAGAAAGATTACAAATTGATAGGGGTGTAGAAAAACAAATTATGGTGCCTAATTATGATTTCCTAGATGAGCTGAGAAATGTTTGTATTAAGATCCCATTATTTCAAGCCATCAAGGAAATTCCAATCTTAGAAAAAACAATAAAGGAGTTGAGCATGAAGAAAACAAGAAAAAGAATAAGAGAGACAAAGAAAATTCAACTGGCAGGAAAAATAGCAGATATCATGATGGGTAAGATTTCTATTCCAAAGTATCTAGACCCAGGAAATCCAGTTGTTAAAATTCACATCAATGGAACTGAGATCCAAAACACACTTATTGATTTAGGAGCAGCAATCAATATCATGAGTAGACAAATCATGGATAAAATGAAACTTCCTAATCTTATTTTTACACCCACATTATTACAATTAGCAGACAGATCTGTGATCAAACCTGATGGGGTAATAGAAGACATTCCAGTGTCCCTAGATTCTTGGGAATATCCTATGGATTTTATGATCCTAACTCCTAAGAATAATCTAGGGGGGCATCATGTTATATTAGGAAGACCTTGGTTAGCTACAGCTGATGCTTTCATTAGTTGTAGATCCGGTGATATGTACATCTCTGATGGTAGTTCAACCAATAAATTTACCTTGTATCCTCCAGCAAGAACAATTACAGAATTAGATGATACTCAATGGATAGAGGATGAAGAAGACTTACAACCTCTCTTCACAATTTCAGAAATTAGTGAAGATAGCCAGATTTTGAATACCTTAGAAAAATTTGAATCCTCTTCGGAATATAAGCATGAAAAATTTCAAGAAGAATCCAACATTGAGTTTTTATCATCAAGACAGATGTCTCTTTATTCCATGGATAAATTTGGCAGCTCTACAATTGAGATATTTCTAGGCAAAACCTTAAACATAAACAAGAACCTAGAGAAATCTCAACAAGAAGAGCTAGTCAAGATCTTACAGAGACATTCTTCTGCATATGCATGGGAGTACACTGATATGAAAGGGATAAGCCCCAAGACTTGCACTCATCACATCTATATAGAGGAAAATTGTAAACCAATCAGACAACCTCAGAGACGGATGAATCCAAATCTTAGGGAGATTGTTAAGGAAGAATTGCAGAAATTGTTAAATGTTAACTTCATCTATCCCATTTCGGATAGTCAGTGGGTTTCTCCTTTGGTAATTGTGCCAAAGAAAAATGGTAAATGGAGGGTATGTATTGACTACCGGGAATTAAACAAAGCTACTCTTAAAGATCATTTTCCCTTACCTTTCATAGATCAGGTGTTAGATACATTAGCTGGCAAAAAGTACTTTTCATTTCTAGATGGGTTTAGTGGTTATAACCAAATTCAAGTAGCACTTGAAGATCAAGACAAAACCACATTTACCTGTCCTTGGGGTACCTATGCTTATCGAGTATTGCCATTTGGACTATGAAATGCACCCACAACATTTCAAAGGGCAATACTAGGAATATTTTCAGATCCAATACATGATTGTGTAGAGGTATATATGGATGATTTCATAGTTTATGGAAACACATTTGAAGAAGCCTTAACAAACTTGGAAAAAAGTTTTAAAGAGATGTAAAGAAGCAAATATTTCACTTAGTCATGAGAAGTGTTTTATGATGTTTACTGAAGGAATTGTTTTAGGACATCACATTTCAGGGGATGGGATTAGAGTTGATGAGTCAAAAGTTGAATTCATCTCTAACTTATCTATTCCAAGTTGTCAAAAATATGTTAGGAGTTTTCTAGGATTTACATGATATTATCGAAGGTTTATAGAAAACTTCACCAAGATAGCATCTCCACTTTTCAAATTACTTACCAAGGACTGTGAATTCAAGTGGAATCCTAATTTCCAGTTAGCCTTTGAGACCCTGAAAACAAAAATCTCTAAAGCACCTATTTTAAGGGGACCTAACTGGAAGTTACCTTTTCATATTTCAACAGATGCCTCAGATACAACTCTAGGAGCAGTATTGGGACAAAAAGACCTGATTCCTTATGCCATCTACTATACCAGTAAAAATTTGACTCCTTCAAAGTTAAACTATACTATAACTGAAAAAGAGTTTTTAGCTGTTGTTCATGCCATAAACAAATTCAGACACTATATAACAGGCTATGAAACTTTTGTTCACACAGATCACTCTGCAATTAGATATTTAATGAACAAATCAATTACTAATGGCAGAGTCATAAGATGGTTATTGCTTTTACAAGAATTCAACATTACCATTCTAGATAGGCCTAGAAAACAAAACATAGTAGCTGATTTCCTATCTAGACTCCAAAACATCAAAGACAATACTCCAGTTGAAGATCAATTCCCTGATGAATATATTTTTGCAATTTCTACTCAAACTCCTTGGTTTGATGACATTGCTAATTATTTAGTTTCAGGGAAATTTCCTTCAATAATGAATGCAAGAGACAAAAGAAAGATCATTTATGACAGTGCAAAATATTCATGGGTTGCTAATGAGTTATACAAAATAGGTCCAGATTTTATCATTAGGAGATGTGTTAGGGAAGATGAGATGCCTGAGATCCTCAAGGCATGTCATGATGAAACTTGTGGCGGACACTTTGCTGATAAAAGGATAGCTTATAAGGTCCTTCATTTAGGATACTATTGGCCATCCCTTTTTAAAGATGCTAAAGAGTATGTCAAAAGGTGTGACAGTTGCCAAAGGATAGGGAAACCTTCTTCTTCAGGTGAGATGCCATTGCAGCCTCAGGTACATATTGAACCTTTTGAGAAATGGGCTTTAGATTTTGTAGGACCTATTAGTCCTCCATCAAGACAAAAGAAATATATATTATTTTGCACTGATTATGTTACCAAATGGGTAGAGGCCAAGCCATTACTTTCTGCTACTGAAGCATCTGTAGTTAATTTTCTTTTTGAGGATATTTTTACTCGTTTTGGTGTCCCAAGGGAATTTTTTACAGATCAAGGAGCTCAATTTACATCAAAGCTAGTGGAACAAATGATGGAGAGGTACAAAATCAGACACAGAAAATATACTCTGTATCATCCACAAGCAAATGGTCAAGTGGAATCTACCAATAAAGTCATTGAATGGATCCTAACAAAGACTGTCCATTTATATAGAAGAGATTGGGTAGACAGGCTTCCTGAAGCTTTGTGGGCCTATAAAACTACATGGAGAAGCACAACAGACCATACTCCTTATGAACTTGTTTATGGAAAACAAGTTTTGTTTCCCATAGAGTTTCAGATTCAAACTTTTAAAATGGCAGTTCAGCTAGGACTTGATCTAACAGAGGCACAAAAGCATAGATTAGAGCAGATTAATGAATTGGATGAGATCAGACAAGATACAATTCAGAAAACAAGTATAGTCCAGCAGCAAAGGACTAGATGGCATGATAATTATATCAAGGAAAAGAAGTTCAAAGAAGGTGACTGGGCTCTCTTGTTTGATTCAAAGTTCAAATATTTTCAAGGTAAATTCCAAACACATTGGCTTGGACCATATGAAATTGTAAATTTTTTTGACAATGGAGAAATACAAATCAGGACAATAGATGAAGAAGAGGTCACTTTTCTTGTAAATGGTCATATATTGAAGCTGTATCATAAGCCACTTTCAAGAGAAGATTTTGTCAAGAGATTTCAGGAAAACAGTGATGTGAAGTTAATGAAGAAGAATTTTTCTTGTTCATCAACTTAGTTGAATTTTCTGAATTCAAAAGCATAAAAAAAAAGAAAAGAAAGAAAGAAAGAAAAAAAAGTATAAATATGAAAACTAATCACTGATTAGCATGTTTATACAGAAAAAATAGAGTGAAAATCAGAATCTTTCTCACACTTTAGCTTTTCAAATTTGTTCTTTTTTGCAAGAAGCTATTACAAAATCATAAGTGCAAACCCATATTTCACTTATGATTCATTTCATTCCATTCATCCATACTCCATTTCACTCCATTCATCCATACTCCACTTCATTCCATACTTCATTCATTTCATTCCATGGTCCACCTCACTTCCATCTCAGATTTAAAAAAAAAATTGATCTTTTTCTACAATTTAATAATACAAATCATAAGTTGCAGGTCACTTTCCATACTTCACTCCACTTCATAATTTTGATTCATTTCATTCCATTATTCACTTCAATTATACTCCATTACACCATATTTTATTATCCATTTTTAACTCATTTCATACAACATTCCATTCATGCTTCAAACCATTCCATTCCATGTTTCAAGACTTCTACAGGTACATTATGCAATCAGTTAGTCATTTTGTAGCCAGTCAGACATTCTGCAGCTAGTCAGACATTCTGCAGCCAGAGATCCTGAAGGCACTATCCAGTAATCACTTGATATAGCATAAAATTGATCCTGCATATCCAAGACAACAAGAAAAATCAAAGGAGTTATGAGGACTGAAGATCAATGATTTTCAAAGGAGGACAAGGCATATCAAAACCAAAAAAAAATCAAAGGAAAGGAAAAGGTAAAAGTTATGAAATTATTATGGTGACAGATCATGAAAGTTTTAGCATAGTTAAGTCATGTATTATTCAAAAAGTTATTTTAATTAGTCATGTTGATCATGCCTATCAAACCTATCATAAAAACTTTGGACAAAATCCCTTTCACTCTGCCATTCCAAATCATCATTTAAAACTTAAAGGTTAAGTATTGAAGTGACCTAATCAGTCACGTCAGTAGCCCGAAGCATTTAGTGATGATTTTGAAATTACATGAGAATTTTTCTGCGGTCTTTTCTTCCGTGATAGTTCTCAACTCATTAATATGTGTTAATCATCCTCACCACATTATACTCATTTCATAACCACTCCATATCATTTCTTTCCGTAGCCAATTCTTAACCATTCTGGTCTGTAAAACATAGGAAACATCTTTGGAGTAAAAACATCTCTTTAACAGCCATTTTCACCGTGAGCAGAGGAGCAGTAATTTGAAGTTTGAGAAAGGAAGATATGGGTCTCATAGTAAGATCCGAATCAGTTGGAACCAAGTACTTGGAAGGTTATCCACAAATCATAGAAATGCTACAGCAGGCTGGGTGGTTACATTTTTTTTGAAAAATTTAATGGTTTTCATAAAGAAGTAACCAAAACATTTGCACGGTCCTTCAATGGAGCAGAGGTCGAAATAGGAGATATTAAATTCACTATTACAGAGGATTTCATTGCAGAAGCATTGGAATTACCTAGACAAGGAGAACGCTGGTTCAAAAATAGGGAATTTCATAATTAGGCATGGAGGCAAATACTCAAAACACCAGGTATGGATGTTTCCATTTTTAAGAAAGGTATTCCTAGCTCGGCACTGAAGAATAAATAGAGGAAAATGTTGCTCATTTTGCAAAAAATTATCGCTTGTGAAGGAAGATTTGGTACCCTCTATGTTTATCATATTCGGTTAATGATGCATTTCTTAGATGAAGAAATCAATTTGCCATTTTTCCTACTTCATAGTATGAAAAGAATGGCCTCTAATGTTCAAAAGAGGGTTCAATTTCTAGAAACCACTTTGTATCACCATGGTTTATTCAAAATCTTAATTTAACATAATTTGAGAAAAATGGGAGATAATTGGGATGAGTTTCTAGTGAGGAATCACTTTGAAGAACCCAAGGAATCTCCACCTGAAGGAAAACCCACAAGAAGAAGCAGGAGAAGGGAAATTTCAAAAGCTGTTGAAACAAAAATTGGTAAATCAATACAAGGGGACAGCGAAGAGATGATTTCTAAGAAATTGGATGAAATTAAGAAGTAGCTTAAGAAGGAGAGGATAATGAGAAAATATGCCAAAGAGAGAGGTGAAGGACCATCTCAACCAAAACAGAGCTACAGACTCAGAGGTATATTGAAGAAAACAGGGGTTAGACAAACAGGAATCATAAACATTGAGGATGAAGAAACACCTACTGGTAGATCACCTGAGTACCAGTACGAGGAGGATCTTGATGAAGGATCTCCAGAGATAGACCCAGCACAGCAACAAATTTATAATTATGTTGAGACATTAGAGAAGAGAGCCTCGGAAAGTAGAGATAGAACTCCTAGCCCACCAAAATCTGCAATTGATGTACTAAGAAGAGACAAATATGAGTTAGAAGTGCTCAATAGGAATATCAAGAATGAGAATGAAATTTTAAGGGAGCAGGTTAAGCTGAAAGGTGATATGAATACAACTCTGTCTCTACAAATGAAAAAGTTGTACAAGGCCAGTGAAAAATTGAAGAAGAAAAACAAAAAGTTAAGCAGGGCACTTACAAATTTGAGATTCAAGTTGATCATAAGGAAGCCCAGGAGGCCATTGAATGTCAGGCAAAGTAGAAGAAGGGGCCTAGATGTCCTAGCAGAGGTCTCAGAGTACATGGATTAGTTGCATGAGGACATGCAAAAGCCTTGCAGTGGGGGTATGTTGAGCCCCAAAGATGTCCTTCTTTTCCACCACATTTCACTTCATTTCCTTTGTCCCTCATCAATTACAGGCTTGAATGATCAATAGGATTGATTAGGATTACTTTAAGAATGTATATAATGACTAACTTGCTATGTTTTCATGATTTTGTTGTTGTAGTAATTTTTTACTAGACTCGGCTACAAAACGTAGTCATTCTGTAGCCAGTCGCCTATTTCACAGCTATCTTCATGTTCACGCAGGTTCTAGGTGTCACCTCAAGGAAAAACCCATATGGTCATATTCCACATAACTCCCCCATCATTTCTTTCTCTCCACGAAGTATGAGCTCGAGTCTACAGGTGGTTATGCATGTGGGAAACCAAAACTAGGAGATAGACTTCTAATAGGACAAGGACTGTACAGATGTCCTTAATCATAGTACGAGACCACCACCAGAGTTCTAGTTTGTTTTAGTTTGGAAAGACATTTATTCATGTTTTATCTCGGGAGACCGAGAGATAGCTAGCTAGATCTTGTTTTATTGCTATATCTCAGAAGACCGTAATACTCTTTTTTTTCAAGAATTTCTCCTTTAATGAAAGAAACATCACTTTATTGCAAGAGCTAAGTCAATCTTGAGTAGATTTTCGTGCTAATCCGGTGGTAGAGGGCCCTTGCTACCTAAGAAGCATTGTTCATATGGTTTAGATAAGTAACTTAGCCTTGTTTCATTCCTATTTTAATCAATTTTCTAAACTTTGTGTTTTTATACTTACTTGCAGTGGATGCCACAGTCAGTCTTATCCTTACAAACTATTCCAAAATACCACTAACATTGGATGAGATATAACTGTAGTATTTTAGGAGTTAATTGCAATTTTTTTCTGAAACTTTATGTTTTATGCTCATTTGCATTGAATGATACAGCCAGACTTGTTTTTACAAACTATTCCAAAATATCACTCATATTGAATGAGATAGGGCTGTAGTATTTCATATAATTAGTTGCATTTTAGTTCAGTTGAAATACTCCGGAGGTAGATGTCACTTGAGTTTAATTCTGTCACTATATTTCAAGTTTGATAATGGCACTCTAGTTCAACTCTGTTCACTGTATTTCAAGTTAGATTAGTGGCATTATATTTTAGTTCCAGTTCACTTTATTTCAAGTTAGGTTAATGGAATTCTAGTTTAGTTGTGGTCACTGTGTTTCAAGTTTGATCAATTGCATTATAGTTCAATGTTATCCATTGTTCTTTAAGTTGTATTAACTATCAAAATTAGACTTCACAGCCTTCATTGTTTACAAACTACTCTTGTTCTGACTTTCTCTTAATGCATCATCATATGGATAGGAATTAGTGATATCAGTTTAAGGTCTTGATTGTTCTGCAATCTTTTGTGATTTCACAAATAAGCCTTTTCCCAAAAACTATTCTAGAAAATCTCTAACTTTCGAATGAGGCTTAGTAATGACAAGTTGAGCTGCAGAATGGATTAATCTTAGCATTACAAGTTAATTCAGAGTGGAAATCTTATTGTGCTACAAATAATATTTTGCAATTGTGTTCCAATAAAATTTTAGTCATGGATGAGATTCTTTGTAATATTGTAAGATGATTGTTTACTTAGGAGAACCTCATTTGCACTAAACTTGTCCTTTTCTCAAGCTATTCCAACATATTTATAATGAATGAATTGGATGAGTTCATGTTATGAGTTATTGAGTTCATGTTGTGATTTATTTCCTTGATATGAGTCATTATCAAACTTTTCATTTTCTGTTCTTTAGTGCCACACATAATTTAGAATAGGTTTTGCTCTGTTTTTAGTGTGACCAACAATTGTTCTTTCTCAACATTTAGTTCTTTTCCTTATTAACATAAAACCACAAAACCAAAAACATCATAAAAACACTAAACCCAATGTAGTGAGAAACAGATACCTAGGCACATATAGTGCACCTCACTTCAGCAGTTTACTAGCCCTGGTTGACAATTTATGACCTCAATTTAGGAACACTAAGTTGAGCACACAATAAGATTTACCTTCTTGGTACCCTAGTTCTACTTGATTTCTTGACTTCTATGTTTTCTTCCTCAAATATTTTCTTAGAAAATCCTTAAATGCTCTTTAGTGTCACTGATATGTTATGTTATAATTCTATCTGTTTGCAAGTAAGTTTTATAGAATCCTTCACTTCTCTCTTAGCTTACTTAACTGTTGTTTTTGAGACTCACTTAGCCTAGTTGATATTGAGGAATCCTTCATTTCTCTTCAAGTTTTCATTATGCTATCATATTAGAAGCTTTTTCTTGTTTATTAGTTTGTTAAAGTATCCTTGATTGCCCATTTAACTCACTATATTCACAAATCTATATTACTTCACTCTTCCTTGACCTAATTAGATCCATTTGATCTTTCCAAATTGCCCTTTGAACTATCCTTGAATCATTTTTACACATTTCAAGACTTTTACAGACTCCATAGCCCAATAGATTGATATTCCCCACTCTATTAACCTACTTAAAAACTTGCCCAACCAACCAAACAAACAAAAAAACCCTAAACTTAACAACTAGCTTAAAATCAAAACCTAAAAAGAAAACAAGTTAATATCCTTTTCACAAAATAGAGAGAGCCCTCTCTGAGTCCAAGAAGTCTAGGTCCTAAGACTCCAAGGACTGGTTTGATGTTACTTCTGTTCATTTTTTCTCACCAATATAAAAAATTACGGGGACTTTACCTAATGGTGATCACAGTGGGATCTTTTGAGTAAGTAACGACCTTATACACCCTAGAAAATTCAGAAGCCCTTGTCAAACAGTATCTATTGATTTATCGCCACCTCATCACCTAACATAATGGCGATCACGGTGGGACTTTCTGAGTAAGTAACAAGCTTATATGTCCTTAGAGAATTCAAAAGCCCTTTTCAAACACTGCCTATTGATTTATCACCACCTCATCACCTAACATAATGGCGATCATGGTGGGACCTTTCAGTCAGTGACATCCTAAGTATCCCTTAGGTACTCTCAAATCCCTGTCAAACTTAGAAAACTTAAGTGTTAGCCAAAATTACAATCTAATTATTTCACCATCCTAGAAAAATGATGACTCAACTGGAGGACACTCATACAAAGCTTAAGGCTACATAAAGGAACTCAGAAAACCGAAAAAAAATCCCTAGATTGGTTTCTTTCAAATGTTGGTGGAGGACCACAAATATCTATCCTTAAAATAGTAAAAAACATCCACCTAGCGACTCCACTAGCCTCCAGTAGGCCTACTAACTTTACTAGTTCTCGTAGACTTCCCTAGGATTGTGTCAAATTATCCCTAAGCAGTTTTAAAGCCTAGTCACACACTATGTGAGTTTAGCAAACACTTAGAGAGGTCAACCTTCCGAAACCAGTCATACAATTTCAGCCTCTCTACACTTTGGGTTTGAAATTTGGCTTCACAAAGGATCTGTACCAGATCTCACCCGGACCCAAACCCTCCTACCATAGTTGACGACCCAGAAAGGATTTTGTGGTAAACTTCTAGAACTGAATATTAAACTACTATTAGGACCATTCATAGAGCAAGTTTTGTCCCTGAACATCTTACAACCTTGCAAGATCCCTAGTTTGACTTACACCATACAAGAAACCTTTTCCAAACTAAGTCACAAAGTGGGATTGACTAGAATGACCTTGAGCCCATATATTTGCAGCAGAGTCCTAGTGGAGAAGCCTCTTCTTCCACTCCTCCCGATTTTCAACTTCTCCATCACTTTGGCTCTTTTCATTCCAATTCTGCTCAAAATCAGTTTGTTGGTCCAAGTACTTCCACCACACCCATTCATACCACCATTGTGCAAAACACACCACTTCGGCCTACACCTCCTCTCACAAACATTCCCCTTGTAAATCCTCCTTGGATTCCATTAGCTCCCATCATGGCAGCATGGTATGCCCCTCTAGTACTACCACAACCTCTCATACATTTTCCAAGTGACTACCAATCCAAAATCCCTCACTTCACCGGAGCTGACTCTACAACTTGCCAACAACATGTAGATAGAATAAATGATGCTTTTGATTACATGGAATTAGAAGAGGAAACCATGAAGATGAGGATGTTTGCCCAAATATTAGGAGGAGAAGCTAAAAAATGGTTCAAAATCTTGACTCCTAACAACATACATGATCTCCCTTCCCTTTACCAGAAATTCATAAACAAATGGGAGATTAAGAAAAACCCTCTCCAAATTCTCTCAGAATATAAAAACCTTAAGAGAAATGTTGGGGAAACAATCCAAGACTATTGCACTAGGTCCAATAGTGTGTAAAATTCCCTCCAACCTCACATGAAACCCCCACAAGGCCTAGCACTAGTGAAATTTCTAGAAGGCTTTGATCCAGACATGACCTACCAATTAAGAGAGAGGGAACCCCAAAATTTAGAAGACATGCAAAGGGGAGTTGTGACTGCAGAGGCCAACCTGATTGAAAAGAGGGCTAGGATGAGGTTAGAAAAGAGAGTCACACACAAAGATGAAACTATGGCCTCAACCTCTTCATCCGATGCCAAAATTGACAGCCTAGTTAGAACAATAGAAGCGATGTAAGAACAAGGCATTTTTTATTTGTAAATATGTTATAAAAGGGGGTGTGACAATTTTTAATATTTTATTAATTAATTTGTTATTTTAAATAAAATAGGAGAAAGTGATGATTATGTAAATATTCTTTTATTAAAAGGATATGTGAGAATTTAGTTAGTTAAATATATAAAGGGATAAGATTCTAGATAAGAGGATTTGTTGAGATATTTTAGTGATATTGAGATATTAAGGGGATTGAGCATTAAATTAGATCATTTTTAAAATTGTATAAATAGGAGGGGGTTTTGAGAGAAAAATACATTGAGGTAGAATAGAATAGGGAGAGTGGTTGAGAGTAGGGTTGGAACAACTAAAGCTGTAAGTCTCTGGAAAATTGTAAGGGCCACTAATGTTGAATATCTGGCCACGAAGAAAATTTGTAAGTGTTTCCAATGTTAATGTGAAAAGTGATTTCAGAATTGTGTGGTTCGATTTATGGAATGGTGTATATTTTTTCTGTAACTGGGTTTTAAACAGAGAATGCACGCTTTGTATAATTTGGTTGTGAAATCGTTGTTTATGAGTTTAAGGACAATTGAATGAATCAACTTTGCAAGGGATTGGCAGTTCGCCTTGAATACTTGGCATCGATATTATTAAAACCCAAAATGAAAAACTGTTGAATGTGGAATGCGTGGAATAGGTGCTGGATCATTACGTTGATTGGTTGTTCTTAATTTGAATATATTTGAATCCACAATTCAGTATGGATTAAAGCTTGTGTAGCGCGACCTTTTTGGAATTCATTATCTAGCTTGAAGACTGGTGATTATTTAATATTTGGTATAACAAATTTTGTGTTTCTCATCGCATGGATGGTTGAGCATAAACAGAAATACGATGAGGTTGGAGCTAGTTTTATATGTTGAATTGAATATTCAGAAATGAAGAAGGTCGATTTCATGAGTAGATTTGCAGAAAGCAGGTTCTAAATCCTGTAGTTCATTACCTGTGGTTTGCACCTGTTAAAGAACTGAAGCTGTATATTGAAATCAACGTTGAATTGTTTCCATTTAAACAATTTTAATGTATGTTAAAGGGCAGGTTTGAAATGAAACGATGGAAGTCGAAGCACAGAAATCAAATGCGTACTTTCCAAAGGAGAAATCGATGGCATAAACCGATTTTGATGTGTGTTGGAATCTCCATACAAGAAATCAAAGGCAGAATAGTCGTGGAATGGAATCCACTCATGATCAAAGGCCAAGAGATACAGGTAAGTGAAATAAAGTTTGGTTGAATTAAATAGATACGTATTGGTTCAATACGCCATTAACGTGGATGCTGAATAGAGAAACGTTGAAGTTCTCACACCACTTAGTGAGAATAATAAAAGCGCAGAGAGGCAGAGTCTGTGTGCATGTTTGAAGAACGAATCAGGTTCTTGATCAAAGCAGCCTTGTAAAGCTGAAGAGCGAACGCATTCAGAAATTATAATTTGCCAGAGTACTAAAGGTGGAGGCACAATGATTATCCTTTGTGGAAATTACAGGTATGAAATTTGGATTAAATTGCTATCAAAATCTTTTATGGAGAGTGCTGTCATGCGCTTGGTGAAAGGCGCACATATAGATTTGCAAATCTGAATTCAAACAGTGGTATAATTTGCCAATTGAGTTTAAGATCATGTACAGAGATATAAGTTGTTAAGGGCACACTCTTTAATAAAATTCAAGTCATATATGAATGATTTTTATTTGGTTGGATATATATGAGAACTCAAATGGTTGAGTCATTGGGTTGAATTAAAAGTTTGGGAATTTGGGTTGAATCCAAGTCGGGTTGATTAGAATGAAATTGTGAGTTATGATATGTTGAAAAGTTTCAGCATGCAAATGGTATAGTTGTGAATTTGCCAGGAATTTAAAAGAGGAAGCTTCCACATGAAGTTTCTAATTTTGGATTGAAAAGAAAGTTTGGGGTTGAGTGTATAAAATTGATTTTGAAGCATGGGTTTTTTCTAAACCATAGAAGTTTGTAAACAAGATATTTGAGAGCTTCATAAAATTAAATTGTTGGAATTTCCAGACATTGAGGGTTTGATTTGTCAAGATGCTGAGATACATGCATAATTGAAGATCACGGTACATGCGAACTGGCACACCGCCAGTAATGGAGAGGATAAACTTGAATGAAAGAACACCTCCTAGGGAAAATCAACCAAATCCCCAAAATAGAAATAGGAATCAGAACTTCAGAAGATACCCACCCCAAATCAGACAAAGGGAAATTGACAAACAAATTAGGCCTCCTTTCCAAGACAATTATATGGATGAGGAGGAAAGAGAAACAGAACAACTAGAAGAAAACGGTGTAAACTTGATAGGCTCTGACAATGAGGGTGACGTTTTTCGCATAGAAGAAGAACAAGGGTTATTTTCCTGAAATAAAAATGATAGAAAAAACTATGAGGAGTCTGAAGAGTATAATTTGGGATTCAAGAATGACATAATGGAGGTCCATAGACAATATGATCTTAGGAGTAAGAACAACCAAGAGGCCTCCAAAACAAACAAACAAGAAACTGCTATTAAAAAGACCCCTGTAAATATAATGAAAAAGGTAGCAGAGAACAAAATCACCATGGATAAGAAATCTAATCCTAACAAAGACAAAATCAGCCAATAAAATGGTGACCCAAGCCACCATAGTACATCTACTAGTGGCCCTAGTAAATCTACTCAAAATCACAGTCCTAATAAACCTCGGCAAACTAAAATTTCTGAAAGAACTATGTGTGACAAAACAGATGTAAATATGCCAAAAACACTAACACCTTTCAGCTTTGAGGGAGAGATTTCCACGATCAAAATAAGCATGCTCCTTGTTGAACTAGTAACTCAGGATGTATATAGGAATCAAGTCTTGAAATCTATGTATATAGTAACTCAGGGTGTATATAGGAATGTATATAGTAACTCAGGATGTATATAGGATGTATATAGGAATCAAGTCTAGTAACTTAACTGATGACAAACCAAAGCTATTGTTTGGACCTGAAGTAGAAGGAAAATATCAAGAAGGAGATGTCCCTTCATTCTATGTCAGCTTAAACATTCATGAAAAAATCTTGCATAATGCTATGCTAGACTCTGGAGCGTCACACAATCGCATGTCTAAGGTAGTAATGGATAGATTAGGCTTAGAAATAACCAAACCTTACAAGGACTTATACTTTTTCGATTCAAGTAGAGTCAAGTGTTTGGGTTTAATTAAGGATTTGTGTGTCAATCTGGCACAAATACCTACTAAGATTCTAGTCATGGACATAGTGGCTGCTGACATTCCCCTGAAGTATAGCATTCTTTTATCTAGATCATGGGGCGGGGGGGGGAATTCAAGGGAATCTCCAAATGGACATGTCCTATGCTAACATCCCGATTTTTTAACCAAACAAGGAGGTTGTACTGGGAATCACACATGAAATATATGGTTAGCAGCCAAGATAGGCCAAACAACACCCCTCTTTATTCCATCCATTCGGATCTTAACTCATTTATCTTGTATAATGTTGATGAAATTGACGAACAAGTAAATGAAATTGGGAAAGATCTAGGCCTACCACAATAGTCAAACCAAACATTGAATTAGAAATTTGATAGCCAAAACTCTAGCAGCCCCGAACAACATCATAATGGCGAATTTAAACTTGAAACGATTTGGAACATGAGCTTTTATGGCTCTTGTGGAAAATATAGTTTGGGAGCTAGTGTCTAGATTCATAACACCAAGAAGGCCACTCCTACAAACTAAAATTTCAATGTGCTAACAATATTTCTGAGTATGAGCCCCTTCTCCTTGGTTTACATTTGCTAAAATACATATGAGCCAAGAAAAATTATCTTCAAGGAGACTCTGAACTGATCATTAGAAAAATCAAGGGAGAATACTTTTCCAAGTATCCTAGACTAAGAGAATACTAGAATGCTGCGTTGGATCTCCTGAAAACTTTTGAGAAGTATGAACTTGTCTCCATCCCTAGAGCTCAAAATAGCTTGGTTAATGAGATTTCCTTTGCTACTAGCACATGCTAAATGCCTCATGCTAATGAACAATACACTGTGAAAGTCAAGTGCAGACCAGCAGTCCTGGATAACATAGATCATTGGAAAGTATTTGAAAATGACAAACCGATTGAAAATTTCTTGCAGCCCGAAACCAAGTTTGAAATTTTAAAACCGGAATTAATCCATCAAGAAGCTTGCTTTGATGAAGAACAAACCTTCAAAACAGATTTGGCTTTTCAAACTGACATAAATCTGCTAGAATATCCTCTTAAGGAAGAATCATTGGTAGATTTAGATCAAAAATACCTTGAGGAGCTGCAATGCAAAGATAACTCATTACCAAGATATCTTGCCCCTTTTAAAGAGTTGTTTGACTTCAATGATGTTGCTAGGAATCCGAAATGGAAACCACCGAAACTGATGTGGAAGAATGTAACATAGGCAGCATGGAAAAACCCAAAATGATCAAGTTGTCCAACACTCTCCCTCCTCATATAAAACATAAATATAAAGAGTTGTTCAAAGAGTTTAAATATAGTTTTTCATGGGGTATGAGGACTGGAAGTCCTACGACACAAGAATTATTCAATATAAAATTCCTCTCAAGGAAAATCAGAAACCATTGAAACAAAAATTGAGAAGAATAAATCATTTCCTAGTACCTTTAGTTGAAAAGGAAATAAAGAAGAAGTATGATTCTGGTATTATAGTGCCACTTAGGTATTCAGAATGGGTTTCCAACCTCATGTCGGTTAGGAAGAAAACAGGGGAGATTAGGCTATGCATATACTTTAGAAACTTGAACAAAGCCTCCCTAAAGGACAACTACCCTTTACACAAAATGGATCATATACTGAAAAGGGTGGTAGATTCGAAGAGAATATCATTGCTTGATGGATTTTCAGGGTACAATAAAGTATTGGTACTTCCAAGTTATCAACACAAAACCACTTTCACAACACCTTGGGGCACATTCATGTATGTAAAAATGCCATTTGGGTTGTGTTATCACCCAAAATTCTAAAAAAAAAGCATCATTGTGTCATGTTTTTTTTCGTCATATTTCAAAATGGGTTTAGAAGTCAATTTAGGGTTTGGTTAAGAGTAGGTTAGATTTTTATAAGTTCAAAGCCCATCCTTAAGTTCAAATAAAGTCATTTTAAGGTCCATTCATTGTCAAATATCCATAATTTCCATTTGTGAGTCATCTCATAAAGTCTCATGTCAAAACTGGTAAATTAACCAAGAAACCTTACTTTCGTAGCATCGCTAGTTCAAAAATGTTGATTTGCGCTATGAAACTCCTGAAAGTTATGAAGCAAAATTTTTTTTTTCTGTTTTTGAGCAGTCAACTTCCAAGGAGGTTTTTGAGCAAATGAAAACGAATTTGAGAAACTTGAAAGTGTTTTTTCTTCCTAACGGACCTAAATCCAAAAACCTATCTCAGTTTCTTCAAATTCATTAGGAGGTGGGAGAAATTTATAAATTAAAATGTGCTATGAAACTACTGTTACAAAACTATCCTGTACATGATTGTTTAGCAGTCGAATTCAAGTTCAGTTTTTGTGAAAATGAAAAAGTGTTTTGAAATTATGTAATATATTTTCTTCATCACAACCCCAGCTACAATAACCTCTCTCACATTTCTCACAAGTGTTATCAGTTGGGAGATACAAGGATTTCTTTGAAGCCCTATTTCCAGAAAACATAGCTTTCTTGTTTTACACATGCTTTTAAAAGTCAGTTTCTGGACAAGATGAGATGTATTTCAAAAAACCAAGAGAGGTTTTTATTCAAGAAATAATGGCCTACAAAAATCTCCTTCTGTTTCTCAAAATACATCATGGATTAGGCAATAGAATCTTTGTCTCAAGACCTATTTTTCAGATAAAAACAAGAGAAATCTGCAAGAAGTTAAGAAGTTATGAAGGCTGGAATGAATGTGTTTTCAGTTCATATGGATTTTGTATGATGAAATCAGTTTCATTTTGAGTTTTGGAAAATTTTAAAACTTTCATTTTAGAAACTGCAAAGAGAGTGAAAAGCGCTACGAAACTGCTATAGCAACTTTTTTCACTCTTTCTCATAAATTTTTGAAGGGAAAAGGTGTGGATTATGACTTGAAATTTCTAGAGGAATTGTGTTAAATGAAAATTAAGATAATATTGGAGGAAAGAAGCCAAAATTTTAAAGGTAAAAGGGTAAAAAGGTTGTGCTACGAAAAGCGCTACGAAACTGTGTTGTTTTCGTAGTGCATGCCTTCTTCAGCTAATTCGAATAGTTTGATGATGGTTTTGGATATATGGGACTTAGTGAAGTTTTTTGATAGGTGTTACTCCAGTTATTAACAACAAATAACCTCGAAGTGATGGGTTCATGATGGTCAGAGTGTCTCAGGAATACAAAGGACCATATTCCTAGAAAAAAGGGGACAATTTCCTAGTTTAATGGAGATCAACATTGAGGTCATAAAGTGTTAAATCCTATCATATGGATTCAGCCTTATGTCAATACACCTGGAAAATGATGTAGTCTAGTTTACATAAGTTTTTTATGAGTAAAGTTAAGGAGTTTGAATCATATTTGTAATAGGACTGTTTATTAGATTTGCAGTTGTCATTTTGTAATACATACCATGTCATATGGTTAGGCAAGGTGTCAAAAAGTAGGAATTCAATGGATCTAGCTCAGGATAAGGTTATCCTATGTTGTAAATGATCTATTAAAGGCTGTTGGGTCAAATTTGCAAGGGGTTGGAAATTTTTGGCATAAAGACTGTGTTTATTGTAAGTGACTGGTATTTAGTTTAATACAGAGTTTTTTACTTAGCCAACTCAATATTCATAAAGAGTTCTAGTGTGTTCTTCTTCTAATAGCATATTTTTACTATCTTATTGCAGTGGTGTTTGGTTATTTTACTCAAAATTCATCATTGATGCTCTAACTTCTTTTATAAACAATCTGACTGTGTGTTTTATAGTTTCACATGTGTATCTCTGGACTAGAACTTCGATATTCCTTGACTTCCATGCTAAGTAGATTGTTTGGTTTCACTGAAGCTATTACGAATACATAAGCCCCGTGTGCACTTGCTAATGTGATTTATAGCCAATATCCATTTTTATATGCTTATTATCCCACATAGAGTTAGCCATCTATATTTCTATCAAAAATCATTAACCCTTGAGAGAGCCCTCTCAGGTTGAGGATGCTACACCTCAATAAAAAGATTGGTTTGAAACAGTTACATGAGATTGATTTGATTGGAAACCTATCAGGTCTGATTTTGTGATAAAATTTTGGTGTGTCTACTAGGAGTCTGAAGATTATACTTTCCCGTTATTTTGAAGTTGAACTTCTGAAGGTAGCATGCGCTTAGGAATCTTTTCGAGGCTGCATCTACCGTGGCGACTCCACACATCAAATAAAAAATTGGAAGGTGACTCCACTGATTGAAGATCAATAGCTTGATGAAGTTTCAATATGAGCTCCATTTCAAGAATAAATTCTAGGTATGCCCCTATGAATTGGTCTCACATCCTTGGTTTACCAAATACTATGCCAAAGGTTGAATGGTTAACTGATCTTCCTATATTCAAAGATGAAAAGAAAGACAAATTTTCTCTTCATTTGGTTAGATTCCATATGCATGTACACATTCTTAAGGTTCAGTTCCCTAAGGATTGTCTCATGAAGATGTTTATGGTGACTTTGGAAGGAAAAGCACGGTCTTGGTATGAAAGCTTGCAAATGGTTCATTATATTCTCTTGTTGATTTCATTGTTGCATTTTATGAGATGTATGAAGAGTATCATCCCTCCTTATTGCTGGTCAAAGATTGTTGTAAACATTGTGTGAGTTTTATTGAATATTTGGAGAGTTTTTATGAAGATGATGAGTTCATGGATGAGGAAATTTTAGAGGCCCTTCATGACAACCCATTTCATCACCAATAAGAAATGATATATTCTCTTTTGGATGAAAATGAAACCCAACAAGATCCTATTTATGACAATCATGTTACATTATATGATTTTGATGAAATGTTGTAGCAGATTGGTCAGTCTTTTGATCATCGGGATTATGAGAATCATTTCAAACAACAAGAGGAAATATTCGAAAATGTTTGCTACAATCCTCAGGTATAGGAAAAATTTGATTCTTCATGTCATTTCTTGCATCAGCCTACATCAAATGATGATCACACTAATGAAGAAGTAGGTAATTTTTTTTTTTTATTCTTGCCTACTAATCTGAAATCATTTGAGTGCAAGTTAGAAGATAAAATTCAATCTCATAATATTCATGATCAATATCAGTCTTTTCAAATGATTTTTAAGCCAGAAAATAAAGAGAGGGTGTTGTCACCTTTCTCCTTTGAGTTTGAAGAAGAATACATTATTTTTGAAAATCAGTTCAAAAAGCAGTTTGAGAGCACACAACTGAAGTTTTATGTGGTTGATCAAAGCATATATGAGTGTTCCAAAGTTGTAGAAGGTCATGAGAAGTTTCAAACAAATTATGTCTTCTGTGATTCCATAGCTGACTACATGGAAAATATTTACAGTGCAAATTTCCAGTTATATTTTCATTTTGAAGATCACTTACCTCTCATGTTGCCTTGGTCATTTCAGTATCATGTTTAATTTTGGTTCAAGCACAGTAAAGAGGTTCAAGTGTCGAATCAGATCAATGACTGGCTTCACTGGAAGTTTCATGTTGCTTGAGTTAAAAACGTAGATTGCATCTAATAGGGTAGGTAGGAGTATGTGAATAAGCTCAAATTTGACTGAGCATATTTTCAGTAGGTATAGATTTGGTTCTTCTACAGTGATAATCAAGCTTGAGCCGGCTATAAGAGCTTGATGAGAAAGCTTGGCAATTTCAAAGTTTTTTTTGTTTTGGTCAAGAAAATGGATAGCAGTACTGGAACTACTGGTTCTTAGTGTACCATAGGGGCACACTATCCCAAGTGGAGCCTCTGTTATCACCCAAAAATTCTAAAAAAGAGAAAAAAATCGTTGTTTCATGTTTTTTTTTTGTCATATTTCAAAATGGGTTTAGAAGTCAATTTAGGGTTTGGTTAAGGGTAGGTTAGATTTTTATAAGTTCAAAGCCCATCCTTAAGTTCAAATAAAGTCATTTTAAGGTCCATTCATTTTCAAATATCCATAATTTCCATTTGCGAGTCATCTCCTAAAGTCTCATGTCAAAACTGTTCAATTAGAAAAGAAACCTTACTTTTGTAGTGCTGCTAGTTCAAAAATGTTGATTTGCGCTACGAAACTACTGAAAGTTATGAAGCAAAAACTCTGTTTTCTGGTTTTGAGAAGTAAACTTCCAAGGTGGTTTTTGAGCACCTGAAAACGAATTTTGGAAAAATGAAAGAGGTTTTTCTTCCTAACAGAACTAAATACAAAAACCTATATCCATTTCTTCAAATTCATTAGGAGATGGGAGAAATTTATAAATTAAAATGCGCTATGAAACTGCTGTTACAAAACTGTCCTATACATGACTGTTTAGCAGTCAGCTACAATTTTCGTTTATGGCCAAATGAAAAAGTATTTTGGAATTTGGAAAGAGTTTTTTCTTCATCACAGTCCAAGCTACAATAACCTCTCTCATGTTTCTCACAAGTGTTATCAGTTGGGAGATACAAGGCTTTCTTTGAAGCCCTATTTTCAAAAAATAGAGTTTTCCTGTTTTACTCATGTTTTTCAAAGGCAGTTTCTAGACAATAGGAGATGTATTTCAGAAACCAAAGAGAGGTTTTTATTCAAGACATAATGGCCTACAAAAAAAATATTTCATTTTCTCAAAATGCATCATGTATTAGGAGATATAAGCTTTGTCTCAAGACCTATTTTTCAGATAAAAATAGGAGAAATCTGCAATAAGTTAAGAAGCTATGAAGGTTGGAATGACTATGTTTTCAGTTCATATGGATTTTGATATGATGAAACAAGTTTCATTTTTAGTTTTGGAACATTTCAAAGTTTTCATTTTAGAAAATTTTGGGAAAAACTGCTCACTCAGCAGTTTCGTAGTGCAAACAGGGCAAAAAGAGTGAAAAGCACTACGAAACTGCTGTAGCAGCTTTTTTCACTCTTTCTCATAACTTTTTGAAGGAAAAGGTGTGGATTATGACTTGAAATTTCTATAGGATTTGTGTTAAATGATAATGAAGATAATATTGGAGGAAAGAAACCAAAATTTTTAAGGTAAAAGGGTAAAAAGGCTGCACTACGAAAATCGCTATGAAACTGTGTTGTTTTCGTAGCGCAGGCCTTCTTCAGCTAATTCGAACAGTGTGATGATGGTTTTGGATAGCTGGGAATTAGTGAGGTTTTTTGATAGGTTTTATCTATTCTTAACAGAAAATACCTCGAAGTGATGGGTTCATGATGGTCAGAGTGTCTCAAGAATACAAAGGACCATATGCCTAGAAAAAAGGGGACAGTTTCCTAGTTTAATGGAGATCAACATTGAGGTCATAAATTGTTGAAGCCTATCATATGGATTCAACCTTATGTCAATACACTTGGAAAATGATGTAGTCTATTTTAGATAAGGTTGTTATGAGTAAAGTTAAGGAGCTTGAATCCTATTTGTAATAAGACTGTTTATTAGATTTGCAATTGTCATTTTGTAATAAATACCATGTCATATGGTTAGGCAAGGTGTCAAAAAGTATGAATTTGATGTATCTAGCTCAGTATAAGGTTATGCTATGTTGTAAATTATCTATTAAAGGCCATTGGGTCGAATTGGCAAGGGGTTGGACATTTTCAACAAAAATACTATGTTTATTGTAAGTGACTTATTTTCAATTTAATATAGAGTTTTTAACTTAGCCAACTCAAGATTCATAAAGAGTTCTAGTGTGTTCTTGTTCTAATAGCATTTTTTTAATATCATATTGCAGTGGTGTTTGCTTATGTTACTCAGAATTCACCATTGATGCTGTGACTTATTTCATAGACAAATTGATTGTGTATTTTATAATTTCACATGTGTATCTCTGGACTAGAACTCTGATATGCCTTGAATTCCATGCTAAGTAGATTTTTTGGCTTTACTAAAGCTATTATGACTCCATAAGCCTAATGTGCACTTGCTAATGTGATTTACAACCAATATCCATTTTTATATGCTTATTATCCCACATAGAGTTATTCATCTATATTTCTATCAAAAATCATTAACCCTTGAGAGAGCCCTCTCAGGTTGAGGAGACTAAGCCTCAATCAAAATATTGGTTTGAAATAGTTACATGAGATTGATTTGATTGGTAGCCTATTAGGTCTAATTTTATGATAATAGGTTGATTAATGCGGGGGCTACTTTCCAAAAAGCCATGGATATAGATTTTTCTAAAGACATAAGCTACTTCATAGTAATTTACCTTGATGACATCAATTTCTATTCTAAAACTGATGAAGAACACCTACTTAATTTGAGAAAGGTCTTTGATAAGTGTAGGAAGTATTGTCTATCTCTGAATCCTAAAAAAACAGTGTTTGGTCTTCAAGAAGGAAAAATCTTGGGCCACATCATTTCTGAAGAAGGGATAAATATAGACCCTAAAAGGATTGAAGGTATACTACAAATCAGGCATCCTAGAAACATTAAAGAGTTGCAATCATTCATTGGAAAGATAAAATTCCTAATAAGGTTCATTCATAACCTTTTTGAACTCCTAAGAAATATCAAAAACATGCTGAAAAGGGAAGTAGGAGTCAAGTGGACCACAAAATCCAAACAATCCTTTGAAATGGTGAAACAAGCCCTTACCCAACCACCAGTTCTAATCAGCCCTGACTTTACCAAGGATTTCTTCATATTCTCCTTTGGATCCGAACACACTATTTCCGATGTATTTCTTTAAAAGAACATGATGGGACAATAAAAACCCATAGCCTTCTTCAAAAAATCATTAAGAGATTCTCCTCTAAAATATAACATCATGGAGAAACAAGCCTTCACCTTGTTGTGTAACCAAATTTCCAAAAATAGAAGAAAAGAGATGTAAACGTCTTAGAAATGAGCCACTTCGAGGGGGAAACCTAACACATTACATAAAAATGAACAATTCTTGGACGATACAATTCAAACAAAAACCTCCTTTCTATATATAGGAGTCCATGGGGCCATACAATGTAATCCTAGTGGGCCACAATGTAATCCTAGCCGAGCCTAACAATAATAATTTAAGGGCACAATAATAACAAAAATGAAGTTACAAAGGGTACAATAATAACAATAAGGGGTCGGCACTAACAATAATAGGGACTATACTAGTAATATAGGGACCCTAACATGCCCCCTCTCCTTCAAAAAGTGTTGTCCTCAACACTCCTGAGTAGCTCCGGGAAAATGCTACAGACATAACAGTCTCATCCTCCCATGTAGAATCTTCTGGGTCAGTTCTTCCACTTGATGAGATACTGCGAAAATTGATCGATTCCGTAGTTGTCGCAGTTCTTTGTTTTCCATGACCGCTTGCGAAAGTCCAATATGATTTTCCTTCCCCATCGAAGTTACGGCAATACTGTTTGAGCTGGAAGATTTTCACCCTATAACCTATGCTTTAAGCATGAAACATGGAAAATTTCGGATGTACTTTCATGAGAAAGGCCAGGAAGCTCTCAGATTTGTATGCCATAGTACCAATCTTTTTGCAACACCTTGTAAGGACTACATAGTACTTTTGGCGATAATTTATTATCCTTCTTAGCTTGCTTGAGGGACATTTGTTTGTATGGTTGTAGCGGTGAAAAATACTCCAATCTCCCTACTACTCAAAACTTCTCTCGCTGCGATGTTGATCGCGCTTTCTGTTGTTTCATTCGATTTTGTACCCAAATTCGGGTTATCCTTTAAGAGTTGGAGAACTCTCTTCGTTTGATGCTCGCGTGATCTCTCCACTGCTTGAACTCTTCGAATTTTCCTTAAAGATGATGTGATGGATGGTGGATGATATCCATAAAGTGCCATAAATGGGGGTCATTTTTGTCTTTGACGGTATGGAAGGAAGTGTTATACCACCATTCGAGCGAGAGGTAACCACTTGACCCATTGTGTTTGTTTATCGATACAAAACAACGAAGATATCCTTCCAAACATTTATTTACTATCTCGGTTTGACCATCGAGGATTAGAGGATGATAAGATGAGCTATGAGCTAATTGAGTACCCAAACAAGCAAAAATAACTCCGTCCAAAAAATTTCCCGATAAAATGGGATCTCTGTCGCTCACAATAACCCTTGGGCTTCCATGTAGCTTTTGAATTCTGTCCACAAATGTGAGCAAGCTTTGTTCTTGCTTTGTAAATGGATGAGAGATAATGCACAAAGTGTGCATACTTGGTAAGTCTATCAACTACCACCATGATGACACTCTTTCCTTCGGACTTAGGTAAACCCGTGATAAAATCCATTGAAATCTCCTCCCAACGCTGACTTGGAATGGATAAAGGTTGTAGAAGTTCCGGGGTCTTCAATTGTTTCCACTTTATTCTCAATGTGGGCAAACCAAACATTCCACAACAAACTTTTCAAATATCGTATTTAAGGCCCATCCCAAAAAAATTAGTCTTCACCCGCGTGTAAGTTTTTTAAAAAATCACAGGTGTCCTCCTAAAGGAGAAGTGTGCAATTCCGGAGAAGAATCTTTGTGTAGTTGGGAAATTCCTTACAAAGATATAGCGATCTTTAGTACCACAAGGAATCATTTTTCCAACATAAATGTATCGTATGATACTATAGGGATCTTGCTCGCAACTTTTGAATGAGTATCCATACATCTTTGTCCCTTCTTCCATTCATCTCTTGCTTCAGGTTATCCAATACGGTTGGATAATAGAAATGGCACAAAGCAATGCTTCCACCTCTTCATTCTTTCTTGAGAGTGCATCTCGCAACAACATTCAAAGCTTTTTCCTTTTTTGTAGATTATTTCAAAGTCGTAACCCAACATCTTTGTGACCCATTTTTGTTGTTCTTCTCGACGATGGTCTTTGTTCCAAAAAGTGTTTCAAGACTATCATGATCTGTTTACATCTTGAAGTGTCTTCCATTAGGTAAGTTCGCCATTTATTTAGTGCATGTAGTATGTGCTAACATTTCCTTCTCATACAATAGGTTTCTCGTAAATACTTTTCTCTTTGCTTGACTGACTTTTCAAAAGCAATGGGTCTTCTCCTTCACGCATTAAAAAACGCGCACCAATTCCATTTCTCGAGGCATCACATTCCCACACCAAAGCGTTTCTTGTGAAGTACGGTGTAGCTAAGATGGTATGTAGCAGCATTGCCTCTTTAAGACGTTCAAGTGCCTTGAGTTTCTTTGCCAGGGAGTCCATGAAAATGCATCTTTCTTCAATAATGTTGTTAGAGAGTCTTGCTATTCTCCTCATAATTCTTTTACAAATCTTGCGATAATAACTTCGTTAACCCGAGAAATCCTACGTAGCTGTTTATATGTTTGTGGGGAACTTTCCATTCCTTAATGTGCTTTAATTTCCGTTAGGGTCCACTTTAACACCCTGTGAGATACAATATGACCCAGATATCTCCACCCTCTTGTACTCCAAAGAAACATTTGGACGTTTTTGCATATAATTGTTTCTCTCCTAGTAATAGTTTGAGCACCACTGTCAACATGTTCAACATGATCCTTCCAAGACCTGCCATGAGATTAGTAGTATTTATCAAAAAAAAATACTAGCACAAATTTTCTAGGAAGGGTTTGAGAAAATGGAATTCATCAAACCCTTGAAATGTGTAGAAGGTGCATTGGTAAGGCCAAAGGCACGACCAAAAAAATTCATAATGACCCTCATGAGTTCGAAAATGTTGTTTTGGAATCCTATCTTCGAGTCCTTCATTCTAATTTGATGATATCCCTGAACGAAGATCAACTTGGTAAAATAAATTGCTCCATGTAATTCATCCAATAATTCATCAATCACGGGAATGGGAAATTTGTCTTTAATGGTGAGCTTATTGAGTCTCCCCCTATAATCCGGACACATTCGCCATGATCCATCCTTCTTGTGTACCAATACTACGGGAGCTGAGAGAAAGAACTTTTGAGCTAGGTTGGAATTATACCCGCTCTAACATTTACTGCAATCATGACGTTCAATTTTCGCTCTTTTGGAAGTAAGGATATCTATAAGGCCGTGATGTTTGGAGGAACACTTCCGGAATCAAATGAATAGCATGATCATGATCACGAAAATGGTGGAGTCTCTGGGAGTTTCAAACACCTTGGAATGATTGTCCAAGACTTGTTGGAGATCTCTGAGAAATAGATGATGCAGTGTTGGAACTTCTAAAGTGAGCATAATTGTGCAATGTACGCCTCGATTGTTCTTTCTTTAGAAGCTTTCGTCATGACATTAGAGCTTATTATCCTTCTTTGGCTTTCCTACAATACCCCAGTAATTCGACTTCCTTTCCTTCTAAGAAAAAAGAAAATTTCAAGAAAAGTTCTTGAAAAATTAGCTACGTCCCCAAAGATTGTAACCATTTTACTCCTAGTACAACATCGGCCATACCTCCATGCCAGGAATGTAAAGCTATTGGACTAGTCGACACATATTCCCCCATGGTTAGCTTGATATTATGGCATTTTCCAGAGCAATTTATAGTTCCTCCATTTGCAACCATCACTTGACATTCGAGTGTCGGTATAGGAAACAATTTAATTCCTTGGCTACCTTATAATGAATAAAATTATGGGTGCTACTCGAATCAATCAACACTATTACCCTTTCTCTTCTTTATATGTCCTTTTATCTTGAGAGTTTGAGGAGTGGTAATTCGCTGACGATGCATATACATTTCGATATGGTGGGATTCATTTCTTCCTCTTAGAGGGTGGTTTCTTTCGTGTATATCCTCTTCTTGTTCATTTTCTCTTCTTCTTCTTCACAATCTATGTAAAATAATTTCTTTCTCGGCACACTTATGACCTTTAGTGTATTTGCTATCACAACCATAGCAAAGCCCTTTTTGCTCTTTTTTTCTTCAACTGTTATGTGGTGTCAAACTTGTAGGTTGTGGAAATCTAGGCGTAGCAACACTTCCTTCTTTATAGAATTGAGTAGTAGGCTTCCCTTGTCGCCATAATTTTACATTCAACTTTTCTTGCCATACCTCGAATGCCTTCTCCAATGAATCGGAGTTCCAAAGACGCGAACTTCATGTTGGATGTTATCCTTTAAAGTGCCTAGGAAGAGATCAATCCCTGTGTTCCTCCGTAAGATCGAGTTCACTCATATATTCAGATTTTTGGAAGTCCTCAATGTGCTCTTTGCTCCCCACTAAACCCTTTTGTTTAAGAGATTTACTCAATTGGGTAAAGAAGGTGTTGCTCTTTGTATCCTCATAATGTGCTATCATTTTCCATCAGTAAAAATTGACCAAGTGACAATTTTTTTACTTTAGAGCTAGCCATTGATACCATACAAATGTATTTTGTTCTAAATGTAAAGTTGCAATGCGTACCTTTTGTGTCTGTTTTGCACGTTATGGAGATCAAAATATTGCTCCATCTCGTAGTATCCATGTTGCCAGGGATCCTTTCCATCAAACTTCCTCATATCCATTTTTGGAATATGGTGGTTCTTCCCGCCAACATTCAAGTTTATGAAATCATGATTAACATTTATTTCTGTTCTCATCATGGAGGTTCTTCTCCTCTATATTTCCGCCATTAGGAATCATTTCTGGTTTTAAGCTTGTCATCAAGCCTTCCATGTATTCTTTTAGATCATTCTTCATGTTTTTCCATGTTGTCTTTCATGTCATTCTTCAAACCGTCCATCTTCACTTCCACGCCATCCATTTTAGATTCCATGCCTTTCTTCAAACCGTCCATCTTCACTTCCACGCCTTTCTTCAAAACTTCATTTCATTTTTTGTTGCTCTTTGCGAGTAGTGAAATTTGTTGCACTTGCTCTTGTAATTTTCTGATAGATCATGTTGCAATTCTTCATCTTCATGAGTCATAGTAGAGCCTTTCTTGAAGGCTTAATGGGTGTTGAATTCTTTTTTGGGGCCATTCTAGAATCCCATATTGATATCTATTCTGCTAAGATGCCCTTGGAATCAATTCAACTTGATTCTTCAAACAAGACTTATGCAATTTGGAAAAAATACTGCACCTTTTTACTAGCTTTGGAGGAGCTCGATATTGAGATCTGAATTATCTCTATAATTTCAAATATCTCCAGATATCTGAAATTCAGCACTGCGAAGTAGCCCTCTGGATTATCTTTTCGAAAATGCCATAGGTCTGACCGGGATTTGGATCTCCAAGACAACGTTGTGTCTAATCTCCCACAATGACCCTAATTACGGGACTGGTTGATGAAGCAGAGAGATTGTACGACTTGCCACGTGTCACTGTTTTGTCTCTTTGTCTCTGAAAATTGATATCCCTAATAAACTTCGACTGTGTAACTTGCGACCAATTTTTCGACAGTGCACCTCAATCCGAGCCCCGCGAGAGAGAGTTATTGAACTTTTCCCACGATCACCTCTTTGAGATGCAAAATTCAGGAGCACTCGAAAAAGCTACTACCTTCCACAGATCATATCTCTAAAAATATTGCAGAATTCAAGCTCTGGAAATTTTTTTGATGAATTTCCTCCGGATTTCAGCTTCGCACCATATGAATTTTCAGACTCTGATACCTTTGACGAACAAAAAATATATGAAAAGCAAATTCACGATGACCTGTTTATGAAGCCCGAAAACAATACCCTCATTTTCCACAGCATGATATCTCTCGATATTATTAAAAGAACCAAGACTCTGAGAAATGTTTTACATAGCTTCCTCAAGATTTTCTGCTTTCGCACCCTAAAAATTTCAGCTTTTCATGAGCACATGAGAAAACAAAGTTATAGCTGAAAAATGCCACGATGACCTTTTTGGAGCTTGACGGGAAACCCTAGAATCCCAAAGCTCGATACCAAATGTTGTGTGACGACTCCAAAAAATAGAAGAAAGAAAAGAGATGTAAACGCCTTAGAAATGAGCCACTTCGAGGGGGAAACCTCCAATACATTACATGAAATGAACAATTCTTGGATGATACAATTCACAAAACCTCCTTTCTATGTATATGGAGTCCATGGGGGCTAATAATGTAATCCTAGTGGGCCACAATGTAATCCCTAGCCGACCTAACAATAATAATTTAAGGGCACAATAATAACAAATGAAGTTACAAGGGTACAATAATAATAATAAGGGTTTACACAATAATAATAAGGGGCTATACTAGTGATATAGGGACCCAACAACCTTGATCAAAGCATTGGAATATCTTAGAGTTTACATTTTGCACTCGTGTTATTTTTTTGTTTCAATACATAGTTGTTAAAGATATTTTTATTCAAGACCCTAATGGTAAAAGGGGTAAATGGATTTCTATTATATTAGAATATGATTTAGAAATCGTAATTCCACTAAACCCAAGTTAAAGGGAAAGCAAGGACCTTGTGAAATTACATCGAATCAAATTCAACCATTGAAGATATGAACAGAAGCTGATGCATTAGAGAAAAAAGAATAAAGGCGAGTTCACTAAATAAAGCATTTAATCCTAACTAAATGTTATATTATATATGTAATTATTTGACCTTCCAACTTATCCAAAAAGCGATTTTTTGTGCCATGTCCTAAATTACTTTATATATTGTTATTAAAACATTATCAGCATATTGTCGCAATTTTTTTCTAAGACATGACATAAAAATTATGCATGAGTTCCAAGAAGTAGAGTAAACAGCTGCCCACTGAAAACTTAGCTAATAAAAATCCTGAGTTGGTTACTACTACTCAGAAAATTTTTCCATACCTCATGTTGCCAACCTGCTGCTTGTAAATATGCAAGAATGATAAGAAAAATGTCATTATCTCTTTCCTGTATCCTTATTAAAGAGTGTTAGAAATTTCTTCAATAGTGTATTTTATCACCACAAACTACCTTGCTCTCATCTTCCAAAAAAATTTGATTCTCACTACTACTCATTATTCACCAAGGACTGTCACTCTTCATGAATGCCTAAAACTAAAATTTAAAATAATACAGTTCCTTGAAATCAACATTCCAGATTCAATCATCTCAAGAAGATTATCATTTATATGTCGCATTTGTTTAAAACCAGAGAACAGATCAAGATGTAAATATTTACATCACAATGGGTACATTTCAGCAACTTTATTACCTCATAATGGATTTGTCTAGCCTCAATACATTTTTATAAAATCATCAAGAAATCAATAGAAGAGAACAAAAAATCATACACATGAAATGAAGGCAGCACCTATACATGATACATTTCATAAAATTAAGAAATATATCGTCACGTTTCCCCTATCAACTGCTTTCCAGGAAGGCAGATGTGCTTTTTTTCCTAACATCTTTAGAGTTTAATTTCAAGTCAAGAGGTTCAATTAAAAGAAATGATATGACAAGAAGGGGAACCTCGAATCAAACCATTCATTTCATGTGCATTTTGGGAATAAGTTATAAAAGAAACGTCAAGCAAGAAGAAAAAATAAAAAGAAGTGACATTTTATAAGAACAAAAAGCTATGATTTCCACATTGGAGACACAAAGGTTAAAATGGGATTATAGGAGGGAGGACAAAGGAAAAAACATGGCAAGTTTGAGAATTTGTGGAAGGGTCCTACATCATTCATTCGACTAGAGGTAACAATGCTTTATTTTTACAAGAGCTTAATGGATTAGAGGTATTCAAAGGTCTTTTCAATGGCAGATGCTTAAACACTATTTTTGTCAAAGTTCCTAGTTTAAAACTTTCATTCATTGTACATAACGCGATTGTTAAAAAATCGTAAAAACAAAAACACAAAAACAAAAGAAGTAAAAGATGACAAAAGAATAGGTAATAACCCCATACCCAAAAAATATTATTTTTGAAAGTGTGCAAGCCTAAATTCCACTATTGGTTAAGAAAAAGGAGTCTTGTTCAAATTATCTAGCCTAATCATGGATGGACATGTTTTAATTTCTCGTTGATAGGTTAGTGAAAAGAGGCTTGTCAAACCATTTAAGCTCGACTTTCTAGTAGGAATAGATTAGGAGAAAAGGTGGATGTTGGTTCTCAATGTTCTCAAATCTCAACCAGAGAAAGATAGGGATGACTAACAAATGATGAAACACAACCCTCATACTTTCTAGTTTCATTTATACAAAAATAATGTCCGTGTGTAGCTTGTCTAAATGCCTCATACCCTAGCAATAGAATGCTCAATCTTATTTTAGTCATGTTTTCACCTATTTTGGGCCTATTAGAGAAGAAAAATTTTTCCAAACAACTTAATTCCTGATGAATAATTAGACTAGTTAGATATAATAAGAGAGTCTATTAGCTTCAATCTAAACTCTTGAGAGTGATAAGGGTAAAAGTAGATAGTTTTTGTTTTATGCTTTCAAAGAAAAAAATAATGTCAAGGGTTTTCCACTCAAGTGCACCCAAAGGAAGAAAAAAATGTTAGGCAAGGTATGAAGGGTAGGTAGAGATGAGGTTGAAGCAAGCATGCTCAAGATTCTTCTGAGAGATCATAGCTTCAATGAAATAGTTAGCAAATGAAAGAAGAGAAATTTTCCCAATCTGGACAGAGGCACTAAGCCCCAAAACTCAGATTCAACTCAAGGTCCCGGAACCTCCCCGAAAAAGATTTGTCCTCCCCAAGTATGGAGCCATTTTGGGCTACCACATTTTTACTATTTGAAGATGACTTAATATTGGTCCTAGATTTAAAAAACAAAATTCTTTAATACGAGTTTCAAATCTTACTACCCTATTATCTTTGTCACAAATTTTTCATTCTTCTACTATTTACCACCCATGATTAACCCTGCCATTCCTAAAGGACCACTCTTGGGCTTAGGCCACTCATCTAGCTTTTTCCCACCTATCATCCCAACACTTGTTTTTCCTTTACCCACGTTTTCACTTATCTATTAACTGTACCTATTCTTTCCCATTTTCATTAGGGTTCTCTAAACCTTGATGGTCTCCAAGACTACCTCTATAAGCTATTTAGATCAATAAAATACATCAATTTCTATATATTCAAATACACCAATTGGTAAAAACTCCATTTTTATACTATTAAGATCCGAAGCCTAATTTCAGTCAAGAGACGAAGTTAAAACCCTCCCACTAAACATCATTAGGTTTCCTAGTTATGTAGTTCTATTATATTTTAAGATCTTTTTCTTCTTATGTTAAGACCAGCTTCTAATGAAAAATAAGAGAAACACATGATGGCCAAAGAAAGAGTAGAAGATATCCAAAGTAGGTTATTTTTTCATTTTCCATTCTCACAAAAGGTAAATTTTCTTGAAATTTCTACAAGAATGTCAAAGGTAAACTGTTAAGGACATCAAGGTGGTAACCGATGAGTTTCTAAAAGAAAATATGGAGCACTGAACAAGAGGAGAAATCAAGGTTTTTTTAAGCCTCATCGATCAATAAAAGATGCCAACAAAACCCAATCCATCAAAACTCATAAAGGAGGGTCAAGCTCTCATTTCAATCATTTAAATTTATGCTTAAAGGATAGAAAATTAGGTATACCCAAGGTAAATATGTGTAATTTTTGAGGTATTTTCACCATTGTGTAAATGTATAAGGTTATCAAAGAGAATTAATCATTTTCAAGGTTCGTAAGGAACTAGTTCGTGTTTCATGACACCTCCTAAAGGGAAATGTTCAAGGAAATAGACCAACCAAAGAATGCAAGCTTCCGTGCTCACCAAACAAAGTCTTCATAATAGGGAGGTGAAGAGTATCAATGGGCAAGTTTCAAAATTATAAATTCGTACACCCGCAAAATGGTATGGTCAAAAAAGGTAATAAACATGATTTTGAATTTCATAAATGCTGTAAAAAGGTGATTTTATCATGCCTAATGATCAATAAGAAAAGCGTGAGGACATTTTTTTCATAGCTATCTATCAAGAAAATATATTATAATTACCAGCTAAAAGGATGTCGTAATCTTACCAAATGGAGCAAATCCGCTTACAAACAAGAAAGGATAATCAGAAGATCAAGGGGTTGAATTTGAGTCTTTATAAAAGAGTGTTTCACATCAAAAAATGAAGAGGTTGTTGTATGACCAAATTCACCAAAGTATGGGAACGTAGCTCTTTCATGCCTCAAGGAACTAGAAGAATACCAACTTCCACACCTAGTCACCTCGCAACAAAAGGAAGCAACAAAAATACTCGCAAAAGGTCAAAGGATTGAAAAGAAAACTTTAGAAAAGTGGGGTTGACATTTAAAAATAAATTTTTTTGAACCTATGTGTTCTCTCCACTTTTCAACAACCTATATTTTCTTTACAAAGGTCATCGTATACCCAAAGCTAAAAATTGTTCTTTTCTCGAAAATTCAGCAAATTTTCCATGTGCTATGCTCCTAGAGGTTTTTTTCTGTGTAAATTTATTTGTATGTTGCGTGCTCATAATTGTGCATCGCACATTTTCTCCATAACCGACATCCCCAGGACAACAAACCATGTGGAAGCCTTTCCGCGCCATTTATCGAAATCGTCGATCGGCGTATCCGTGCCGAGGATGCCTTTAAAAGGAAAGTGCTGTGCCTTTAGTCATTCGTAACACCGACAGCCCATGCGCTATGTGTTTAACCATTCAATGACCTAACATGTATATACAGCCTCTACCGCTCACTGACCTACTCGACGCTGCGCGTTTGTGCTACACGCTGGGCACAGAGGGCTCTCCCCCGCATCGTGCCAAGCCCCAAATTTTCTCAAAGGCTTTCTCAACCATATCCAAGGGTTTCCTATAAATAACTCGAGGGTACCAAAACAACGTTCTTTTCAAGGTTCTTAACACTTGGTTAAAATAATAAACCCTATAAAGCTCAACTAAGTAACATTTATCCTCCTCATCCGCAAAACCAAAAAGGTACACATGGGCAGTATGGTCATCAATTTTGTCTCCAATTACCCTCTCCCTCACATTCATACACTCACTTCCCATCCATCTACCCTCCATTATAAAATCGTTTCCCTCATCACTCACATCATTTACCCTCTTCATATAAATCTTACAAGAAGAATGCTAGTATTTTGCCTTCAAGGCAATGCTAAAGTCAAAATTTCAAGGGAAGGTAATAGTGACAAGGTGAGGGAGGCCAAGGGCCTAGAAGACAAGAGGCACAAAGGTGGGAAGAATAAATAGGTTTGAACCATCGAACACCACAGTTGATGCAACTCCATGACAGCTTTTATATTTCCGTAATGTGGGTTTTACTTTTGTGAAAAAGTACAACAGACACAGAGTCATCCCGAGTTGACTAGGTTGTTTATCCTTAACCTTCATGATGACCAAGTAACTTAGCAAGGGTAAACTTTGTGCTATCTTTCAAACATCATTTATATGGCCACCGGGATACCGCATGGGAGAAAAGTGGTTCAAGGTGCTAGTTTGGATTTGAGGCATCATGAACCTTTCCTAAAAACCCAGATACCAACTGACTCCGCAAATCCATTTTTCCCTTTTCACATTTTTTGGAGAGATATGCACCCCTGATGAGAGTCATCATGAAATTTTTTTACATGTGAGGAGGTTTTCAGGCTTTATTCATACCATATAAGAATGCTCATGTACTTCACTAGGTGAAAGATGCTACATTTTTACCTATTATTCCCTATAGGAGTACTGATAAGATGTCTTGTATTGTGCAGACATCCTTCACAACAAGTCAGCAAGAAGTCTTTTCACCATTCTCTTATCAAGATAGTTGTGTTGCATCAATTAGAGAAAAAGGGTATCCATGGGAGGTTTTCATCGCCATGAAGTGTTCACAAACCCACAAACCCATCTTCGAAATTAAATGCGCCATCATCATCCCATCCCCCTTCCTCACCTTCTCCCAATGTTTTCTAAGGCAAGCAGAAAAAGAGGTAGATGATGAAGAAAAAGGACAAAGAAAGAGTGCGTATGATGAATATGAAAACATAGATGATGAAGAAAGAAACCAAGAAATGATGATGATGTTGGAAATATCCACAAGTCAATGAGGAAAATGAAAATGCGTAAATTAGTAAAGAGAAAAAAATAGTGATGAAGAAACTAATGATGACAATTATGACAAAGGAGAAAAATGGTCAAAATGATGATATGGTTGTGATGATGTTAGAAAAAAAGAGGATAGTGATGAAACAAGTAAAACATTACAAATCGATAGAAATGATGAGGATGATGATAGCAAAGTGACACTAAAAACCAAAAACTTATGAAGAGGTTGACAATGAGTGAAAATCATAGCAATAATGCTCACAGCGTAATGAGGGAGTAATGAAAGCTAATGACAGAGGTCCTAATGGCCAAGAAGGCAGAAAACAACAGCCCGATCGTGGTAATGATGATAGTGCGTATAACAAAGCAAAGACGGTGAGACTCCTAGCAAGATGAAGAAAATGAAGAAAGTTTCAGTGGTAATGAGAATGTCATGTAGAAATAGCTCATAGGACCCAGATAACAATGAACCTCTATACTGCAGAAGGAGAAAGCGGGATGATGATACAAATGAATATCATAACAATGATGTTAGCATGGAAGAAAATGAAAGTGGGGCTAATGAAGGTTACCAAGAACACAATGCGTAAAACATCAAAGGCGTAGTGTCAATGAGGAAGTTATTGAGAAAAGTAGTCTTGAGGTCGCCTGGTAAGGGCATTCGTATGAACAAAATTGAGCTTTTTCTCTCGTAACATACCAAAGAGGAAAGAGGCATGTTTTCTACCTCTAAATGAAAGGGACCATGCTATCCACCTCGCATAAGAAGCTTGAAAAAAAAGGATCAAATAAGAAGAAGAAGAAGGTCGCATGAGGTTGGAGAGAGAGAGTTTGAAATCATTCATATTGATAGTGATGAGGGAAAATAGTTAAGATCACAAACTTTTCTCCAACAAAAATCTCAATTTGAAGACCTCAAAGAAAATCTAGATAGTGCGAAGAGTGTTAGACACTTCGAGATGGAGAAGAGATAGTTAGGCAAAAAATGCCAATTATGAGGCTAGCCATTTGGTGTTTTAAAGAAGCTCAAAGGGAACATGTAAAGCCAGAGGGAATTCATGGGACCTATGAGGAAATTTAATATGAAGAAGGATGGTCCGTGGAAGAATACTAAGAACCATGTGGTTTAAAGAAGGCCTTGGCAAGACAAGGAGAGTAGTACCGCCTTGTTGAGATTGCAATGAAGATGATAAGCTTAGTGGAAAGAAGTCACCACCAAGTGTGCTTCAAAGGATATTTTTTGGTGAAAAGTCTATTTTTGGACTATGTCTATTTTTAGACATATGGATCATGTTCTATGAGTTCCGTGATATTATTTTTGGTTGGTTGGTCAAATCCAAAAATATATGGACTTCTATTTTTTAGACATATTAGTTTTAATCTATTTTTTAGATCAAAGTCTAAAAATAGATATGTTGGAATATTATTAGCTTCCAATAATATTTGTACTATAAACATTATCTTTGTCTCTGAGCATCTTCAAACTTAAGTGCACAGATGTGGTACAGATTTTAACAAAAGGAATACGCTATTCCTGAGGGTTAAGTGGAGCTATTGCATGGATACTTCAATTAGAACTCATGCTGACAGTAGTTTGGTGGAGTTGATTGAGGGAGTTAATGGAGTTGTGTTCGATTTCTTTAACTCGATCTAAACATAGTTGAGCTAGTTGTATTTAGTCTAACCGATTAGTCCACTGGTTAAGAGTGGAGTGGATTAATTATTAATTAATTCACTAGTTATAAACTCATTAATCAACTAAAGAATAGCATCAGTTAACTTTGCATGGTATGGACAAGTTTTCAATGGAGACCCGGTGAAGAGATAGAGTTAAAGAGCAGAGTAGTGACTATCGGGCTTGTAACTATACGGTGTGCATGTTTCGCAACAACCAGTAAGTGGAGAAGCCAAATGAGGATTGCGTATTACAAGCCGATGTGGTTCAAATTTATTTATGAGCTCATTCTATATACATTGATTACACAATAGAGGTTGGCTATCGGTTAGTGAGGAGATTGGAGCATGTGTTTTGCTAGATACTAGCTTGATTAGTGTGTAGAAATTGGAGATTGTGCTGAGAGCTTGTGAGGATATTTTTATCATTATTGTTACATGATATCTATGAAATATAATATATAGATAGTTGGGGGTTTTCAACTTTAATCTTTCCCATGAAATACTATGTTCATATGTGTGATTGTTTATGGTTTTAATGTGTGCATGCGATTTTTTTATTTACTTGCAATTAATGATCAATGGTAGAAGAGATTTTTGTATTATGCATGAAGATAAAATAGTGTGTGATCGGGATAATATCGTGGATAACATATCAGCTATTTAAATTTCTACATGTTATCAAAGGGATATTGATCATTAGAGCAATTGCAAAACATTAAAGCGGTGAGTTTTGTGCTAGTGGAATTTGAATTTTCGATGAGTTTTTTCTTGGTGCTTCGAAGTTGAGATGTATTTAGACAGACAGTTGCGATTGGAGTATGCCCTTGAGGGAAGCTCGAATTATATTGCATTGAAGGATAGGATGGAGGTGATGTCTTCGGATGACAATGGGTTGAAGGAGTTCATAGATGCAGAAATTTTAGGTCCCTATATTACTAGTATAGTCCCTTATTGTTGTTAGTGTAACCCCCTTATTGTTATTATTATTACCCTTGTAACCCCCATTTTATTATTATTGTGCCCCTTAAATTATTAATGTTAGGTCGGCTAGGATTACATTGTGGCCCACTAGGATTATATCGTGGCCTCATGGACTCCCATATATAGAAGGAGGGTGTTGTTCATTTGTATCATCCAAGAATTTTTCATTTATGTAATGTGTTAGGTTCCGTGATTTGGCTCATTGGCAAGCCAAATGATAGTGTAACATCAAACCAAGCTTTGGGAGCTCCGAGGACCCTAGCTCCTCTACGGACTCGAGAGAGGGCTCTCTCTCTATATGTGTAAAAGGATATCTATTTGTTTTCTTATCGTGTTCGATTTTAGGCTAGTTATGGAGTATGTTTTTTGGTTTTGGTTTTTTTTAAGTTGTGAGGGATGAAATTGATCGAAAGATATGAAATAGGTAACAAGATGTTAGATTAGCGGGCTGTAGGGTCAAAAGGCCAAGAAAGCTAGTAGATGATGATGCAAGTGCATGTTGAAGGGCCGATTTGATTTCAAAGGTAGAAAGGATCTTTGGGGAAAAATGGAGTAAATGGACATCAATTTTGTGAACAACAAAGAGTTTCACATCACCGGTTCAATAGTATAACATAAACATGGTAAAAGAAAAACCCTTAATCATGCAAAATGTAACTATAAAACTAATCAACACATAGAAACAAACTTTCAAGCCATGCATAGAAGTATAAGACCACTCAACTTTGGGAAATGGCTACTCGGACTTTGGGGGAAAAACACATAAGATGGACTAATAACTCAAAACACTGATGTCGAATGCCTAAACATGGTACTTGAGTCATTGGGCACTTTTGAACAACAAGATTTGCACAAGCTGAGGCAAAGGACTAGTATCGGGACTAGGCCTCCTTGGTTCAAACAAAATGATAATCTTACTCTGTCAAAGAGATAGCTCGTAGCAGTATGGAACTATGGATAGTCATAGGTAAGCAAGGCACACCATACATCCTACTCAACATGCGCATAGAACTATTAATGAAACTCAGTCAACAATATCCTCGAGTTATTAAAGAGCGAAAGTTAAGATTTCTTTTAATGCAGCTAAGGAAGAAGAAACATATAAAGCTATGAAGATTCAGTAATTTTGAGGTGCCTCCCATCGTGGCATATCTCAGGAATTTAATCTCTACTCGATCTATAGCAAGCGAGAAAACATGTATCATGAATGAAAACTAGAAGACAACAACGAAAGCGAAAGAGACACTACTGACCATTCTACCATGTCATGGAATCCATCAACAATCCTTCATCATCCATCCAATAACATTTTAAGAGGAAATCCAAAGAAGCATAACACAAGTATTCTATCCAAAGCTCATATGACCAATATATTGCTTCTCATTCTCAAGTTCATGCCTCGTTTACAATGAGAGCTTATGGAATAAATAGGCTCGAGTGGGAGGGAAAACCTCATGGTTCAACTTCCATCCCTCATTGGCCTAATCAAAATATCTAAACTTGTCCGCTTAAAGGGCTTTGCAAAGCCCAAGGCACAAAAATATCTCATAAAATATCTAAAAATTGCTGAAAAAAGAGAGTTTTAATTGACTTTGCATCATTTTCCTAGTGTAAAAAAATAGCTAAACGCACATTTGGAAAAGCAGTTTTGAGGTTCAAAAAATTACAAAAATACTTCAAATTTATATCGGAAAAAAGGTCCACGACTTGCCGGAAACATTTTGGCAGCCTTCACGATGTTGAAACAAAGCTCATGATAGCGCGTTGGAAAAGATATGAGTGTCTACTTTCTCGCCGCAACTGAAATTTCTCCAATCCGATGCCCAGCTCCTTCCAAACTGCGCACGCACACCGTAAAAAACGTGTACGGTCTGGCGATAGATCGAGCGAGAGTGCGAAATCTGAGACTTTGCTGTTTTGAAGGGGGAAAATGGTCTCCAAATGCTCTGAAAATAGCTAAGGACATGCTCATGAAATTATGGAATCCGATGGTACAATTTCTCCTCCCTTAATGAATCCTCAAAATGAAATGGCGATTTTATGAGTTTTTGACCAAAAACTTTCAAAAAATGCGAAAAAAACCAAAAAGTTGAAAAAAATGGGCCCAAAATTGGTATGCATGACCCTCAAGAGGTCCTTAGCAACATGCTCCCGAGAAAGTCGAAGCCAAAATGTCAAGTGGCCGATATGCCTTTCTTCTCTTTCGTGCTTGGGGCGCTTCTCCTTTTCTTCCTTCGGTTTCTCTTGTTTCGGCCTTTAGCTTGCGCTGGAGCAACCGGTCCAACTTTTTGATAGTCTTTGTGTCATCTTCCTTTGTCAGCTCTAGTGTCTCTATTTGCCTTTTCCAAAGCTTCGTATCCAAGTGTTTATCGTGGGCTCTTTCTAGCGGCATGCTCTCCTTGTTTTCTTCAATTTCTTGCTCAAGTAGGGCGGTGAGGGAAAAGATTGAAGTCGCTTTGTTCTTCTTCCTTTTTTCTTATCCGGGAGCATCTTTTTAAGCGCTATGGTTCTACGAGCCTCTTCCGCCTGGTACAGTGTCTTCTTCTTCATCTTCATCAAACTCACCGATGAGCATCCTCTATCCTTACTTGTGCTTTAGTAGCCTCTTTCTTGTATTTGATAGCTGCGTGCTCTGGCGGGATGGACTCAAATGGACATTCATTTGTTTATTTTGGATCTCCAAAAGTGATTGAAGAGTCTCTTTGCCCGATGAAGGTCATTCTCCAATGCTTCGAATTTGACTCCTCGCGATGGATTAGAAGGTTTTCAAGAATGTGCAAGTGCTTCATTATCGCTACGTCATCACTTTTGGGTTGGAATGACAACCAATGCACCTCCATGTTTTTTACTTTCTCCAATCTTGCCTTTCCCTTTGCCCTTGGCTTCTTGCCTCTTCCTTCTTGGCATGCTAGTGGGGAGACCTTTGATTTTCTTTTACTAGGAGCAACTCTTGTCAATTTGGAGTGTGACCTTAGGCCACACTGCTTATCTTGGGCTTGTTCCTTTGGGATAACGGAGACTTTGATTCTTCTGTGTCGACTTCTTGAAGCTGCTAATCTCCTTGGTACATTTGTGTGTCTCTTCAGTTGCTTTTTGCCCTCGATGTCATGATCTTGATTTGTATCAAACTTTTTGTTTCCCTTGATCATCAACTTTATGTTTCTTTGCTTTGCTTAGTTTTCTGTTCATTTGTGGCCCAAGCTGCTACTCAATTCTTTCTATTACAGTGTTCATGACCTTAAATATGAGCATTTGCTATGCTTGCCTCTTGTCCCTAACTTGTTCATTTTTCAACGAGATGATGTCTTTGTTCAACACTCTCTTTTCCTCTTGCTCACTATTTCTTTGCTCTTCATATGCAATTGCTTCTCTTCACCCATCTCTTCTTGTTTATTCCAGGCCCTTTCTTTGTTTATCAACATACGTCTCTTTGGTGTGTTTCAACTTCATGCTTGTTGGGCAATTAATATGCCATTATTATTATCACTTGTGAACGCTTATTCACGCATTTCTACCATTCTTCATCCACGTCATTTATTATAATTTATTATTTAAATCCATTTTATGATGATTTATGCTCACTTCTATGAATGAATGTTATTTATTCTCCTTTATTTCTAATAAATTGATGATTATGAATTATTTTATCAATGATAGTTTTAATAGAGGTGGTTATAACATTATTCCTGTTTTTAGCCTCGAGGTAATTTCCGGTTGAAGATTTGAGTGTTAAAGAAATTACTTGACTCGAGTACGCGGAATGAGAGTGACCGTTTTGCGGTTGAGATTACGAGCAAATAGGAGCGAATGCAGAAATCCCGAACATGGGTTTTTGTCTGAGAACGGACCCAATTAACTTTAAACAAGAACGGTTTGCCCAAATTCGACTGTGTTGAGAGATTCGCGAGTTATTTAGCACGATTTTCTCGAGTTCCGTTGTTGCGGCCGTCCTCCAAATCTCGGTACCAAAGCCAAATTCGCCTTCTTCTTGTTGATCAATTGGTTGGAAACAATCTAATTTTATAATAGAATCTGTTGTAATTATCTCCATTGTAACCACTCTCTGCTCTCTTTGTATTTAAATCGGAAACGGAGAATCGGAAGAGAGGACTTCGAGGGATGGATTCGAATGATGGAATTGAGGATGAATTAGAGAATCGAGTGAGTGGAAGAGGAAATGGATAATGGTTGAGCGATTGAAGTTTCTTGTTGTAATCCATTATAACTACTAGCCGATGTTTTAATATAAATACGGTTGTTGTTCATTACGATTTCATCTAAAGCAACCCGGCGGCATCCGGCTGGCGGCTGAAACCCGACCTACGGTGGATTGTCTTAACAACGTATATTATTTCTTTGGTTTATGCGTGGTTTGCTTATCGGCTTGAATCGGTAATCTGGTGTGTTTTCGTTATGTATATTACGGCTACGTATATTTCATATTTCGTTCTGCGCAACAAGAAAGTCGTAATGTGCATTCTAACGTATTGTATTTTCCTTTAAAATCGTTAATGTAACATTCTTTCATTCTCTATATATTCTTTGTTTAATTGCGGAAGTAATGGTGTAACCTTCTTAGTAGTATTACTATATTTCTCTATGGTTTTATACTTCATACGATTGCTATTCAATTGACATTGTAGTTCCATTATGAATTGTAATCGTTACCCTTCCCAACCGGGATTAATACCCCGGTATCGGACTCGGTGCTATTAATGTGTGCGTGTGTTAAGTCATTGTGTATTTGTATTTGGATTTGACATTGTTTGCTTATCCTCTCATTAATCGTCTTGTTCTATTTCCTTGTCTTTGATGGGTTATTCTTAGAGTAAAGATTGCTATTAATTTGGCTTTGCTATTGTTCATTTCCATTAATTAGAAGTTTGTTGTCCAGTTCTTTTTAATTACGGTTTGTTGCCCATTTACTTTGTTGTTCTATTTTGCTATCTGTAGTTTCATTTACTCGCATTTGTTGTTTTGGTGTGAGAGACGATCTAAAGGAGCGTAGTGAGCCTCGGCATTCGCTTGTCTAGCTCCCGGACAAGTGATGCAATAACCTAATTTCCTTTCCATCGGTTCCAAAGGGATGGGCTATTGTTGTCGAGCCCTTGACGTGCATTAACCTTTTTTCCGAATGCATGATTTAAAGTCTTAAAGTGCTGCTGACAAAGTAGATTTTATTTCTGACTTTCATTTTACTTTTTGGATTTTAAGCACTATCTTGCAAAACATTACTCTTGAGTAAATAGCCGCCTCGAGCCCGGGTACACTCTTGGAATAAAAAGTACGTCCACAGGTTGACGATTAATGTGAGGTAATTAGGAGTTGCAAGGCACGCACTTTTTATCGCTCCACATTTTGGCGCCGTTAGCACGGAAGTCATAACCATTTCTAAAGAGTAGTGTGAATCGATGAGTCACTGCCCGAGGGAAGAGTTGGATCTTAAACGGAAGGTAAGAACTGCGTGCGGAGCATGTAAAAGCCACACTCCTTTGTCAGCTTTCACAACGATTTGTTGTTCTTTTGGGTAGAAATAGATGTTTGAATTTTGTGTGAATGACTAGGAAAAAAAATAGAAATTTTGGAAAATGAATCACAAGGTTTCACTCAAGTGGTGATGTAAGCACCACCCATTTCACTGGCAATTGACGGGAACATTGGAAGAGGGGCTTTGAGGAAGGAACACATGAAGGACATCCTTACATTATGGTAAGAAAGCTGCCCAACATCTTTTTTGAATTTCACCTTTCAATAATTCACACTCTCACAACAATAAGCCAGTACAACATACTTACGGTGTTGGACGCAAATTTACCCACCTTCCAACACCCATTCTATCTCACATACGCCATTAGAAAGAAAACTTACAAGTAGAGATTAGGAATGTTTTGGTCAAAAATTGTAGAAAGTTATGGAGGAAAATGAGCTTACTTCTAGTTTGTATCCAACAAACCATTTTAAAAAACTCAAGAACCTCATGATATGATGGGAAATAAAGAAAATAGGGATATATTGAAGATTGGTTTCACTCCATCACTTGTTGCAACTTGTTCTCCACCTTCACTTAATTTTTGACTCCATCTTTTCAAGAAGTTGGCTTCTCATACCTAATTTTTATCAATATGTATTTTTCAAATTTGGGTATGTGGATACTAGAGGCATTATTTCTAAAATGGTTCTACTGAAATACTCTTATACATAAACACATTCGATTCTCAAAGAAGAGTAGGATAGTGGAGAAAATAAAAATAAAAATAAAATAAGGACATAAATAAATGCATTTTGTTTTTTTGTAAAACTAGTTGTTTTTTGTTACAACATGCTATGTAAATCAATATTGGTGATAAATAATTCATTTGTATATGCTTAGATGACTTATAATGGAAATAATAGCTCTACAAATACTCATATTCATTTTATCATAATTTGAAAAAATGTGAATATCATTTTTTTGGCTTGCGGGCTTGATAAACTTTACGGAAAAAGCTGTCGGGACGGTCATGTTTTGAGGACCAAAAATGAATATTTTTAAAACCTGTTTCTACCATAGGTAGCCCTTGATGTTTAATTTCTAACCCAATTTGAATCAGTCAATTTGGATTTGAAACGAAAAAAGTTAGAACGAAAACATTGACGGGATGTATACAGTGGGTAGCTCGGGGAACGAGTTGGGACAGTCGATTTTGGAGGCCTAAATGAATGAATTTTTAAAACCTATTTCTATGGTAGATTCCCCTATGAATCTAGTTTACAATGCAATTTGAATCACTCATTTTCGATATCGTATGGGGAATTTGCCAGTCAAAAATCTTGTTGTCTATCGTAAATCAGCACCCTTAAAGCTATGTCTTTCCATTTGTTCCTTACAGGTATTTGACCTATCAATTCTTCTTGTCTTTAAAACCTGTTTCTATTGGAAATAAATAAATGAATCTACTTTCATTTCCAATTTGAATCATTGAATCCGACATCAAATGAAGAATCTGTACGCAAAACATTCCTTTGTTCTAGAATGGGAGTGGCAAAAATGACTACGCACATTGTCACGAGGGTTGTTTCTAACTAAAATTGACATATCATATCATTGAATTTCACAAAACTTGTTGCTACTAGAGATAAACCTTTGAATTAAATCTCATTTGGCTGAATCACTCAATTTTGATGAAAAAAGAAGAAGTTGTGAATTACACCGGCGGATAGTATGATGGAAACCCTTGCTCTCCCATCGGGTGACAAATGAATTTTACTTTGTTATTTCTCCGTGGATTTGTTCTATAGAGTAACTACTTGTTGATGCATAATTCTTGGATTAGGAGAACGCGCACACTCTCTTTCTCCATGGTTTAATGTTTTATTACGGACGTACTCGGTTTTGCGGGTCCTGGGAAAAGAATTCGATTTATGGACGAGTGATTCTTAGAGGTAAAACTTTAATAAAACAAAGAGAATTTCATCAACTCATTGCAACGGATTCATAATAGAAAAAATGAAGAATTGATTTCAATTTGAATATTCATGTCTTATCTTCTTTGCCAAAAACATTTTTCAAAGAGATCATTTTTTTGACATAACATCACATTTGTGTAACTTAATTTAGTTATTTACTATATTGTTTTTAAATAAAACGTTGTTTATTTACGATGTTTTTTATATTTTTGTGTTTCGAGGTGTTGCTTCATTTCCAAACCTGACCCATCCTCATCAATACGATGGCTTGACTAATTCATTCTTTGCGTGCCCATTTCATGCTTGTGCATTTCTTTGTTCTTTTGAAGGGACGGCGTTGTGTGCACTTTTGTGCGTTTTTATTGTTCCTTTTTCAAAAAGACATCAATTTCGTTTTATTATTCCTTTTTCCAAAGAACAACACACGCATTCGACCAATTCATTTTGTACGGGTCATTTTGCCATTCCCTTTCCCGACTCTTTTTCTTTGTTCCTTTTCACGTTTTGTTGTTCCTTTCGAAATGAAACGACATACACTTTCACATTTTGTTGTTCCTTTTCGGAATGGAACAACATACACATTTTCCATTTTGTTGTTCCTTTTTCAAAGGAACGACCTTTGCATTTTTGCTGTTCCTTTTCGAATGCAACGGCATTTGCGTTTTTCTTTGTTCCTTTTTCGAATGGAACGGCACTTGCGTTTTTCTTGTTCCTTTTCTAAAGAAACGGCTGCTAACGTTTTTGTTGTTCCTTTTCTAAAGGAAACGACCTAACGTTTTTGCTTGTTCCTTTTCTAAAGGAACGGCACTGATTTTGATGTTTGCTTTCTTCAAAGGAACGACATTTGCTGTTCTCACTTTCTTGTGTGTATTTTTGCTTTTTGTGTGCATTTCGCTTTGTTGTTCCTCTGAGGAAAAACACTTTTTGCGTGTTTTTCTTGTTCATTAAACAACACTTTGGGGGCTATTTTCGAGAAACAACCCTTCCTTCCTCTTGTGGAATTGTTCTTGGATTCATCTCAACCACATTTTCATGATTCCCCTTCATGGCATGAAGTACACTATTTTATGAGGGCAAAAATTATGGATTCTATTGAAGCGAGAGTTAATATCATTCACGTTATGATCTTTAACGAGACAACTCCTTGATGATAGAATATTTTCAAAGAACACAATTATTTATATACTACTTTACGCATTTTTCTATTGAACCTGATGTTGATTGATCATCATAAATACTGTCTTTGGTTCCACCCACTCTGGATTATAATCTTCTCGTCTATAATAAATGAGATTATGGGTATCTTTTTCTATTGACATATTCAACTATTTATTTCATCTGCTTTTGAGAGTACTGAGTCTCCCTCTTTTTTATCATAAAAATGTGTAATAATAACAAGATTTTGTTCGCAGATGGAGGATAGGGGTCTCGATACGAGCCGATACCACCATGTTCATAAAGGCGTAACAAAGTGACATTCCATTATGGCCTACACCCCACCGAGTTATGATCCATTGGATAGTCAAATTATCCTTGGAACGGAGAGGTCTCATCACGAGCCGGCTTTGATCACTTTTACTTGCCTACATCCGGTGAATGGCGGTGTGGTTATACGATTTCAACCCGGCACAACGATCTCTTCTGCCAAGGCATTCTTGTAACTCTCCATTTATAAATTGAGGGATCTTGGCTCATATGGGTTAAAAAACAACCATTTCTGCAGGGGCTATGGGCCCGCTGGCAGAACGGGAGGGCTACCCTTGTAGTATTGAAGTTATATCTTTATGGAAGTCAATTATTACTATAATACCCCTTTTTCTTATTCTTTCTTTTATCAGAGAAGTTATTTCATGTTTTTCCACTGTTTTGAACCTTTATGCATGAGAAATTGTTTCCATGATCAATCACATCATTTTTCGGCTAGAATGTTGTCGGTTAAGCATCTTTTTAGCATATTGTTGTCCTTTTCGTTTTTGCATAAACTATCATCAATCCAAAGCGTCCTATCTCTTATTCATAACTATCCTTACACACTATGCTTTCATTATAACCATAACTCTGTTGTCCTATCATTGATTTGTGTACTCTCTTCTTTGTATTGTTCCATTCCTTGCCTTGCCTGTATTTTAACACCTTTCATATGATTTATGACACGCCGTTCCTTTTCCAATTGGAGGGGAGAATGTATGCATTATGGGATTGCATGCGATATGATTATACCCTCTTTGCCATAACTTGTTGATTTGACAAAAGTTTTTAAATTGAAAGTTTTGCATGCATCTTATCTATTGCTATTCAAACCTAACAACATGGATTCAGAACATTGTATGCCAAATAGTGCTTTGTTTGCGAGAAAAAAACAAGTATGGCGAAATTCTATTCACGGCTTATGACTACAATATTGCAACTAACGAGGAAGAGGCTCGGAAGCAACTACTTCATACGTGAACAATTCTTCGGACATGATGTTTCCCGTTCACCTTTTTGCATCACTTTGACACCAACTACTTGCTACCATCGACTTCAACAACGCCGGTGCATATATGTCATTCCACATTTTTGGAGGTAAAACTTGAGGTAAAATAGCATAATTTTCTAATTTATTACGAATTTAGGAGAATTTCATAAAAATCCATTTTGAGCATTATTTATCCATCCTTCATTCCACATCTTTACCCACTTTCCTTTTTACGTGACATATCATTTTCGAGTATGGAAGTGTTCCTTTCATTCATTTCTTTCTTATGACCATGTTATTCATCTTCTTTATCATGTTGTGCTGTTCTTATTCACTCTCACCACCTCCCTTATTCCATGTTGTTTTACACCAAGCATAGAATTCAACCCATTGTGCCCAAACCACCAATTTTTTTCTAGCATGTAGCAGAGACATGCTAATTTTTCGAGGAATTGCTACGTATGATGGATGTTTCTATTTTCTTTCTCATTTACGGCATACAATTTCATTTTACACGGTGCGAGAAATTGATTTCCACTTAATATTTTTAAAACTATGAACTCAATTCTTGTGATTTTGGAAAACACATACGTATCACATTAATACACAAACCGGACAATTTCAAGATAAATTGGTTCACCAAAAATTTCGAAAATCATGCACTCTCGGCCTACGATCATTTTGTTTATATCTCATGATCCATGCATCGAAACGGTCTGATTTTTGGATCATAAAGACATTCATATATTATAAATTTACTTGCCAAATTTCCCAGCAGTACAGTTTGTAGTTTTTGAAAATGGTTAATGAAGTTTATTGTTACTTATATCATATTTTGTGCAACTTCATACATATAGTTGAATATCGATGTAAAAATTGTTATGCCTTCATCAAGATTGCTAAAAGTGAATATTCATTAATTAAGGAAGAATTCATTTGTACATCCATTTCATGGTAAGATGAACATATTTTTTATTGCTTAGTTAACACATGGGTTTTTGTCTTGGGGTTGCATGAAGACATGCAATATATTCGAGTTTTCGTTGCATGAGGGCATGCAACATATTGAGTGTAGAGGTATGTTAGGCGTTAATATGCCATTATTAATATCCTTGAACGCTTATTCCGCATTTCTCTGGCAATTTCTTCATCACGTCATTTAATTATAATTTATTATTTAAATCCATTTTATGATGATTTATGTATGAATGAATGTTATTTATTCTCCTTTATTTCTAATAAATTGATGATTATGAATTATTTTATCAATGATAGTTTTAATAAATTGGTTATAACATTATTCACCATTTTTAGCCTCCCAAGGTAATTTCCCAGTTGAAGATTTGATAGGTAAAAGTCTTGACTCGAAATGCATATTTGGAATAAGGAGTAGCCGGTTGCAGTTGAGATTACGACGAATAAACGAATACGGAAAATCCGGAACATGGGTTTGTCCGAACGGACCCGATTAACTTTAGTAAGAACAGTTTGCCCAAATTCATTTTTGTGTTGATAGATTCAGCGAGTTCTTTAAGCACGATTTTCTCGGTTCACATTGTTGGGCCGTCCTCCAAATCTCGGTACAAAGCAAAATTACGCCTTCTTCTTGTTGATCAATTGGTTGGAAACAATCTAATTTTGTAATAGAATCATGTTGTAATTATCTCCATTGTAACCACTCTCTTGCTCTCTTTGTATTTAAATCGGAAAAAGGAGATCAGAAGAGGACTTGAGGGATGGATTCGAATGATGGAATTGAGGATGAATTAGAGAATCGAAATTGAGGATGGAAGAGAGAATGGATAATGGGCCGAGCGATTGAGAGATTTCTTGTTGTAATCCATTATAACTGCAACGATATTTTAATATAAATCGGATTTTGTTGTTCATTTTGTTCATGCGAAGTAACCCGGCTGACATCCTGTTGGCAGTGGGGAGCCCGGCCCTGCAGTGGATTGTCTTTAGCCTGTTGTATATTATTTCTTTGGTTTATGCGTGGTTTTTCTTATCGGCTTGAATCGGTAATGCAGTGTGTTTCGTTATCTTATATTACGGCTCTTGTTATATTTCATATTTCGTTCTCTGTGACAAGAAAGTCGTAATGTGCATTTAACGTATTGCTATTCCTTTAAAATGGGTGTCTTAACATTGTTGCTCTCTACATAACGCTATTCTTTGTTTAATTGCGGAAGTAATCAAAGTTGTAACCTTCTTAGTAGTATTACTATATTTCTCTGTGGTTTATACTTCATATGATTGCTATTCAATTGACATTGTGGTTCCATTATGAATTGTAATCATTACCCTTTCTAACGAGTTAATACTTGCGGTATCGGACACAGTTGCTATTAATGTGTGCGTGTGTTAAGTCATTGTGTATTTGTATTTGGATTTCAGTGATTGTTTGTATCATTAATCAATGCTTTGTTCTATTTCCTTGTCTTTGTTCGATTTATTCTTAGAGTAAATATTGCTATTAATTTGGATTTGCTGTGTTCATTTCCATTAATTAGAGTTTACATTTGTCGATTCTTTTAATTACGGTTCTTTGCTTATTTACTTTGTTGTTCTATTTTTGCTATCGCGTTCATTTACTCGCATTTTTTGTTTTGGTGTGAGAGACGATCTAAAGTTGTAGTGAGCCTCGGCGTTCAGCATCTTAGCTCCCAGGACCCGTGGTCTATGCTCTAATTTCCTTTCCATCGATTCCCGAAGGGATGGGCTATTGTTGTCAAACCCTTGGTAGTCTGTTGCTTATTTTTCCGAATGCATGATTTAAAGTCTTAAAGTGCTTTCTTTGTAAGTAGATTTTATTTCCGGCTTTTCATTTACTTTTGGATTTTAAGCACTATGCGCAAACATTACTCTTGAGTAAATAACGCAACCTGCGGAAGCGGTACACTCTTGGAATAAAGTGCGTCCACAGGTTGACAATTAATGTGAGGTAATTAGGGAAGTTACAAAGACACCTTTTTAATAGCTCCACATTTTGGCGCCGTTGCGGGGAGAGGTGTAGCCATTTCTAAAAAATGGTGTGAATGCGATGGGTGCTGCGAGAGAAGTTGGATCTTAAAAACGAGTAAGAACCTAGGTGGCGGAGCATGTGAAAACCACTGCTCCGCGTAAAGCTTTCTACTTGATTTGTTGTTGCTTTTTTAGGTAGAAATGAATGTTTGAATTTTTGTGCTTGTGAATGACTAGGAAAAAAATAGAAATTTTTTTGGAAAATGAATCACAAGGTTTCACTCAAGTGGTGATGTAAGCACCACCCATTTCACTAACTAATTGACGAACATTGGAAGAAGGGGCTTTGAAGACACATGAAGCATCACTTGTTATGGTAAACGCAACATCTTTTTTGAATTTCTGCTCAACTAATTCCACACTCTCCAGCAATAAAGCAGGTACAACATACTTACGATGTTGAACGCAATTACCCCACCTGCCTTCCACCATTCTATCTCATACGCCATTAGAGAAAACTTGCAATGAGATTGAGAATGTTTTTAAATTCAAAAATTGTAGAAGTTATGGAGGAAAAAGCCAAACTTACTTCTGGTTGTATAAACAAACCATTTTAAAAAGCTCAAGAACCTCATGATATGATGGGAAATCAAGAAAATAAAGGATATATTGAATTGGTTTCACTCATCACTTGTTTGTAACATTGCTCCACACTTCACCACAATTTTTGACTCCATCTTTTCAAGGAAGTTGACTTCTCATACCCTAATTTTTTATCAATATGTATTTTCAAATTTGGGTATGTGCATACTAGAGAGCATTATTTCTAAATGGTTCCCACGGAAATACTCTTATACATAAACACATTCGATTCTCAAAGAAGAGTAGGATAGTGGAGAAAATAAAAAATAAAATAAAATAAGGACATAAATAAATACATTTTGTTTTTTTTGTAAAACTAGGTTGTTTTGTTACAACATACTATGTAAATCAATATTGGTGATAATAATTCATTTGTGTATGTAGATGACTTATAATGGAAATAATAGCTACATAAACACTCATATTCATTTTTTATCACCAATTTGAAAAAAGTATGAATATCATATTTTTTGACACAGAGCTTGATAAACTTTACGGAAAAAACTGTCGGGACAGTCATGTTTTGAGGACAAAAAATGAATATTTTTGAAGCAACTTTTCTACCCTAGAAGTGACCCTTGATGTTTGCTTTCTGGCAATTGAATCCAGTCAATTTGGATTTGGAAACGAAAAAGTTAGAACCAAAACATTGGCCAGGATGTCTGATGGGTAATACAGGGAACGAGGAGTTGGGACAGTGTTGGAAGTTTTTTGGAGGCATAAATGAATGAATTTTTTTTAAAACACATTTCTATGGTAGATTCCTATATGAATCAGTTTACAATGCAATTGGAATCACTCATTTTACGATATCGTATGGGAATTGTTATGATCAAAATGCTGAGCGCTCTATCGTAAATCAACCTTACGCCAAGCTATATACTCTAAATTTATTCCTTCTGATGTTGACCTATCAATTCTTCTTGTCTTCAAAATATGTTTCTATTAGAAATAAATAAATGAATCTACGTTCATTTCCAATTTGAATCATTCGGAATCCGACATCAAATGAAAAATCTGTATTTAAAACATTCCTTTGTTGTTCTAAGTGGGGTAAGCGAAAAATGACTACGTATACGGAATTGTTCTAACTAAAATTGACATATCATATCATTGAATTTCTAAAACATTTGCTATAGAGATAAAACTTTGAATTAAATCTCATTTGGCTTTGGAATCACTCAATTTCGATGAAAAACAAAGAAGTTGTGATTAAAACCTTTATTTGGATAGTATGGTCGACCACTTTGCTCTCCCGGCAATTGACAAATGAATTTTACTTTGTTATTTTCTTCGTGGATTTGTTCTACGGAGTAACTACTTGTTAGTTTTTGCATAATTCTTGGATTAGGGGAGGCATGCCCTCTCTTTTCTCCATGGTTTAATGTTTTATTGCAGAAGTGAATGCTCTCGTTTTTTGCGAGTCCTAGAGGAGAAAAAAGAAGGTCAATTTATGGACGAGTGATTCTTGAAACAAACTTTAATAAAACAAAGGAATTTCATCAACTCATTACCCAAACGGATTCATAATAGAACAAATGAAGAAATTGATTTCAATTGAATATTCATGTCTTATCAACTATTTGTAGCTGTATTTTTTCAAGAGATCATTTTTTTGACATAACATCCCGAACATTTGTAACTTAATTTAGTTATTTACATATTGTTTTTAAATAAAACGTTGTTTATTTTACGTATTTTTTATATTTTTGTGTTTAAGTGTGCTTCATTCAAATGTATGACCATCTCGGCACATCAATACGATGAAACGATAATTCATTCTTTGCGTGCTTGCATTTCATGCTTGTGCATTTGCGCATTCTTTTTCGAAGGGACGACGTTTGTGTGCACTTTTGTCGTTTTTAACATTCCTTTTTTCAAAGACATCAATTTCGTTTTATTATTCCTTTTTCAAAGGAACAACACCTTTTTGGTCAGCAATTCATTTGTCACGGGTCATTTTGCCATTCCTTTTCCACGACTCTTTTCTTGTTCCTTTTTCACGTTTTCTTGTTCCTTTTTCGAGTAGACAACCGCCTACACTTTCACGTTTGTTGTTCCTTTTCGAATGGAACAACACTTCTTTACATTTTCCATTTTGTTGTTCCTTTTCCAAGGCAACCAACTTCCCCATTTGTTGTTCCTTTTCGAATGGAACGACATTTGCGTTTCTTTGTTCCTTTTCGAATGAGCAGCCCACTTGCGTTTTTCTTGTTCTTTTCTAAAAAGGAGCTGTGCTAGTTTTTGTTGTTCCTTTTCTAAAGGAACGGCTCTTCTAGTTTTCTTTGTTCCTTTTCTAAAGGAGCATTAACACTGATTTTAACATTCCTTTCTTCAAAGGAACGACATTTACATTTTTCACACTTTTTTGTGTGTATTTTTTGCACATTGTGTATTTCCTTTGTTGTTCCCTACGAGGAACAGCACTTTTTCAACGTGTTTTTGCTTCATTCATTCAGCAACACTTTGGGAAGTATTTTTCGAGCAACCCTTCCTCTTGGAATTGTTCTTGGTTCATCTCAACCATTTCTTAGGGATTCCCCTTCATGGCATAGTACACTATTTTATGAGGACAAGAATTATGGATTCTATTGAAGCGAGTTAATATCATTCACGTTATGATCTTTAACGGAATGACTCATGATGATAGAATATTTTCAAAAGAGACACAATTATTTATATACTACTTTCTTGCATTGTTTTCTATTGAACATGATGTTGATTGATCATCTTAATACCATCTTTATGGTTCCACCCATACAGTTATAATCTTCTCTGTCTATAATAAATGAGATTATGGGTATCTTTTTCTATTGACATGTTCAACTTCTTCCTTTTCATCACACACTTTTAAAGTGCGAGTCTCCCTCTTTTTATCTAAAAATGTGTAATAATAACAAAATTTTTTGTTCGCGGATGGAGATAGGGGTCTCGGTACGAGCCCGACCTACCATGTTCATAAGGCTATAACAAAGTGACATTCCCATTATGGCCACCACACCGAGGTTATGATCCATTGGATAGTCCAAATTATACTTGAAACAGAGTCTCATCACGAGCCGGCCGGTCACTTTTGCTACATCCGGTGAATGGCGGTGTGGTTATCCCGGATTACCACTGTGACACAACGATCTCTTCGTAGAAACCGGTAACGCTCTCCATTTATAAATTGAGGATCACAAGCTCATATGGGTTAAAAAGCATACTGCCCGAGAGCTATAGACGCCCTGGCAGCAGCAGAGAGCTCTGCCCTTGTATTGAGATTATATCTTATCGTCAATTATTACTATAATACCCTTTTCTTATTCTTTCTTTTTATCGGAAAGTTATTTCCTTAACTTTTTCTTTGTTTTGAACAACCCCAACCATGAAAATTGTTTTGTGATCAATCACATCATTTTCGGCTAGAATGTTGTGGGTTAAGCATCTTTTTAGCATATTGTTGTCCTTTTTCGTTTGCATAAACTATCATCAATCAAAGCGTCCTATCTCTTATTCATAACTATCCTTACACACTACGCTTTCATTATAACCATAACTCTCGTTGTCCTATCATTGATTTGTGTACTCTCTTCTTTGTATTGTTCATTCCCTTGCCTTGCCATCGACACAACACCTTTCCTTATGATTTATGGCCATGGAATTCTTTTTCCAATTGGAGAATGTATGCATTATGGGATTGCATGCGATATGATTACGCACTCTTGCCATAACTTGTTGATTTGACAAAAGTTTTCGATTGAAAAGTTTGCATGCATCTTATCTATTGCTATTCAAACCCTAACACTATGGATTCAAGAACATTGTATGCCAAATAGTGCCTTGTTTGCGGAAAACAACAAGTATGGGCAGAATTCTATTCAACGACATGACTACGATGTGCAACTAACGGAAAGGGCTCAAGCAACTCGCATGCGTGAACAATTCTTCGGACATGATGTGCTTACACAGATTCCACCTTTTGCATCACTTTAGGCACCAACTGCGCCTACATCGGCCCGACAGCGCGCCGGTCACATATATGTCATTCCACATTTTTGGAGGTAAAACTTGAGGTAAAATAGCATAATTTTCTACAATTTATTACGAATTTAGGAGAATTTCATAAAAATCCATTTTGAGCATTATTTATCATCCTTCATTCCACATCTTTACCACTATCCCTTTTTCGTGACATAATATCATTTTCGAGTATGGGGAGTGTTCCTTTCATTCATTTCTTTCTTATGACCATGTTATTCATCTTCTTTATCATCTATTGCTGCCTTCTTATTCCTCTCACCACCTCCCCTTATTCCATGTTGTTTTACACCAAGCATAGAATTCAACGGTGGTAGCAACCACTCAATTTTTTCTAGCATCGCATGAGGGCATGCTAATTTTTCGAGAGAGGGGGAGGAATTGCTACGTATGATGGATGTTTTCTATTTCTTTCTCATTTACGGCATACAATTTCATTTTTTACACGGTGCAGAAATTGATTTCCATAATATTTTTAAAACTATGAACTCAATTCTTGTGATTTTTGGAAAACACGGACGTATCATTAATACAAACCGGACAATTTCAAGATAAATTGGTTCATAAAATTTCGAAAATCATGTACTCTCGGCTACGGTCATTTTGTTTATATCTCATGATCCATGCATCAAAGCAGTCTGATTTTTTGGATCATAAAAAAGGCATTCATATGTTATAAATTTACTTGCCAAATTTCAACAAAAAGTGGTTTGTAGTTTTTTGAGAAAATGGTTAATGAAGTTTGATGTTACTTATATCATATTTCTTTTTAACTTCATACACATATAGTTGAATGTCAATGTAAAAATTGTTATGCCTTCATCAAGATTGCTAAAAGTGAATATTCATTAATTAAGGAAGAATTCATTTTATTCCTATCCATTTTCATGAGCTAAGATGAGCATATTTTTATTGCTTGGTTAACACATAGGTTTTTGTCTTGGGGTTGCATGAAGACATGCGATATATTGATTTCGTTGCATGAGGACATGCAACATATTGAGTGTGGGGTATGTTGGGCCGTTAATATGCCATTATTATTATCACTTGTGAACGCTTATTCACGCATTTCTACCATTCTTTAAATACGTCATTTATTATAATTTATTATTTAAATCCATTTTATGATGATTTATGCTTCTATGAATAGATGTTATTTATTCTCCCTTTATTTCTAACTTAAATTGATGATTATGAATTATTTTATCAATGATAGTTTTAATAAATTGGTTGCTTATTATTACCATTTTAGCCTCCAAGGTAATTTCCAGTTGAAAGATTTGATCATTAAAAGTGCCAACTCGAGGAAATGCGCTGGAATAAGGGTAAACGGATTTTGCGGTTGAGATTACGAGCAAATGAAAGCGAATACGGAAAATCAGGCTACATGGGATTTATCCCGAACGGACCCAATTAACTTTAACGAGGAAACAGTTTTGCCCAAATTCGGCTGTGTTGAGAGAGATTCGCAGAGTTCTTTAAGCACGATTTTCTCGAGTTCCGTTGTTGCGGCGAATCCTCCAAATCTCGGTACTAAAACCAAATTCGTCTTCTTCTTGTTGATCGATTGGTTGGAAACAATCTAATTTTGTAATAGAATCATGTTGTAATTATCTACATTGTACTCCCTCTCTCTGCTCTCTTTGTATTTCGTCGAACGGTCGGGGAGAGAGAGAGAGACCGAGGATGGATTCGAATGATGGAATTGAGGATGAATTAGAGAATCGGGGTGAGGATGGAGAGGTGGATGACCATTTGACGATTGAGAGATTTCTTGTTGTAATCCGTATAACTGCGCGATATTTTAATATAAATCTGGTTGTTGTTCATTTTGTTTAAATACGAGTAACTTGACATCCGGCCAGCGGCTAAGGGCCCGACCTACGGTGGATTGTCTTCTTCTTGTATATTATTTCTTTGGTTTATGCGTGGTTTTTCTTATCGGCAGATCGGTAATACGGTGTGTTTCGTTATCTTATATTACAGCTCTATTATATTTCATATTTCGTTTCACCACTTATGAGAAAGTCGTAATGTGCATTCTAACGTATTACTATTCCTTTAAAATCGTTAATGTAACATTCATTGTTCTCTACATAACGCTATTCTTTGTTTAATTGCGGAAGTAATCATTGTATAACCTTCTTAATTTGGTATTACTATATTTCTCTGTGGTTTATACTTCAAATACGATTGCTATTCAATTGACATTGTGGTTCCATTATGAATTGTAATCGTTACCCTTTCTAACGAGTTAATACTTGCGGTATCGGACTCGGTGCTATTAATGTGTGCGTGTGTTAAGTCATTGTGTATTTGTATTTGGTTATAGTGATTGTTTGTATCCCTCTGTTAATCAATGTTTATTCTATTCCTTGTCTTGTTCGATTTATTCTTAGAGTAAAGGTGCTATTAATTTGGCTTTGCTATTGTTCATTTCCATTAATTAGAGTTTGTTGTCCCGGTCTTTTAATTACGGTTGCGCACCCATTACTTTGTTGTTCTATTTTGCTATACGCCGTTCCATTTACTCGCATTTGTTGTTTTGGTGTGAGAGACGATCTGGGTGTGGCCAGGCCTCGGCATTCCCTTTGTCTAGCTCCCAGACCCGTGAGGTACATGCTCTATTTCCTTTCCATCGGTTCGAAGGATGGGCTATTGTTTGTCAAACCCTTGGTGATACATTGCTTATTTTTCCGAATGCATGATTTAAAGTCTTAAAGAATTAACTGTGTAAGTAGATTTTATTTCATTTCATTTACTTTTTGGATTTTAAGCACTATCTTGCCAAAACGATACTCTTGAGTAAATAGCCGCCTCGGTAAGGTACATGGCTTGGAATAAAAAGTCGTCCTGGGTTGACAATTAATGTGAGGTAATTAGGAGTTACAAAGACACCTTTATCGCTCACAATGCTCACTTTGTGGCTCAGGCGCATCGACCATCAAAATCATCTTCTTGGTCTTCATCGGTTTCTCGTGTTTATCCTCTTCCTCTTCTACACATTCATGTCCTTCTTCCTCATGTTGTCACGAGCGATACCTTCGTGATCTTGAGCCTGGGAAGTAGGCCCTGCGGACAAAGTACGAGCCGATGAATAGGGCGGGTGGGAGATATGGACAGAGGAACAATGAAAAAATACGGGTAGTGATAAAAACGTCCATGGAACCTCTTTCTTCTCTGGGCGGTGTGGGATAATAATTTTGATCGAGGAGAATGATGGAAAAAGGAAATGACTATGAGAGATGGAGTCTTCTTCTAGGCTAGGATGCCATCTTCTCGATGCTTTTGTATGAAAGTAAGGGAGATTTAGGCTGCCTGGATTACAGTGAAGATACATCAATAGTCGGACATGGTAGGCACATAAACTCGAGTAAATATCCCTTCACGAAGTAAAATACTTCATTATGACCTTCATTAGAGGAGCATGGCCATCAAGAAGATAAGAGAAAGGAAAAATAGTAGTGCAAGTATCTCTATGCTCGGGCTTGATGAAAGGCTTGTAGTCATCCCAAGTCTAGATGGGTTTGTTTGAACCATTTTTTGCCATGATATGGAATTTTGGTAGCTTTAGACATTGACCTCGGGGAAAAATTGAAATCGAGTCTGCTACCTGAAATGCTTGCTTTGGAACCTCGGGGCGCATAGGTGTGTCAAGAGGCGAGAAACTTTTAACCTCATGACACATGCAGAAATCTAAACAGCCTACCTCAACGAAAGTTGAAAAGGATGGATGGATGCGCATTGACCTCCCTGTTATGAGATTGGCTCATATCTCTTATGTAAACCCTTTTCTATGTTTGTCTTTCTGTAGGCGACATTTGAAATTTAAATAAGCTCTTGAAACACTAAATAGTCTTCTTGCCCAACAAAAACTGTCTTCTTTGAACCAAACCATTGTCAATTCACTATTTAGATAGAGAAAAATTGTCTTTGAACAGCTTCCAACAAGTTTCATCTGACTGACCTTTCTCCTTTAAAAGTGGCCTTCTCACCTTTAATATGTATCTTAGCCAGCAAACCTCTTAACAAGGGACAATACGGTGAAAAGGGAGACAAGCTGTTAGGTAAAATGTTGTTAAGAGTGTCAAAATCGTAACCTTTCTTGTGATGTTTGGAGCTCAAAAACACCAGTTTTGTACCTTTGACCAATGGTGAACTTTCAATCATCATAAACTTGCCTTTACCTGAAGTATGCCAATCCTCCCAACAAACTCATATCTCATGTAATCAACCTTTAGTGTAAGCATATAGTCAATGCCACAATTTATGTAACAATTGTGAGGTTTGAAAAATGCTTCAAAAAGTTCAACGCTACAAAGCACATGAAGTTTTCTCTTTTCAAATAATCAAGGCCCCTTATCAATGTAACACCTTTGTCTTTGTAGAAAATTCCTTTGCCTATATGAATATCCGCAGAAGAGCCAAGAAGCGGTAATGTAGAATACACGATTGAAAAAAGCGTAATAACTACTGTGGTTTTATAGTGGTGACACACTTGCTTTGATGCCTTGAAGATATAAGATATCTTGTCCTTTGATTAGTCAAGTGAAAATACATAGCTCTTAGTTCAACACATCTCTTTCACAGCAAACACATTTATCGATATACTCTCACTCGACACGACTTGCAGACAATGGATATTTTTACGAAGAAAAACACGGGTTCACAGTGTAGCAGCAAGTTTCAAATAAAGGCACATCGAGGTTTTATCCTCTCACACAAACAAAACTCATTTTTAGTAGCAAAACTTGTCTCTTTAGGAAATATACGTGTATCCTGTTTGAAATTAACTTGACGGTGAGCTTGGACAACGAAAGGCATTTCAAAGTACAAACGGGGGCAAGCTGTATTTCTCGGTGGATAGTGAGGTAACTTTCCTTTGGTGTTTTGAGGAATAAGCACTGCAGCACAACGGTTATGAAAGGTGAACCCACTGACGTTTTAGTTCAAGACCCCCTTCATGATGGCAGGTTGGTAGTAGACAACACTTGACCTGACTTTTGATCAATAGATGTTTCACGGCCAACAAATACGATTTACATATATGGTGACAAGTTTCAAATTGTTTTTGAATTTGTGGCATCAATAACTATAGAAAATCTCAAGTCAAACCGCTCCTTTGCATCGAGACTTTAACCCTTATATGCATCTAATTATAATTCTTAACAACTATTTCAAAGCGAGTCTCTTTGGCCTCCAGCGTTATCCAACAAACGTGAAAACGAAGGTTAGTTGTGTAAATACCTCACAATACGATGCAAAACCCTTTGAATGAAAAAGCTTGGGCCACCTTGATGATTTGGAGGTGTGTTTAGCGTTTAACCAAGTGTGTAGCACTTTCATGGATGAAAACCGACTGCTGACGAAGCCTCTAGGAGTGGCTGTCGGGTCATGGTCGGGCGCGTGACCAGCCGCTACGGAGGTGCGCGCGTGGCTACGGGAGGGCGCCACGCGCCCTTGTGGCGTAGTTTAAAAGAGTTGGGTAGGTGCATATATACGGGGTACGCGCGGTGGAAATGGCTTAAAACTCCATTTAAGCCTCTACAAATTCGGCAAAACCTGTTTGATGCACGGAGATTGCGAAGGAGAAACTTAATTTCTTGCTTGGTGTTTTGAAAAGCAGAAACCTTTGCCCTTCGACCTCATTTCTTTAATACATCAAACACCCAATGGTCGGTTTATTTTTTGAAATATAAAATGAACTTTTGGTTGTCTCTTGCAAATGTTTTCACGTACTTTTTTCCCCTTTTTCAACAATACCTTTGGTGCATCATGAAGCTTGGGCTTCGAAATAATGTAGGCAATCGGGGATTTTTATGTTCTTAAACCATGTTAACATGAACCACTTTTATAACATCAATGACTTGAAAAAAGGTGTTTTCCTGCTATCATTGTCCTTTGAGTCAGTGGTGGCACAAGAGCTCAACTTTTGGATAAATACCTCAAAAACCTATAGACCATCTTCTACTGCGTTTTAACACTTTTGGTGAAATTTTAACAAAGAAAATCCATTTAAGGTATGAGAGAAAAGTGGCAATAACACTTTGTCCTTTGAAATGATGGGTTATCCTTTAAATTGTTTTGACAACTTCGGTCTCCAAGCGCTTCATCAACCCTTTCCAAGCGTAGGTATCCAAGTGCATTTATTTGGACTTTGTCATAGTTTATTGATCGAAAGTATTTGCTTTTTCACTATACTTTCTCTGCTTTCATTATTTGTCGCAGTGTCTCTGTCCATTTGAATAATGAAACCTATGTTTTTTTCAAACTTTCCAATATCTTGTGATGAGTCAAAATATCTCTTTGCCTATTATGAACAATAGTTTCAATGGTCATGTATCTTGATGACATAAACCTAGATTGTACGTATCCGGTGGTAATAACATTTTTGAAAAGGCACTGTTCATGAATGGGCTTGCTTTCAGAAAGACATGCACGATTAGCTTGGCATGATGTCCTAGAGTTGCAAAACTCGGATCTTAACCGATTTACATCTTTGTGTTGAGCAAGTATAAAAGATGTGGAATAGCTGGCATGTTCAAAGCTACCAAGGCTTTTTGTCGCCATCTTCTTCCTAATGAAACTTTGAAAACACCAAACTGGCATCTGAAGAAAAATACATGTCTTTGTGGTGGAGTGTGATCGCAACACTGTGCACCTGCTTGGTGCTTTGAATGATATCAAGATGTCTTACATCTGAAATTTGCATACTACTTGCACGCCTTTTCTTTTATGTTCATCCGAGAATCTGTAATTGTATTTATCATTTCAACGAAACAAAAGAACACACGGAGAGGGTCCTTTTCTTTAGTATTTTCTGCTCAACAACGATTTGAGTTGTTCATATCAACACCCCCTGGGGAGATATTTGTTATAATGACTTTGATTAAAGGAATCCTTTTTGATGTGCCATGATGATGACTAAAAGTTCAAATGATCCTCTTTCTTGAGCTCAAGACCAAAAACTCTATTTTTATTTTTGTCTTGCACATCTCGGATCTTAGCTTTGTTTTGATCATCACTTTCACTCAGAAACCTAGAGTCAGCTGTTTTACTATCTAGTACACAGCGCTATGATAAGTTTTACAATCCTTGAAGTCAATATTGGCCATCGCCCCTCCTTGTAGATGAAGGAGAGCGCCTTAACCCCTCTTCTTGTAGATGAAGGAGGTTATTGGCTTGCGAAAAATTACTAGTTTGCTTGTGATGTTGTCTTTTTTCTCTTTGTGATTTCATGCCTGAATGGAAGCTGCAAGGTCTTGATGAGTAACTCCTTGCCACCGTAGATGTATCTCGAGGCTCATATTTACATTGAGAAGCAGGTTGTTCTTCTAAATGTGGATTCAAGAATTTTCTCCTGAGATGATGATGTATTTCCTGTCTTTGTAAAATCCATAAAAAACAGGTTGTAAAACACCTAATAATCAGCTTGAGACTATGGTCTATGCGGTCATGAGAGACTTAGTGTGTGAAATGTAAGCATGACTTAAGGCTGTGATCAATTTCATTTGCGAAGGTCTGTTATAGTTGGTACGTAACGGATGGAGGTTTTGCAGCCTTTTGATGATTGCCAAGGTAAAATGCCTTAAAGCACCACTTCTAACTTAGGGGAGGCTTTTGAAACGATTTCGGATTGTCCTTTTAAGAGCTGATGTACAGACCGGTGGGGATAAATCTAGATAGGATAGTGATAATTAGGTTTAACCTTGACATGGGCGGACGAGAAAAGTAGGAGGAGCAAAAAAAAGTTTTATGAGAGTTTTCTAGATGAAAAATTGACATATGAAGTGACTTCTAGAAAACCATTTATGGATCTAGTCATCACTAACAAGTAAAAATGCGATGACTAACAGGTGGCTCCATTTGGGGAGGAAGCTCCTCGTCGGGGAGGTGTCTAGAATTCGGATCTTTGGCTTATGAATGTCGGTGCCTTACCCATTGGTGCAAAATTTCACCACTTCTTTGATGCTATTTCTGAAAAGTGACAACATGGTTAACATCAATGATACTTCTACCTACCCCACTATCTTTCCTAACATTTTTCTTCTCTTTGGCGCATTTTGGACTGGCGACCCTTTTAACAATGTATATTTTTATTTTTCAAAATGAACCTATCTATTTCTACTCTTATATGCGCAGGAGTTCAGATTAAACCGATGAACTCCTTCATTACTCTACCTATACTAGATCAGCTGTCAAAGATTAGCGGTTCCAGCGGGATTTTGTTCTCTAATCTAAAACATGAAATATAAAATGATCAAATCAGGATTAGACGATCCCCGATTGTCATGCATTTGCTGACATAAGACAAAATTTTGCACACAAATATTATTTTGCAACAAAAGGAAACTAGACAAGCGGGGCTAAGATGTACAATGTATTTTTCATCCCTGCTTCTCTCTTTGGTTGTTTTAGGTATGTGGAACTTGATCTCTCTAATCTAAACTGCGTGATAATTCAATCTTACACAATGTTGACTATCTTTTTCACTCTTTAACTTATCGGCAAATAAATTTAAACATGCTCAACTATGATTAGGCTACATGTTGAATAAGACATTGAGAAATATTCATGATGTACTTAGACTTGCGTGCTTCTGAGAGACTATTTTTTGGAACATGGGGCCTTGTTATCTTCACTCGCCCTCTTTTTCTAACTAACTTTCTTGTTTTTGACTTTTCTATTTTTCAATATTTCAAACAATGGTATGCTCTGATGAATAATGGCTTCAAACTCAAAAATGGAGCTCTTGACAAAAATAATGCTTTAGTGTCTATATTCTGGACCCAAAAATTTCGGTCCCATCGAGGTTCTTGCAAGAAAGCATTGTTTCCACTAAGCTAAAAGTGATGATGTAGGCCCTTTCCATAAATTTTCAAACTTACCATATTTACCTTTAGTCTTCTCTTCTAGAATCCATTTTAAAACTTTTATACTCCAATCTGAAAAATCATTTTCCTTAGTTCTTAATCAAAAATCTGTTTTTATTTTGTCTTGTGCTAAGCCGAGCCCTTTGGTAAAATTCTTCTCTGGTTTGTTGTAAATGGATAATCTGATTACCCTCCTTTGCATGTCATTTTCTTCTATTTGGACTTCTTGTAATAGCTTCATTACCAGAACCCACAAACATGTTGGGAAAATGGCATCTATACCATAAATAGTATTGAGAGACATACGTATGGATTTCTTGGTGGTTAATCCTATTAGCCCATCGCGTGTACTAGTTTCCCATGCCATGCTTTGATTTTATTCAAAAGTTTTTTGATAATGTTGACTAGGATTTTGTTGAAAGACTCGGCCTAAGCCATTACCTTGAGGTAATAGGCTATGGAGATGTCTAATGAAATGTGATACTTGTGACGGAAAATCGATCATTCTTTTCGAAGGGAAGAGAAGCGGTAGATTATCTATAATGATCTTTGCAGGGCAGTAAATCTAGATAGGATATTGGTTTCTAGGAACTTGATGATAGGTGAATCGTGCAGCATTCACGGAAGGTATGGCTTCTATCCATTTGGTAAAAATCGGTGGGTTGTGAGGATCCATTTTTATGTTGAGTGGATGAGGAAGGAGTGAATTTCCCGATAAAGTCCAAACCCCATTCTTTGAAGGGTCCTTCCCAGCATTATAATGGGATGTGAGGCAAAGGTAAGCTTTTTTCTTGCCATGAGGTCGACATTTATGGCATGTCATAACTAGTTTGTGAGTGTCGGGGAATAAGGTAGGCAATAATAACTTCGACTCTAAGGATTTTTTAACGCCAGTTTTCCCGATGGGAATGGCCCCCACATTCCCCTTCATGCATTTCGTGCATAATTTTCCATCGAGACTCAAGCAAACATTTAGCGACATACAGTGGATTTTTCCAATACGAGAGAAAATACCATCTATAATGCAAAACTTTAAAGATTTTTGTTTAAGAAATCTTGCTTTTGTTTTTATTAAAGTCGAGCATTCGGATAAGGTAATACATAAAGAATATATGCATACCAGGTGAATCTAGAAATATTTGATCAATAGGGGGGAGGGTGCATTCTTCTCGTTCTTAAAGGTATCAACAAAATTTATATCTAAAGCTTGGAGGTTAGTTTGACCATTAGCCTTGCAAGTCCTTGTCCTTTAACTAGTTTAGTAGGTCGGATTTCTAAGTCATATTCTAGGATGGTAGCGATCCATTTCCCCTTTTACCATCGGGATCTTGGTTGAGAATGTCCTTGACGACGGTATTTGGGAAAAAATCTGTAACATGAGAATGCAAGATGCTTCCGAGGGATATCTTTCGGTGTACTTACCAATGCGAATGCCTATTTTTTCATGATGTTATATTTCAATGGAGCATCTCTCGAGGATTTTCTAAAAAGGCAATGGGGTTATTCTTTCCAGTTGCATTTTTACGCAACAACACGTAGCTATTGTGTGTTGCGAGGCAAATGAAAAACGTAAAAATCTTTGGTGAAGTCGGGCTTATACGATACTATTTGTTTCAGTTAAGGCCTTTAATTAGTTCAAAATATTTTTTGCTTCTATAGTCCATTGTAACCTAACCACTCTTTTTTAACATATTTGTGATATCTTTCGGGAGTTCGACAAGGTTTGGGATAAGATCTTTAACTGAAAATTTATCTTTCAATAATGGTGTAACTCCTTTATGTTCTGAGGTGACTTATCATATTATACCTTGGATTCTCTGAGGAGTCTATCTTAATTCCTTATTCGAAAATAATGTGACCTAGGGTTCCTTCTCTGAACCAACAAGTGTTTTCTTGGGGTTTAGGGATAAACAATACTTTTAAATTGTGCATTTGTTGAAAACTTTTTCTTAAGTGTGCTAGGTGTTCTTCATACGATTTAGAATATACCATTATATCGTCAAGATATATGACTATTAAAAACACCTATGTCTTCGAAGCTATGTCCATGGCTCTTTGAAATGGCGCCAACATTCATCGGTCCAAAGGCATTTTAACGTACATAAAGTGCCCCAAGGGGTATTGAGGATTGTCTTATCGTGATCGGTGGGGTAAACCAACACTTGGTTATAACACGAGAAAAACCATCAAACGATGAGATTCTTTTAGCGCTACTACCTTCGAAGTATGTGGTCCATTTTGGCGGATAGTTATCTTTCGGACATGCCCTGTTAGGTTTGGGAAATCTGTATAAGTCGATTTCACCGGTCTTTTCCCTAGCGATACTAGATTTGAGACCCATAATTACCGGAGAACACTATTATCCCGGCATCATACATATTTTTAATTTCCTTTTCAACCAACGGTAGTAATCTTTGAGTTTATCCTTCTTAACCACATTTGAAAGGCTTTTGGTTTTCTTTGAGGGGAATTTTATGTTGGATGATCTTGGTGTCATACGTTGTTCAAATCTTGGTATCATGCAAAAATATCTTTAAATTATTTAAAGAACTCAATGTCTTATGTTTTATGTGAGGAGGAAGGGTTTTGGATATTTTTATCTTTTTAGGTTCTTCGAGCTTCCTATGTTATATTCTTCTATATGCGACCTCACTAGATTCCATTTTTGGTTTGGCCACATCGTTAAAATCAAGTAACTCCTCTAGAGCGCAGAAGCCCTGCAGGTATGGTGTCATTTTCATGAGTGTAAGACTTCGATTTCTCTTGGGTCCATGTTCTCCTTTGTCTCGGCTCCACATGAATGACCTGTGGGTTTTGAATCTTGTCCAAGATGGTGAATTTAATTGTAGGTCTTGATTTTGGCGATATTCCCTTTCTAAGTCTTTTTTGGGTTTCTTCAATTCATTCCTAGATTGTAGAAGTCATTAATTTGATCATCATCTTCGAATATTTGCCAATGGTCCATATTATCTAGTACCGTAGGAAGCGATGTTTAACTTGACTAATATATTGCTCCACTTTCCGGACATGGTATTTGGCCATTACTTGCCGCAAAAATGAGTTCATTTGCTGAAACATTTTGAATCCTAGGGATATAGGTGAGTTCATATTTCTCAAAGGTTTTAAGGATGTCCAAAGTTTGCATTCCTATATTATCTTAGTCTTGGATTCTTTGCCGAATATTCCCCCTTTTGATTTGCACGACCACAAACCCGAAGAATCTCCTGAGCGGATACTTTCTTGGCACCTAAGTCTTAAGTATGTGCAAACCAAGGAGAAGGACTTCATATTCGTGATGTTTTTTTAGTACTGCTGGAATTCTAATCCCCAGAAAGAATAACCTTTACAAGTATTGTGTATCAGGATACCGGCCCACGAACCATCAAAACTTATACTCCAAAGGCTTCTTTCATATGTGACACTAAGAAATTTGTTTTTCGGGTTTCTTGGATTAGATCATTAATTTCTTCATTTAGTAATGGTTCGGGACCTTCTTCATTTTCTTTTATACATTTGTTTATATTTCTTTCATTATATAACATAAAAAGAATCCGGTTAGAATGAATGGAATAAATAGTGTTGTTTGGCTTATCTCGGTTGCTAACCATGTATTTCATGTGATTTTCTCGGTATAATCTCCTGGATTTGGTTGGAAAACTAGAATGGTAGCGAATGACATATCCATTTGGAGACTGTATGTTTTTAAACGTACATGTCCTTGATAGTAGCATTCACATAGTACTTAGGAGGGATATAGAAAGCTGCTATACGTCCATGACCAAGTTTTTATTTGAAAATTATTTGTGTTAGAGAAAAATCTAGGTTTTTATCGAGACCTAAACATTTGACACGACTTGGAGTCAAAGGAATACGAGTTTTGTAAAGGATTGAGTTATACCTAGTCCCAGGTTTTCCCATGACCGCTCTAGGCATTGTTATAGGCACCGAGAATCTAACATAGTGGCATTATGTAGTATCTTGTATCCTAGTATGTTGAACTTACATAGAAAGGGGAAATAGAGATCCGTCTTGGTATTGACCTTCTATCTTGAGGTTAGCTTCGGGGAGCTGAACTTGTCATCCGAGTTAGATTCAAAGTATTTGCCTCGCTTCCTATGTCAAAAACTTTGAATACTTGATCTATACCTATCTATAGTTATTAGTTCGATGAGGTATAGTAATTTTTATTTTGAAATTTCCCCCTCGAAACTAAAAGGATATTGTGGTACGGACATATTTGTTTCGGCTTTCTCGGACATGACTTTTTCTATGCTCTTAATTTGCTGACTTTGGTTCGGGATTTGGTTTGACACAACCATCTCGGGGATTTTTTTGTAGAGGTACTAGGAGTATTTGAGCCAAGACTTGTTTGAATAACTTTATCTTTGTTTTGGTTAATTTTCTTGGTCATGATTATGTTTATATCCATAGCCTTTTTAGGATAGTATCGAAGTTTTAGTAATTTTAGGACTAACCTTTTGGAGAGCGGCCTTGGTTTTTCTGCCGCCTAAGGATTTATCTTGCTGTGAAACTTCTATTACTTGGCATTTCGAAAATCTCTATGGCGGTCGTCGAGATCTTCATAGTTGGTCTCATCTTGATTGGGAGAAAAGAACGCTTCTTCTTTAATACACTTGAGGTACACCTCACTCTCATTATCGAATCCTATGAGGTTTAATGATGTTCATCAAGAGGTTACGTATCCATTTGTCATCCTCTTCTACGTAGTTTTCATTGAATAGTAGCCTAATTGTTGAGTCGATTTCCTTGATGCATTTTTTGAGCGGCTCCTCCTAAAATTTTGGTTTCGGTTTCTGTTTGGAGGGTTTGGATGGTTGTCTCTAACGCCTTTCATTTATCCTTTCCCAAATTTTGGCCATGGTTTTGACCTAAATCATATATTCTAGGATCTAGGGAAGGTGATGAAGTGGAGACCTCGTCTTTATATGTGACCTTTCTTTACGACCTAGTCCTAGCCCTTTTTTGCTAAGTTGGCATACGCACATGGCTATTTGTTGCATCATGCTCTAGGGTGAGAGATATTTGTCTCTCGAATGATATGTCATGTCTAGATCGAAACCCTCGGGGAATTTTTCAAGAGCTAAACCAAGTGAGGTTTGAAATGAGGAAGGGAGTTATACACCTTTGTTGAACCTAGTGCGGTAAGCTTGGAGACTTTCCCCATTTTCCCGTTTTTAAGTTGTTATATTATGATAGGATTTTGAATAGGGTTCCTTCGGACTTCCTATTTAGAAGATTTGATGTAGTTAAGGATGTTGTGGATTAACACATTTTGAGTCAAGCTTTTTGAACCATGTTTTGGGTTCACCACCCGAGGCTTTGAGCGAATATTCTCATTACGACGGTCTCATCTTGTACCTCCGGAGTATTCATAAGCATCGATCATCCTACTTATATCTTTGTTGAGTGTGGTGGTGTCTTCTTTAGTAAAGTGTGGGATTTTGTCTTGATATTTATTTGGGAGAGGAGAGCCAAGAAAGCGGTAGCAACACCAAAGTGCGTACTAGGCTGCCATGGCAGGCTAATGGATGATGCTCTGAGATGAGGAATAGTGGGATGAGATGAGGTGTTTTGAGCAGAGTGGTGGTTTGGATAGGTGTGGCAGAGGAACTTGGACAGGTAGATGTTTGGTTTGAAGATACGGGATGGTGGGAGCCAAAGTAATGGAGAAGGCGAAAGTCTACGGGGGTGGAAGGTGAGGCTTCTCTGTAATTTGTGCGATTGGTCTAGGGTTCAAGATCGTCAAAGTTTATCTTACTATGAGATATGCTTACGAAAAGGATTTTTGACGACTCTAATTCAAAGGTGAATGCGGTAAGGATAGTGAGATGTTCGAATCTTGATCTTGTTTTACGGATGGATCTACCGGTAGCTGTGGTCGGTTGGAGGCTTGCCACGAATCTTCTGCCGGGTCATCTAACTATGATAGGGGATTTGGATGCGGGATGGGATCTAGTGTTGATTCTTCATGAATCAGGATTTTGGATCTGGGATTTAGAGAATGGTGTTGGTGAATGTTTGGATGAGTGGTCTCTCTAAAGTTCTGCTAAGGTGAGAAGGATGGTCATGGATGGACTAGTGGAGTTGCACGAATTGGGCTTGGGTTGTTTTTGTGAAGATAGCTATGGTCCTACGATGGCTAATGCGGGAATGTTTTGGATTTTATGAGTTTATGTGTAGCCTATGGTTTGTTAAAGTATCCTAGACTTGTTTCAACACTTTGCTAGGGTGATGAGAACAGTTTACTCTAAATGAGTTTATGAATTTGCTTGCTTGTTTAAGTATCTAAAGGACTAAAGAGTCTATAAGATTTTGCTAGACTACTATGTACTCGGTGTCCCACTGCATCTCACTTCATGTTGTGATGGGATAGATAAATTTTATGGTAATCTGGGGTTCGATAAAATAATGAGCCTGCGGGAGGCTAGTGGAGTAAGCTAGGCGGAACTTGGTTGTTTTGAGATATGTGTGTATGGTCTACAATATTGAAAAAAACCAATCCTAAAGTGTTTTGGGGTTTTTACGGGTTTTATGTGCCTACGAGGTTTGGAAGAACTTCCTATAATCGACTCATCATTTTCTTCCAGGATAGGCGAGACAACCGATTCTGCTCTTCTAAGTTTGACTTGAGATCTAAGAGTTCCTAAGGGATACCTGGGATACTGACTCAAGTCCCACCGTGATCGCCATTATGTTAGTGAGTGGTGGGATAAGTCGACCAACTAATATTCTCAAAATTCTCTAAATATTAGGGAAACTAAGTTTGCTTAATACTCGAGGAGTCCCAAGTGATCGCCATTATGTTAGGTTCTAGTGATTTGGCTAATTGGCAAAGCCAAATGACGGTGTAACATGAAGCAAGCTTTGGAGCTTAGTACCTAGCCTTCACACGGACTCGAGGAGAGGGCTCTCTCTATATGTGTAAAGGATATCTATGTGTTTCTTATCGTGTTCTAATTTTAGGCTAGTTATGGAGTATGTTTTTTGGTTTTGGTTTTTTTTAAGTTGTGAGGGATGAAAGCAGTCGAAGATATGAAATAGGTAACAAGATGTTAGATTAAGCTGGGCTATGGGGTCAAAAAGGCCAAGAAAGCTATTAGATGACGATGCAAGGCTATTGAAGGGCCAATTTGATTTTCAAGGTAGAAAGGATCTTTGGGCAAAATGCGATGGAAATGGACATCAAGTTTGTGAACGACAAAATAGTTTCAGAAAGCATCAACTGGTTCAATAGATAACATAAACATGGTAAAGAAAACCATAATCATGCAAAATGTAACTATAAACTAATCCTTGCCAAAACAAACTTTCAAGCCATGCACCCAAATATAAGACCCTCTAACTTTGGGAAATGGCTATCGGACTTTGGGGAAAACACATGAATGGATAACGACTCAAAAAACTATGCCAAAACACCTAAACACGATACTTCAGAATCATTGGGCACTTTGAACAACAAGATTTACCCCCGATTTAGGAAAAGAGACTAGATCGGGACTAGTCCTCCTTGGTTCAAACAAAATGATAATCTTACTCAATCAACGAGATAGCTTCATGTGTGGAGACTATGGATAGTCATAGGTAAGCGGGAGCACACCATACATCCTACTCAACATGCATAGAAATATTAATGAAACTAGCAACAATATCCTCAAGTTATTAAAAAGTAGTTAGGAATTCTTTAATGCAACTAAGGAAGAAGAAAGCATAAAAGCTATGAAGATTCGGGAATTTTGGGGTGCCTCCTTGAGCATATCTCAAATTTAATCTCTCTTGATCTATAGCAAGTAAGAAACATGTATCATGAATGAAAAACTAGAAGACAGCAACAAAGCAAGAGACAACACATACCATTCTACCATGTCATGGAATCCATCAACAATCCTTCATCATCCATCAAGAAAATTCAGAGAAATCCAAAAACATAACACAAATATTTTCTCCCAAAGCTCATATGACCAATATATTGCTTCTCTTCTCAAGTTCAGCCTCGTTTACAATGAGGAAGCATGGAATAAATAGGCTCAAGTGAGGAAAACCTCATGGTTCAACTTCCATCCTCATTGGCCTAATCAAAATATCTAAACTTGTCCTTGAGGCTTTGCAAAGCCAAGGCACAAAAATATCTCCTATTAAAATATCTAAAAATTGCTAAGGGAATTTTAATTGACTTGCATCATTTTGAGGAATGTAAAAATAGCTAAACGCACATTTGGAAAAAACGGATTTTTGAGGTTCAAGAATACAAAAATACTTCAAATTTATATTAGAAAAAGGTCCCCGACTTTACTAAAATAGTTGGCAGCCTTCCTGATGTAAAGCTCATGATAGCTCGTTGGAAATATTTGAGTGTCTACTTTCCGTCGCAACTGAAATTTCTCCAATCAAGTGTATAAATCCTTCAAATCACCGGACACGTATTGTGAAATCCGGAAAATTACGATCTGTGATATGGGCAGTGTGCAAAATGCAAGCCTTTTTTTCTTTGTTTGAAGGGGAAAATGATCTCCAAATGCTACGAAAATTCTTTGAGGACATGCTCATGAAATTATGGCATCCGATGGTACCATTCTCTCCTCCCTTGATGAATCCTCAAAATGAAATGGCGAATTTATGATTTTTTGACCAAAAACCCAAAAATGCCAAAAAACCAAAATTTGTCAAAATGGGCCCAAAATTGGTATGCATGACCCTCAGGGGTCCTTAGCAACATGCTCCGAAGATGAAGCCAAAATTTCAAGTGCTGATATGCCTTTCTTCTCTTTACGTAGCCAGTAACTTCTCTTTTTTCCTTAGGTTCTCTTGGGTGGCCTTTTAGCAGCTTGCCTTGGGGCAAACTGATTCAACTTTTAATGAATCTTGTGTCATCTTCCTTTGCTGACTCAGTCTCTTGTTTGTCTTTTCAAGCTTCATCTCCAAGTTTTTATTGGCTCTTTCTAGCCATGCCTCTTTGTCTTCTTCAATTTCTTGTTGAGTAGGGCGATCAGGGGAAAAAATTGAAGTGAGCACATTCTTCTTCCTTTTGCTTATCCAAAATATTTTTCGGCCCTATGGTTCTAGGCCTCTTCGCCTGGGCTTTGTCTTCTTCTTCATCTTCATCAAACTCTTGATGAGCTCCTCTATCCTTACTTGTGCTAGCGACCTCTTTCTTATGTTGATAGCTCGTGCCTCATGGACGACGAATGGACATTCATTTGTTTATTTTGGATCTCCAAAAAGTGATTGAAGGTCTTTACTTGGAGTAAGTCATTCTCCAGTAAGCACAATTTGACCCTCGCGATGGATTAGAATGTTTTCAGAGGTCGGGCTTCATTATCATTGTCATCACTTTAGTTGAATGACAGCCAATGCACCTCCATGTTTTTTGACTTTCTCCAATCTTTCCTTTCCCTTTGCCTTGAAAAGCTAACCACTCTTCCTTCTTGGCATGCTAGTGGGGGGCCCTTTGGCGATTTTATTTTGCTAGAGGAAACTCTTGTCACTTTTGGAGTGGCGGCCTTAGGTACTTCTTTGTTGTTGCTATGTTGGGCTTTGTTCCTTTAGGAGAAGGAGACACAATTGCTTTACCCTTGTCAACTTCTTGGCTTCTTCCCGCTCTCCTTGAGGGGCGCTATGTGTCTCTTTAAGTTGCTTCTACCCCTCAATGTCATGATGTTGAAGCATCTCAAATTTTGTTTGCCCTTGATCATCAAATTTATGTTCAGCTGCTTTGTGCTTGGATTTCTATTCATTTTGTGGCCCAAGCTACGCTCAAATTCACCTTGTTGTTATTCCATGACCTTCAATATCAGGCAGTGGCTGTTCACTCCACATCACTGCTTTGTTCATTTTCAGCTGAGATGCTACAACACTCTTTTCCTCTTGCTCTATTTCTTTGCTCTTCATATGCAATTTTTTGCTCTTCACCCATCTCTTCTTGTTGTTAGAATGTACGCCCTTGTTTATCAACATCAGGAAATTTCTTTGGTGTGTTTCAACTTCATGCTCACTTTGTGGCTCAGGCTGTACCCTTGACCATCCAAATCTCATCTTTCTTGGTCTTCATCGGTTTCATAGTGTTTATCCTCTTCATCTTCTGCTGTTGATGTCCTTATTCCTCATGTTATACGTGCAATGACGATCTTGAGCCTTTAGGAGTAGGTACACTGAACAAAGGTATAGGGCAATGAATGAAATTTGGGTGGAGGATATGTGGACGGGGAGGAACAATAGAGAAATACGGGTGACCGATAAAAACATCCTGGAACCTTTTTTCTTCTCTGGAAATTTGGTGTGGGATGATAATTTTTATCGGAGAATGATGGAGAAGGGAAGCTGTTTGCGGATGAGTCTTCATGCAGTGTTGCGGATGCCATATTCTCGTGCTTTTGTGTAAAAGTAAAGGAGATTTAGCTGCCTATTTCTGGTGAAATGCATCAATGGTCGGACATGGTAGGCATAAACTCGGTAAATATCCTTCTGGGATAAATACTTCATTATGACCTTCATTAGAGGAGCATAGTGTCAATAAGAAAAGGAAAAATAGTAATTAAGTATCTCTATGCTCGGGCTTGAGTGAAAGGCTTGTAGTCATCCAAGTCTAGATGGGTTTTGTTTAGGCATTCTTTTTGCCATGATATGGAATTTTGGTAGCTTTAGACAGCGACCTTGGGAAAACTTGAAATCAGGTGCACTACCTGAGGAAATTGACCTTTGGAGACCTCGGGGCGCATAGGTGTGTCAAGGGCGAAAACTTTTGACCTCACAGCCTTACGCGAGAAATCTAAACAACCTACACGATGTAAGTTGAAAAGGATGGATGGATGCGCATTGACCTCCTCTGTGGGGTCTGACCCTTATCTCTTATGTAAACCACTCTAACTGTCTTGCACAGGCGGCATTTGGGCTAAATAAGCTCTTGAAACACCAAATAGTCTTCTGCCTTTAAGCGTGTTCTTTGAACCAAACCTTATTGTCAATTCAGCACATTTAGATAGAAAAATTGTCTTTGAATGACTTCAACAAGTTTTCTCTACAATAAAAAAAACCCTTGCTCCTTTTAAAGTGACGTACTCACCTTTAATATGTATCTCGACGGAGACCTCTTAACGAGTTAATGCGATTGAAAAGGAGACAAGCGTAGGTGAAAATGTTGTTTAGAGTGTCAAAATCACCTTGCTGTGATGTTTGGAGCTCGAAAAACCTCTTTTTTGTACCTTTTACCAATGGTGAAATTTCCAATCATCATAAACTTTCCTTTACCTAGTATGCCAATCACTCGACAAACTCATATCTCATGTAATCAAACTTTAGTGTAAGCATAGAGTCAATGCCAGTTTATGTAACAGGGTATTAGAGTTTTGAAAAATGCTTCAAAAAAGTTGTAAATACGTAAGAGTTTTTCTCTTTTCGAAATAATCAAAGCCCACTTATCAATGTAACACACCTTTGTCTTTGTAGAAAATTCCTTTGCCTATATAGAATATCACTTGAAGAATAAAAGGCAGGTAATGTAGAATACACGATTGAAAAAGCTGTCTCTTTACGTAGTTTATAGAAGTGACCTGCCCTTTGATGCCTTGAAGATATAAGATATCTTTTCCTTTGATTAGTCGAGGTGAAAATACACCAGCTCTTATTTCAACACATCTCTTTCCTAACCAAGCACTTTTATCGTGCTCACCACTCCGGCCTGCTTTGAACAATGGATATTTTTACGGAAAAACACGGTTTTACGGTATGGCAACAAAGTTTCAAATAAAGGTTGTGGGGTTTGTCCTCTCACACAAACAAAACTCCTTTTTAGTATGTAAAACTTGTCTCTTTAGGAAATGTACGTGACCCTCTCTGAAATTGCTTGACGGTGAGCTTTGAAACGAAAAGGCATTTCAAAGTATAAATATAGAACAGCATTGCTCCTGGAGGTGGGTGATAGGAGTAACTTTCCCTTTGGTGTTTTTCAGGAATAAACACACCTGGCTGATTTTATGAAAGGTGAACCTGATTTTAGTTCAAGACCCCTTCCTTGTTAGCGATTTTGACATAGACAACACTTGACATGGATTTTTGATCAATAGATGTTTTCATAGCAAACAGTTTGTTATATGGTGACAAGTTTCAAATTGTTTTTGGACTGTGGCATCAATAACTATAGCAAATCTCAAGTCAAACCGCTCCTTTGCATTGAGACTTTAACCCTTATATGCATCTCATTATCATTCTTAAAAACTATTTCAAAACTGATCTCTTTGGCCTCCAAGCGTTATCCAACAAACGTGAAAACGAAGGTTAGTTTGTGTAAAATACCTCACAATACGATGCAAAACCCTTTGAATAGCTTGGGCCACCTTTAGAGCTGATTTGGAGGTGTGTTTAAGCGTTTAATAAAGTGCGTGGCACTTTCATGGATGACAACGCCACGCAGCAGCCTCCGGGTGGCATGTCGGGTCGTGGTCGGGCGCACGTGACCCGCCGCTACAGGGGCGCCGCACGTGGCTATAGGAGCGTCGCGCGCCCTTGTGGCGTAGTTTAAAAAAGTTGCGTAAGAGCGCCACGCACTCCTACAGGAGTGCCGTGCGGTATGAAATGGCTTAAAACTCATTTAAACTCTTGCAAATTGACCCGAAACCTGTTTCAATGCCTGGAGATTGCAGAGAGAAACTTAATTTCTTGCTTGGTGTTTCGAAAACAAAACCTTTGCCCTTTGACCTCATTTCTTTAATACATCGAACACCCAACGGTCAGTTTATTTTTTTGAAATATAAAATGAACTTTTGGTTGTCTCTTGCAAAGGTTTTCATAGCTTTTTTCCCTTTTTCAACAATACCTTTGGTGCATCATGAAGCTTGGGCTTCGAAATAATGTAGGCAGCAGAGGTTTTTATGTTTTTAAACCATGTTAACATGAACCACTTTTATAACATCAATGACTTGAAAAAGGTGTTTTTCTACTATCATTGTCCCTTTGGTGTTAATTTGGCACAGGAGCTCCAACTTTGGATAAAACCTCAAAAACCTATAGACCATCTTCTACCACGTTTTGACACTTTTGGTGACATTTTAACACAGAAAATCCATTTAAGGTATGAGGAAAAGTACTTGACACTGCTTTTTCCTTTTAAATGATGAGGTTTATCCTTTAACTTGTTTTGACAACTTCGGTCTCCAAGCGCTTCATCAACCCTTTCCAACTGTAGGTGTCCAAAATTGCTGCATTTATTTGGACTTTGTCATGGTTTATTGATCAAGAGGGGTGTTGCTTTTCAGTATACTTTCTCTGCTCAGAAAATTTTACCATGATGTCTCTGTCCATTTGAATAATGAAACCTATGTTTGTTTCAAACTTTCCAACATACTGACAGTAGGTCAAAACATCTCTTTGCCTATTAAGAACAATAGTTTCAATGGTCATGTATCTTGATGACATAAACCTAGATTGTCTGTGTCAGCTGTTGTAGCATTTTTGAAAAGGCACCTGTTCATGAATGGAGATGCTTTCAAGAAAGACATGCCTGATTAGCTTGGCATGCTGTCCTAGGGTTTTTAAAACTCAGATCATAACCAGTTTTTGTCTTTGTGTAGAGCAGGCAAGTATAAAAGATGTGGAATAACTGCTGGCATATTTCAAAGCTACCAAGGCTTTTATTAGCCATCTTCTTCCTAATGAAACTCTGAAAACACCAACTTGCTGCATCTGAAGAAAATACCTGTCTTTGTGGTGGAGTGTAGATCGCAACACCTGTACCTGCACTGGTGCTTTGAATGATATCATGATGTCTTACATCTAAGGTTGTGTACTACTTGCCTGCCTTTTCTTTATGTTCATCCAGAATCTATGAACTGTATTTCTCATTTCAACAGAAACAAAAGAACACACAGAGGTCCTTTTACTGAAGTATTTTCCTGCTCAACACTGATTTGAGCTGTTCATATCAACACCCTTGCAGAGATATTTGTTATGACAGATTTGATTAAAGGAGTCCTTTTTGATGTGCCATGATGATGACTGAAACTTCAAATGATCCTCTTTCTTAGGACACAAGACCAAAAACTCTGTTTTCTTTTGTCTTGCACATCTCAGATCTTAGCCCTGTTTTGATCATCACTTTCACTCAGAAACCTACAGTCATTGTTTTACTATCTAGTAAAAAACAAACCTGTGCTTATAGTAAGTTTTTCAATCCTTGAAGTCAATATTGTCCATCGCCCTCTGCTTGTAGATGAAGGAGGCGCCTTAACCCTCTTCTTGTAGATGAAGGAGGTTCTTGGCCATGACAAATTACTAGTTTTCTGGACAGTCTTGTCCTTTTTCTACTGTGATTTCATGCTGAATGGAAGCTGCAAGGTCTTGATGAGTAACTCCTTGGCCTGCAGATGTATCTCAGGCTCATGTTTACATTGAGAAGCAGCTGTTCTTCTAAATGTGGATTCAAGAATTTTCTCCTGAGATGATGATGTATTTCCTATCTTTGTAAAATCCATAAAACACTGTAAAACACCTAATAATCAGCTTGAGACTATGGTTTATGCAGTGCTGAGACTTAGGGGTGTGTAAGTGGCATGACTTAGGGCTGTGATCAATTTCATTTGCAGAGGGGGAGGTCTGTTATGATTGGTCTATAGCAGATGGAGGTTTTTTGGCCTTTTGATGATTGCCAAGGGTAAAATTCCTTAAAGCGCCACTTCCTAACTTAGGGGAGGCTTTTGAAACAGACTCGGATTGTCCTTTTAGAGATGATGGGTAGACCAGTAGGGCTAAAGATATATATGATAGTGATAATGAGGTTTAACCTTGACATGTGCGGACTGAAAAGTAGGAGGGCGAAAAAAAGTTTTATGAGGGTTTTCTAGATGACAAATTGACATATGGAAATCAGCTTCTAGAAAACTCATCTATGGATCTAGTCATCACTAACAAGTAAAAAATACTGATGACTAACATAATTTATTGGAGGTTTCCCCCTCGAAGTGGCTTATTTATAACGCGTTTATATCTCTTTTCTTCTATTTTTGGAGTTGGTTACACAACGTTTGGTATCAGAGCTTTGGATTCTATGGTTTTGCTGCTCCAAACAGGTCATCGTGGAATTTTTAGGCTGTGACGCTGAAATCCTGAGGAATATTTTCTAAAAATTTCAGAGCTTGGTTCGCAATATTTTCGGAGATATGATCTGTGGAAGTTAGGTCTTTTTTCAGGCTCCTAAATAGGTCATCGTGGCATTTGCGCTATAAATTTTTTTCTACGAAGTTTCAAAATCTAAAATTCTTATGGTGCGAAGCTGAAATCCCGAGGAAAGTCTTCAAAAAATTTCAGATCTTGTTTCTCAATATTTTTGGAGATATGATCTATGGAAGGTAGTGCTTTTTCAGGCTCCTGAATTTCATCGCAAAGAGGTGATCGTGGGAAAAGTTTAATAACTCTCTCTATGGGCATCGGATTGGAGTGCCGTCAAAAGTGGTCACAATAAAATAGACTTTAGTTTCTTGGATATCATTTTTAGAGACAAAGGACAAAACAGTGACATGTGGTAAGTCGTACAAGTTCGCTTTACTGAACCAGTCCATAATTAGGTCATTGTGGGAGATTGGACACAATTTTGTCTTGGAGAATCCAAATCAGGTCATACCTGTGGCATTCAAAAGATAATGTAGAGGGATACTTCAATGCTGAATTTCAGATATATAAGAGCCACAATCACATAGATAATACAATTTCAATATCGAGCTCCTCAAAAGCAAGTAAAAGGTGTGTATTTTCCGAATTGCATAAGTCTTGTTTGAAGAATAAAGTTGAATTGATTGCAAGGGCATATTGTAGAATATATATCAGTATTGGATTATAAAATGGCCCCAAAAAAGAATTCAACACCCATTAAGACTTTGGAAAGCTCTACTATGACTCATGAAGACGAAGAATTGCAACATGATCTATCAAAATTACAAGAGCAAGTGCAACAAATTTCACTCTCGCAAAGAGCAACAAAAAATGAAATGGAAGTTTTGAAGAAAGGCGTGGAATCTAAGATAGATGTTAGTTAAGATTGATGCAAAGAAGAGTGTCATATGGAATCCGATCCTTAGAACCGGAGGGACTAAAAGATCGATGAGAAAATGGAAAACATGAAGAATTTTCTAAAAGCAGACATGGAAGGTTTGACAAAGTTGATACAAGAAAGGTTTCCTAATGGTGAAAAGATAGTAGAAGAACTTCATGATGAGAACAAAATAAATGTTAATTGTGATTTCATAAACTCTAATGTTGGCGGGAAGAACCACCATATTCCAAAGATGGATATGAGGAAGTTTGATGGAAAGGATCCTGTAACATGGATACTACAGATGGAGCAATATTTTGATTCCATAACGTGCAAAACACACAAAAGGTACGCATTGCAACTTTACATTTAGAACAAAATACATTTGTATGGTATCGATGGCTTTGCTCCCGTAAAAAAATTGTCACTTGGTCAATTTTTACGAAGGAAATGATAGCACATTATGAGGATACAGAGAGCAACACCTTCTTTAACCAATTGATAAATCTCAAACGAAAGGGTTTAGTGGGGCAGCACATTGAGGACTTCCAAAAATTGAATATAAGGGTAACTGATATTCCAGAGGAACACAGGATTGATCTCTTCATAGGAACTCTAAAGGATAACATCCAACATGAAGTTCGTGTTTTGGAACCTGATTCATTGGAGAAGGCATTCAGGTTGGCAAGAAAAGTTGAATGTAAAATTATGGCGACAAGGAAGCCTACCACTCAATTCTATAAAGAAGGAAGTGTTGCTACGCCTAGATTTCCACAACCTACAAGGTTGACACCACAACAATTGGAAGAAAAAATAGCAAAAGGGCTTTGCTACAGTTGTGATAGCAAATACACTAAAGGTCATAAGTGTGCTAAGAAGAAATTATTTTACATAGATTGTGAAGAGGAAGAAGAAAATGAACAAGAAGAGGTTATACACCAGGAACCAGCCCTAGAAGAGGAAGAAATGAATCCGACCATATCGTGTAATGCACTGGCAGGAATTACCACTCCTCAAACTCTCAAGATAGAAGGACAAATCAAGAAGAAAAGGGTAATAGTGTTGATTGATTCAGGTAGCACCCATAATTTTATTCATTGTAAGGTAGCCAAGGAATTAAATTGTTTCCTATACCCAGCACCAGAATGTCAAGTGATGGTTTCAAATGGAGGAACTATAAATTGCTCGGGAAAATGCCATAATATCAAGCTAACTATGGGGGAATATGTATTGACTAGTCCAATGATTTCCATTCCTATGGGAGGTGCTGATGTTGTACTAGGAGTACAATGGTTACAATCTTTGGGGACGGTAGCTTTTAATTTTCAAGAACTTTTCTTGAAATTTTTTTCAGAAGGAAAGGAAGTCAAATTACAGGGTATTGCGGGGAAGCCAGGAAGGATAATAAGCTCTAATGTCATGACAAAGCTTCTAAAGAAAGAACAGCGAGGCGTAATTGCACAATTATGCTCACTAGAAGTTCCAACATCAAAATCATCTATTTCTGCAGATCTCCAACAAGTCTTGGACAATCATTCCAAGGTGTTTGAAACTTCCAAAGGACTCCCACCTATTCGTGATCATGATCATGCTATTCATTTGATTCTAGGAAGTGTTCCTCCAAACATCAGGCCTTATAGATATCCTTATGTCCAAAAGAGTGAAATTGAACGTATGATTGCAGAAATGTTAGAGGCAGTATAATTCAACCTAGTCAAAGTTCTTTCTCTGCTTCTGTAGTATTGGCATGCCACATGGATGGACTGGTGGCGAATGTGTTCGGATTATAGGGAGCTCATCAGCTCACCATTAAAGACAAATTTCCTGTTCCCTGATTCATGAATTATCGAGATGAATTATGGTGGAGCAACTTATTTTACCAAGTTTGATCTTTGTTCTCAGATATCATCAAACAGAATGATTGAAGGATTCCAATAGGCTCTAAAAATAGCATTTCAAACTCATGAGGGTCATTATGAATTTTGGTCGCGCCTTTGGCCTTACTAATGCACCTTCACATCAAGGGTTAATGAATTTATTTTCAAACTCCTCTTAGAAAATTTCCAAAGTAGTATTTTTAATGTGATATACTAATTCACAAGAAATTGGAAGGACTGTGCTGAACATGTTGATGGTGCTCGGTAATAATACGCAGAGAATTAATCGTATGCAAAATCCAAATGTTTCTTTGGAGTACAAGAGGTGAATATCTCACCATATTTTATTCCACGAGGGTGTTAAAGTAGACCCTAACAAAATTAAAGCCATTAAGGAATGGAAAGTCCCTAAGACAATAAAGCAGTTGCGAGGATTTCTCGGGTTAACAGGCTATTATCGTAAGTTTGTTAATAATTATGGAAGAATAGCAGCACCTCTAACAACATTATTGAAGAAAGATGCATTTTCATGGACTCCTGAAGCAACTAAGGCCTTTGAACATCTTAAAGAGGCAATGCCTAGCACCACTGACACGCAGATTTATAAAAACTTTATTTTGGAATGGATGCTCTGTGAAATGGAATTGCATGTTTTTAATGTGTGAATAAGACCCATTGCTTTTGAAAGTCATCCAATCAAAGGAAAGTATTTACAGAAACCTATTTATGAGAAGGAAATGTTAGCAATACTGCATGCACTAAAGAAATGGTGAATTTACCTAATGGGAAGACACTTCAAGGTAAAAACTGATCATGATAGTCTTAAACACTTTTTGGAACAAAGACTATCTTCAGAAGAGCAGCAAAAATGGGTCACAAAGATGTTGGGTTATGACTTTGAAATAATCTACAAAAAAGGAAACCTTAATGTTGTTGCAGATGCACTCTCAAGAAAGAATGAAGAGGTGGAAGCATTGCTTTGTGCCATTTCTATTATCCAACCAGATTGGATAACCGAAGCAAGAGATGAATGGAAGAAGGAGAAAGATGTATGGACACTCATTCAAAAGTTGCAGCAAGATCCTAGTACATCTGATACATTTAGTTGGAAAAATGATTCCTTATGGTACAAAGATCACTTATATCTTTATAAGAATTCCCAACTAAAACAAAATATTCTTCTGGAATTGCACACTTCTCCTTTAGGAGGACACTCAGGATTTTTAAAAACTTACCACAGGGTGAAGAAAGAATTTTTTTGGGATGGCCTTAAATCTGATATTCGAAAGTTTGTGGCGGAATGTTTGGTTTGCCAGCAGAATAAGGTGGAAACAATTAAGACCCCAGGACTTCTACAACCTTTATCCATTCCAAGTCAACGTTGGGAGGAGATTTCAATGGATTTTATCATAGGTTTACCTAAGTCCGAAGGAAAGAGTGTCATCATGGTGGTAGTTGATAGACTTACCAAGTATGCACACTTTTGTGCATTATCTCATCCATTTAAAGCAAGTAAAATTGCTACTACATTTATGGACACAATTCAAAAGCTACATGGAAACCCAAGGGTTATTGTGAGTGACAGAGATCCCATTTTTACTGGAAATTTTTGGACGGAGTTATTTTCTTGTTTGGGTACTCAATTAGCTCATAGCTCATCTTATCATCCTCAATCTGATGGTCAAACTGAGATAGTAAATAAATGTTTTGAAGGATATCTTCGTTGTTTTGTATTTGATAAACAAACACAATGGGTCAAGTGGTTACCTCTTGCTGAATGGTGGTATAACACTTCCTTCCATACTGCAGCAAAAATGACCCCATTTATGGCACTTTATGGATATCATCCAACATCCATCACATCATCTTTAAGGGAAAATTCGAAGGTTCAAGCAGTGGAAGATCACATCGAGCATCAGGAAGAAGTTCTCCAACTCTTAAAGGATAACCTGAATTTGGCACAAAATCGAATGAAACAACAGGCAGATCAACATCGTAGCGAGAGAAGTTTTGATGTAGGAGATTGGGTATTTTTACGGCTACAACCATATAAACAAATGTCCCTCAAGCAAGCTAAGAAGGATAGTAAATTATCGCCAAAGTACTATGGTCCTTACAAGGTGTTGCAAAATATTGGTACTATGGCATACAAATTGGAGCTTCCTGCTTCTTCGCGAGTACATCCAGTTTTCCATGTTTCATGTTTAAATAAGGTTATAGGTGAAAATCTTCCAGTTCAAACAATATTGCCAGAACTTGATGAGGAAGGAAAAATCATATTGGAACCTGAAGCGGTCACGGAAACAAGAACTCGAAAACTACGGAATCGATCAATTTCAGAGTATCTCATCAAGTGGAAGAACTTACCCACTGAAGATTCTACATGGGAGGATGAGAATTTTATACAGAAGCACCCAGAGCTACTCAAGTGTTGAGGACAACACTTTTTTGAAGGAGAGGGGCATGTTAGGTCCCTATATTACTAGTATAGTCCCTTATTATGTTAGTGTAGCCCCCCTTATTGTTATTATTGTACCCCTGTAACCCCCATATTGTTATTATTGTGCCCTTACATTATTATTGTTAGGTCGGCTAGGATTACATTGTGGCCCCACTAGGATTATATTGTGGCCCCATGGACTCCTATATATAGAAGGAGGTTTTGTTCATTTGCATCATCCAAGAATTGTTCATTTATGTAATGTATTGGAGGTTTCCCCCTCGAAGTGGCTTATTTCTAAGTCGTTTATATCTCTTTTCTTCTATTTTTGGAGCTAGTTACACAACAAGAAATTCCAAAACGTGCTTCTAGTGATGCTGTCGCACTTGATGCATGGAAAAAGAAGACAGAAAAGTGTCGAAGGATTCTTTTGGAAGGTGTGAAGGATCACATAGTATCCAGCCTTCATGGTAAGGTTTCTCCATTCTTGATGTGGAAATATTTTATAGATTTATTCCAAAGGAAGAGCGACCAAAGAAAGTTGGCGCTCAAGGATAAACTCATAAACGTAAAAATGGAGGAAGGCGATAGTATGCCCAAGTACCTCACGAAGTTCATCCAATGCAGGGATGAGATGGGAAGTGTGGGGGTGACTGTTGATGACGAGGACTTGGTGAGATTAGATCTCCTTGGGCTTCCGAAGAGTTGGCATTCCTATAAGGACTCTGTCAATGGTCGGGAAAAATTGCCAGGATGGGAGCGACTTTGGTCGGATCTTGTGCAAGAGGGGATAAGGTGAAGTACTAGGGACGGATCTTCATCAAAGAACTCAGATGAAGAAAATTTCACTTTGGATGCCAAAGAAAAGAAGGGGAAGAGCAAGAAGAATGCTTCCCAATCCGGTGCGAAAGGCAAGAAGTAGGACATGTCTAAGGTGAAGTGCTTTCATTGTCACCAACACGAACATTATGCCACTAGTTTTCCATAAAAGAAGAAAAATAATCAGGTTGCTGGATCTACAGCTGGAGAGGCCTTAGCCTCGCAGTTTGAGTTGGATTTTTCACTGATCGCATGCTTGGTCTCAAGTGTGATGGGTTCAGTGTGGTTTCTTGACAGTGATGAATCTTTTCACATGACATGAAATAAATATTTGCTTACTGATATGGATGAGAAAGATATTGGAGTGCGCATTGAGATGGGCAATGATGGTAGATATAGTGTGACCAGTATCGGTACCATTTCCTTTGAGAGGGAGTCTGGTAAACCCTTCGTATTGAAGGAAGTGATGCATGTTCCAGGATTGAAGAAGAATCTTATGTCAGTGGTGTTGTTATAAGACAAGGGATATGATGTTGTCTTTAGCGAGGGAAAGGCTTTCCTTCGCAGTAAGGAAACTGGTGAGACTCGAAGGATAGGGGTTCGAGTTAAGAACCTTTATCAATTGCAGGTAGATGGCTGCATAGCAATGGCAGGCAAGGCAGAAGGAGTGGTGAGCCGGGATGATGGCAAGTTGTGGCACTGGAGATTAGGCCACCTTCACCATGGAGCTCTGAAGATACTGCAACAAATTTCTAATGGGATTCCTAAGGGTACTCTTGCACAGTCAGATCAGTGCAAGGGATGTACCTTGGGAAAATTTGTGAAAGCCACCTTTCACGAGAAGGATAGTTGCACTGCGACGATCCTTGATAGAATTCACACAGATGTGTGTGGACCTTTCTCAGTAGCTTCGACAGAAAAGCACAGGTACTATGTGATATTTGTTGATGATTTTTCTCGGAAGTGCTGGATCTTCTTCATGCAGAAGAAGAGCGAGACATACTAAAATTTTTGTGAGTTCAAGGCACTGGTTGAGAAATAATCGGGGAAGCAGGTGAAGGCTCTTAGGAGCGAAAATGGTGGTGAATGCATCTCTGGCAAATTTAAGGACTTTTACAGCGCAGAAGGAATTCGAAGAGAGCTCATAGCACCTCATAACCCATAGCAGAATGGGGTTTTTGAGTAGAAGAATAGAACGATCTTGGGTGCTGCACAAGTGATGTTGCATGATCAGGGCCTTCCCATACACTTGTGGGCTGAGGCATGCAATACTGTAGTATATGTGCAGAACCGTTGTCCTCACAGGATACATGGTATGAGTACACCCGAGTAGAAATTTTCTGGTAAGAGGCCTGATATTTCCCATTTGAGGGATTTTTTTTCACCTGTTTACATTCATGTGACAAAGGATGCCAGGAAGAATATGGAGCTGACTGCAGAGGTTGGGATATTTGTGGGGTACATTGATACACCCCACAACTATCGTGTGTATTTTCCAGAAAATCGCAACACTGTTGTGCGACGGGATATCAAATTTCATGAGGAGAAAGCCATGAAGTTTTCGCTTGAGAGGGAGCCACACTTGCATTCAGATGATGAGCTATTAGTTCCTAAGGATGAGCTTTTGGATGTGGATCAGCCACAAGAGGAAGTTCATGGAGTGGAAGAGACTAAATGGCGCAACAATTTCAACCATCGAGGGGGCGGTTCAAGACTACGTTTAAGTCGAATGAACACCAAGATGCAGAGAGGCTAGGTAGGACTCCAAGACTATAGCGCGCAGACAGACAGCGCGATCTGATTCGTGATATCGATATGGCTCTAATGAGCAAGTGTATCGTGACAGAACCATCTTCTTTCGAGGACGCTGTGGAGGATCCCGCATGGGTAGATGCCATGGTGGAAGAGTATGATTTGATTGTTAGAAACAGTGCATGGGAGATTGTCCCAAGGCTGGAAGGGAAATCAGTGGTAGGTTCGAGATGGATCTACAAAGTGAAGCAAGCAGCTGACGAGAGTGTGGAGAAGTACAAGGCAAGATTTGTTGCCCAAGGCTTCTCACAGATTGAGGGGATCGATTATGAGGAAACCTTTGCACCTGTCGCAAGGTATTCTTCCATACGGACGATTCTTGCTCTCTCAGCGCAGATGGGGTGGCACATTCATCAGATGGATGTGAAGACTGCGTTCCTCAACGAAGTCATTGAGGAGGAGGTGTACATAGAGCATCCCGAAGGTTTCGAGATCTTCAGCAGCGAGTCGCATGTGTGAAGGCTCAAGAGAGCGTTGTATGGGTTGAAACAAGCACCTCGTGCTTGGTACACACGGATAGATAGTTATTTCATCGGACTTGGATTCTCCAAGAGTGAGGCGGATCCGAACCTATACCAGATTGTGGTGGAGGGTAAGTTGCTGATCATTGTACTTTATGTAGATGATTTGATTTTGACAGGTGATGAGCTGTTGATACTCTCATGCAAGGATGATCTTGCAAAATATTTTGAGATGAAGGACTTGGGCCTTCTTCATTATTTGTTGGGATTGGAAATTTGGCAACGCAGTGATGGAATGTTTGTTTCTCAAGGGAAGTATGCCCGAGAGATACTGGAGAAGTTCAACATGCATGGCTGCAAGCCTGTTGATACTCCTCTTCCTGGTGGATGGAGGAAAGATGATGCTACTTTGGTGGAGGTAGTGGATGCCACTGTTTATCGACAGTTGATGGGGTCTCTTATGTATTTGGTCAATACACGGCCCGACATATGCTATGTTGTTAACCAACTTTCACAAGCTATGGTTAGGCCTACCAAGCTCTACTGGAAGGCAAGCAAGCATGTATTGAGATATCTCAAAGGCACATCGGGTTATGGATCATGGTACAGACAAGAGGATGAGTTGAGGCTGGATGGCTTCACAGACCGGTACTATCATATCAGAGATTGTGTGCAGTGGAAGATCATGTTACTTTCATATATTCCCACGGAGGATCAGGATGCCAATATCTTGACGAAGGCGTTCACCAGGATAAAATTTGAATACTAGAGAGGTAGGATAGGGGTGGCATACAATCCTTATATTGTTGAGAGGGAGTGTTGATATTGCAAAAATATGATGAGCTTAGTGGAAAGAAGTCGCCTTCACTAAGTGGGCCCGCAGGCTATTTTTGCCGCAAAGTCTATTTTTAGACTATGTCTATTTTTAGACATATGGATCATGTTCTATGAGTTGCAGGATGCTATTTGTGGATGGTTGGTCAAGTCGGAAAAAATATATGGACTTCTATTTTTATACATATTGGGCAGAATCTATTTTTAGATTGCCAGTCTAAAAATAGATATGTCAAATATTATTAGTGTTTTGGGGAAAACACCCTAGAGGTTTGTTGGGTCAAAACCTCCACAGATCAGGGCATGCCATTCAAGAAGGACTTACACAACCACACTTGTATGCTAAAAACTAGATAACATCAATAGTAAAACTCACTTGTAATCCTACGTTTGATGTAGATCCCGTGGGGTCCAAACCCCCAGCAACCCTTCTTCCTCCTTAACCTAAAAATCAAGAAGAAACGTGCATGGAAATCTAGTTGTACAACATATAATTATCCTAAATGTTAGTGAAAACCATATGAAATATCATGTAAACAATAATAAATGCTTAAATAATAATCTTTCAAGACTTGTGCACTCGAGATGGCGTATAAACTGATGAACATCTCCAGGAAACAAGGGTTTCCTATAAAAATTTGGGAAAGTGCAGGAGGCATGGGAATTCAGACTTGAATTGGGATTCCAACAGAGTATAATATCTATAAAATTTCTCTCTCCCTTAGGCCATACACATGAGGGGATTCCAACAGAGTATAATATCTATAAAATTTCTCTCTCCCTCAAAGTAGTTTCAATCAGTTGGAAACAGTTGGCCACGTGCTGGGGTGGTTGAACTACTGGAGTAACCATCAACCCAGCCCGAAAATAGGGAATTTTTATATATTTTTAATGATTTTAATGAAATACGTGGAAAATTACATGTGGACTTGCGTATACACGTGAAAAATTCTGGGCATAACCGCGTATGGGATTTTTAACACTTTTTTTTATGAATTTTGTTCAAGTCTGTGGGAATGGGTGCCCAAGGCCATAGAGACAATCATGAATCACATGAGGGTGAAAAATGATGCTATAACATATGCCCCCTAATATATGAGGTCAGAAGGGGTACATGATGGCCGAAATGTATTATGCACATAGAAAGAACTTCGCAAGGACAAGGGAGGATTTCACCAGATTTCAGCCTGCCAAAAATAAATGAAAGAAAATAGAGATTCAACTCATGCTGAGGCGGGCATACCCATGCTCAGTCAAAAATACATCATATCAAAAGTACAAAATAGATCAAAAATGTATACAAGTATAGCTAAACTGAAAGTACACAATGAATCATCTGAGCATGGCCCGGAAGTACAAGTCAGAATCAATGTCTAAGTATCACATATAGAAAGCTGATCAATGATGCTGAAACTGGATGTTTGATCATATAAGTAACTGAATCAAAAAAGTACCAAATCATAAGAGGTGGAATAAATGGTACAATCACGCAACTCGGGAGCCAACATATAGGATGCTGCTGTACTGACACTGCAACATATAAGGGTGAACGACATCACTGGAAGAAACTGAATGGACTATCAAAAGTGAACTGAGAAATGCTGATGCAACCCGAGGTCTTCACCGATCACTATGGCACAATTCTACACAATGGGAATAAATGAACTGAAGTCGACCATGTGAGAAATTGTTGGATTACCAGTCAATAATGTAAATCGTTAACCAATGCAAGACAACCCACCAATAATGAAAATGAGTGTCAAGGTGCCGCAGTACAATCTAACAAGTGCGAATGAATGAGTTGAAGTCGAACACTTGAAAGAATCTACCGATCAGGAGGCAATGATGAGTCCCCACTGTCGATAGCGAAGAGTCTGCCACTGATGATTGCAAACCCTAAGGTACTGACAAAAATACTCTAGACCTTATTCCCAGAGCAATGAGTTGGAGTCGATGGGAAAAGATCTGCTAGAAGGAAGGCATCAAGGCATCCCACATCAGTCCAGCACGAGTGTAACCCGCAGGCCAAGATTTGGAAGGAATCGGACGAAGTAGAGTGACGGAACTAAATCGAAGTACGTTTCCGACGTGCACAAGATGAAGCTAGCGCATGGAAGAAACCCTCTGAACCAACCAATAATGTAAGCTGACACAGAGGCGAGATATCCACCAATAGGGTCAAATGGAAATCAAGGTACTGCATGAATCCCAAGTGTGATAAGGTATGCTGACGTCGAACACAGGGGAAGCCACTCAGTCAAAGACCCATAATGATGATCAAATGCTGAGCACAAGGTCACCTATCGATGATGGAAATAGGGCTAGGGTGCGGCTCTAGGTTTGCTCTCAGAGCAATGTGTCGTAGTCGATAAGAGACAAACCTGCCAATAAGAAGTCAATGGAGACCTTCTTAAACCAGCACGAGCAGAAGACCAAAACATCTGATGTGATAGAATAAGATACTGACAAAAACGGGAAGGCCGATTGAATAATGAGTCAAGAGACACCGCAGAATGGCCAACTCTGGTTAGACTTCCCTTGAACAAAAGCACGCCTCGTGATGACCATGGCAGTAAGAAGTGACACTGTATCAGTCTGTTATGAAGGAGGCAAAACAAACTCTCCATCTGATTGGACTAGATAACCAACTGGGGGAGGACTGACCAGTGAAACAAGGAAAAGGCTGAACCTAGGTCAAAAACTAAAACCATCCCAAATGGAGGAAATATATAAGTGTACATGCTTTGTTCAAGGGCGACAAAATGACACTGTATTGCCATCAAATTACAAAGTTATAGCCCATTCCCGCTCTTTTTGTTATATTTTACTTTTTTTTCTTTTTCATATAATAAGCCTGAAAAAGAATAAAATAATGCTATGGTACAATGGATAGAACGAGTATCAAGAAACATATGCTCTATTTCCTGGGATTAGAATGATCTTATGCTCAATGCAAGGTGGTGGAAACTGGTAAGCGATACTCAGAGGAATGTTCCATCCATGGGTAAAAGGGTGTCAAGTCGTGATAGCCAAGTGCATGCAATGGTTAACTTGTACAGACAGTCAAGGTCAAAAGTTGGCTTAAACATCGAGTCCAAAATGAAGCCGGCTAAAGGCCAGGATAAACAAGTAGCCAATATGCAATGCAGTAATACAACTCAACAACACCAGGGAGCCTCTATGGTAATAGCCAGAAAAATAATAGTGGAGAAGAAGAAGAATGAATCTTCAACACATAAGTCATGGCGGGACTAACACAAGAAGGACTCACACAACCACACTTTTATGCTAAAAACTAGATAACATCGATATTAGAACTCATTCGTAATCCTATGTTTGATGTAGATCTTGCGGGGTCCAAACCCCCAGCAACCCTTCTTCCTCCTTAACCTAAAAATCAAGAAGAAATGTGCATGGAAATCTAGTTGTACAACATATAATTATCCTAAATGTCAGTGAAAACCATATGAAATATCATGTAAACAATAATAAATTCTTAAATAATAATATTTTCACATATACAAGTAGATGTTAACATGTGACTTCAGGAACAAGATGGTTCTTCTCATTATGAACAGCATGTACAGTAATAAAATGTGGAGAGATCACCTGAATCCTTCCATGATCTTTGAACAGACCGTCGTCCAGATCCATCCCGCCCTTGCCTCGCTAAGATACTTTCAATACTTTTGCACTTGAGATGGCATATAAACTGATGAACATCTCCAGGAAATAAGAGTTTCCTGTAAAAATCTGGGAAAGTGCAGGAGGCATGGGAATTCAGACTTGAATTGGGATTCCAACAGAGTATAATATCTATAAAATTTCTCTCTCCCTTAGGCCATACACATGAGGGGCTTTTATACTCCCTCAAAGTAGTTTCAATCAGTTGGAACAGTTGGCCACATGCTGGGGTGGTTGAACTATTGGAGTAACCATCAACCCAGCCTGAAAATAGGGAATTTTTATATTTTTTTAATGATTTTAATGACATACACGGAAAAGTACATGTGGACTCGCGTATACACGCGGAAAAGTCTGGGCATAACCGCGTATGGGATTTTTAACACTGTTTTTTATGAATTTTGTTCAAGTTTGTGGGAATGGGTGCCCAAGGCCAAAGAGACAATCATGAATCACATGATGGTGAAAAATGATGCTATAACAATTCATGATATCCAAGTCAAAGAAGTCTTTAGTTTTGGCTGAGCTTCTTTGCGACCTTCCCTCTGATATTACTGCTACTAAATCAGAACCATCTATTCCTGATGAGTCTATGTTTCTGATTGGATCATCTGATCCTTAGTATGGATAGTTTATCATTTATCTCAAGACCTGGACTTTTCTGCCTGATACCTCTCGCTTTGACCAGCGACATATTCGATACCAAGACAAATATTATCTGATTTCCGGTGATACACTTTAGCATCGTGGTGTCGATACGATTTTTAGGAGGTGCCTCACTCATGAGGAGGCTGAAAATATTTTAAATGATTATAATACTGGGGCTTGTGGTGGACACTTGTCTGGATACACTATCGTGAAAAAGATACTCCGCGTCAGTTACTTTTGGCCTACCATATTTTGCGACTGCATCCTCAAGGTCAGAAGTTGTCACGCATGCCAGATATTTGACCGTAAAATCTGCAAATTTTCAACACCGATGCATCCTGTTATCTTAGTGGGACAATTTTAAAAATGGGGCATTGACTTCATGACCTGTAACCCTCATTCATCCAGGAGGAATGGTTATATTATTATCGCGGTAGACTAATTTACCAGGTGGGCCGAAGTGATTCCTACATTTAATAACACAGGACAAACAACTACATTTCTTTTCTTTAATCATGTAATTTCATGGTTTGGTGTTCCATAGGCTATAGCCACAGATCATGGTTCTTATTTTCGTAATCATATGATGAATGAGTTGACTGCCAAATTAGGACTGTCCCATGATAGTTCTACTCCTTATTATCCACAATCAAATGGACAAGTTGAGGCTATTAACAAGATTCTTAAACGAATTCTTCAACGAATTATAGGAGTTCATAAAAAAAATTGGAATTTAATCCTGTACTCATCCTTGTGGGTGTACCGAACCTCGGTGAGAAACACAACCGGATTTACCCCCATTCAATAGGTGTAAGGTATGGAAGCTATCTTTCCAATCCAATGTGAAATATTTTCATTAAAACTCGAAATAGACTTGTTACCAAACACCTCTGCTGAAGAAGCATGTATTTTTCACCTCATCCATCTTAATGAGACACGTCGTAAAGCTGCATTGACCAATGAAGCGCATAAGAGACGTATAAAGGTGCAATACGACAAGCATGTCCAATCTCACATCCTCTCATAGGGTGACCTAGTCCTTATTTATGATCAGGAAGCGAATGTAATAAGTACAAGTAAATTTGAACCGTTATGGCATGGCCCCTATATTGTCAAAATATTTCTTGCTAAGGGTTCATACGAGTTGGTATATTATGGTGGAATTCCATTAGCACAACATCGAAATGGGTTGTATATGAAACGTTACAATGCTTAAACATGAGCATAATAAACTGTTGTATTACATTTTATATATGACGTTGATTTTCATTTATTGTCTTAGTTTGTTTTTCTAGAGTTTTCTTGAAGTTAGTAATCCACTTTACATTTCATCACAGATGTCTGAATATTTTGAACCAATTCGTTGGGTATGGTGATGGTGCTAGTCATAGTACGCAGAATCTATCCTCTGCAGCGTGGGCCATTTTGGCTTCAAACGGCGAGTTAGTGAGTTTTCAAGGGATTTGTATTGGTTGGCATACAAACAATATTGAAATTATCTCTGATGCCATTTCATTTGGTATTAACCACATCGTCATTAGGTTAGATTCACAACTTGTGGTACTACAACTTACTAGTGTTTATACTATCATAAATCCAACATTGCATCGTATGTTCCTAAGAGTTTGACTTTTGGAAAGACATTTTGATTTCATTCAATATCAACAAATTTCCAGAAACTTGAACACATTAACTAATTCCTTAGCAAATTATCTTATAAACACAACACATGTAAAGACATATTTTCAATTCAAATGACATAGTTGAATAGGATTGCATAATAAACATAGGAAAACATTGAAAACAAATACATAGAAAGTTATAGGTTTTTACAAAATTTGTGCCCAAGACACATTGGTCATTTGACCTCAAAATGTATGCAACATGTCAAAAGTAAACTACTGGTGCTCATGATAACATGCTACTAATCTAGCTATCCTACGTTGTAACCGCATCCAATGGTTAGGAACACCAATAGTATGACGATGCAGTCACATGGGTAACTCTTCGATCCAAAAATTTGGAATCCCAAAGGTTAAACCTTATATGTGTTGTTGTAGCTCAACAAGAGTCTCAGCCATATCCAAATCCTGAAGGATTTCTCTCCCGACAACCCTCGCTATCGCCTCATCCGTTTCTTGCTCTGGCTATCCCACTGGTCGAACTCGACCTACATCTGCATACATCAAAACTTTAGTTTGGTCTTGGGAAAACATCAAAATAAAAAAAAACATATATAAACCTTAGAAAAATAAAAAAATATGGTCAAAGCATTCTTACCAATTGCACCCCGTTGAGTTCCTTCTGGTAAATCTAAATCTAGATCTCCTCGGAAGTCGATGCCTGCATATGCATAATCATCGATGTTGATCATCTGTCGCCTGAACCAGGTGAAGAATTCAGTGAAGAACATGATTTTCGATTGACTAACGTGTCTAGCCATGATTTCTACCCATCTCTACATCCTTGGATATTAAGGGTTAGATATACCCAACATCACATGTTGAGGTTGCATCAATGGAATCTGCTCTTAGGAAAAGGAAATGAGGATAGAACCATAGTTGAAATTTTTCTTCCTTCCTCCCTTTTACTTGCTTATTTTTTCTTTCATTTGAGGGAGTAAAACTTCAGCCCAGTTGAATTTTTTTGGTTCCAAGCACTCTAGTGCATACTGCATGTAAGATTTGTTTGCTACATGTAGTGTAGTTGTACCAGCAAGATTTGTGATCGTGAATAAGATGCTTCTCAATGGAAAATCACAAACATCATGGATGTTTATTTTCCCATCCTTACTAGGTTGATCCCCTTGATTATAATACTACAATATATAATCTCTCACCGTCTCTCCTCCGAGAGTAGACCCTAAAAGAGAAATGGGCAGGCCTCTACTTGATAATCCTGTGATAAAATAGATATCCTCCACTAAAATTGGGACCACTTTTTAAATTCCTCCAAGGAACTCCAATAATTCCATTTTTTGCCTCATACCTGATAGTATGAAGTACTTCAGCAACCCACAATCTCTGAGGGCTCTTATAGTACCCAGATCATTTAGGGAAATCATGTTTTGTTCCTCATGTTCTCTTTCCCTAAATGTAATCATCATTTTCGTCTGTTGAATCCCTAGAACACAATCATAAGACTCATAAGCACCCATTTCATGCAAAAAAAAAAAGAAAATTTTGGGCACACTACAAAGAACAAAAGTGTAAATTGTGCCCAACGCACCCTTGGTCAAAGTAAAGTGCATTGCAAGTGCACCTGGCCTTCAATTCCAATGCACTACAACCCACCTTTTGACATTCAAGGGTGCATTTCCCTATGTACAAAATAAATTTACCCTAAGGTGACCAAATCCCTAAAAAAATTGCAATGAAATGAAACATAAAGACTACTGAAGGAGGAAGTTTATAGCTCCAACCTGGATCGAACATTGAGGAAAACCGTCGATAGAATCGATCGCAATCAACTACTGAAGTTTGGGGGCAAAAACAGGTTCACAGCTCCAAAATCCAAATGGTAAAAATGAACAGTAAAACTCTTTTAATTAGTCATTTGATTATTTGAAAATCATATCTATTTTGTGACTATGGTTTTTATTCATTTTTTACCATGAAACAAGTATTTTTAATCCATTTGATGTTGTTCTGAATAGGTTTAGAGATAACATAGCAAATTAGTCGTGCACACTTATACAAGAATGATTTGACCACAAAGAATATTTTCATCCTTATTTTTCGAGCTTTGGTAAAAATGAAAAATGACTTGAAGCGCACTTCTATCTCTTTTTCGAGCTTTGATAACGACAAAAAAGGAACCCCTAGAGTCTTCTTTTAGCTCTTTTCAGACTCTGATAATGTGAAAATATTGCCGAGCACTTGTCTTTTCAACCTCGTAAAAGTAAATGAAACGACATATACTCAGTGTAAGTTTAATCCTTTTCCAGTCTGAGATAGATTATTTACGAAAAAGGAAAACCTTAGTCGAACATGGCTAGGAGGTTCTCTTAGATATCATTTTACACTTTTTCGGATCTGAGCCATAAATTTACAAAAAATGACTCACGGAGTTTTCTTTTTCCCTATTTTTAAACTCTCTAAATAAGAAAAAGGACTAGGTTATCACTGTCATTAGGCTCGTTAAAACATAAAATAGCGGCAGGTTTGTCGATCATGGCAAGAATCGAGTTTCATTTATCGCTAAACTGGTTAAATTATTGAATATCGATGCATATTCGCCTGAAGGGTTGAATTATAGATTAGGCATATGTTATCCTCCTCAATCTTATTAAAAAATAAAGAGGTACCGGTCGACAAATGACTGGGAAAAAATTGTGAAAGTGAACAGAACGTTTACAGCAGCAGAATGCTCTTTTGGGTTGGGTAATCTTCTTGAAGGTTCATTCATACCTATGGTTCATAATACCTTCACTTCAGTTTTGGGTTAATGCTGCCAACTCATCTCAATGTCGTCAATATGTTCAAGAGAAGTCATCCAGTGAATACTCATCCTTCTGCAATAGTCATAAACCTTCATTTTCATGACAGACATCCCTTAACATTGCTATATCAAGTCACATTTTGTCTCTGAAATTAGTAACTCCCATTTCTGGTTTTTAAACTTCCGTGGTTATAGTTATTGTCATGAGAAACCGGATTATCCATGGTATCATAGAACACTGTTCGACGTTTCGAATCCCAACGTGGATCCATCTTCAGGACGAGAAATAATGAATGAAAAATGAAAGAAGGAAGTAGGGGGAACAAGGTATAAATAGTGAGGGCAAATGATGAGAGGAACCGACAGCAACTCAAGATAAAAAACTTTATTTTATTAATTAATTTTATTTAATTTAATTTTAATAATTCCCACCTAGGAGTTACTTTAAAATTCTAATTAATAATATCAATTTATGTCTAACATTTTTTACTAAATTATTAAATTATTAAAAAAAAATTAATATCATTATTCTAATAAATAATTTGAAAAGCCTATTCTAATAATTTAAAATATTATAAAACTATATTAAAATAATAATCGTATTTAAATTCTAATAAATTTATACACTAACAAATAAAATAAAAATAAAAACAACCCTAGAGTAACTAAATTTTATAAATATCTAAAAGATCTATCTCTAAAATGTACCTACTAACTAAGCTTAATAATAATTAAATAAATAATAATTAATAATTAAAAAACCTAATAAAACTTTTTATTAACAAAATTACTAAATGATTAAGCTTATACCTATAACCCTCAAACTAAAAATAATCTCTAGGTTTTGTTTTAGGTTTTATTATTATTTTTAGTTTGAGGGTTATAGGGATAAGCTTAATCATTTAGTAATTTTGTTAATAAAAAGTTTTATTAGGTTTTTTAATTATTAATTATTATTTATTTAATTACTATTAAGCTTAGTTAGTAGGTACATTTTAGAGATAGATATTTTAGATAGTTATAAAATTTAGTTATTCTAGGGCTGTTTTTATTTTTATTTTATTTGTTAGTCTATAAATTTATTAGAATTTAAATAGGATTATTATTTTAATATAGTTTTATAATATTTTAAATTATGAGAATAGGATTTTCAAATTATTTATTACACAGTCATTCAATCGATTTGTGGAATGACCTCAATGCATCGGTTTCTATGGGTGAACTGGAGGGGGTTTTGAAATGGTTCAAAAGAGACAAAAGCCCTGGGCCTGATGGCTGGCCCTTCGAATTCTTCATTCACTTTTTTGAACTCATGGCAAACAACCTTCTGATTATGATTGAGGATAGCAGGGTGAGAGGAAAGATTTATGATGGGTTTAACACTACTTTTATTGCGCTCATACCAAAATCTGACAACCCGGCCAACTTCCATGAGTACAGACCCATATCTCTTTGTAACTGCATTTACAAGATCATACCAAAAATTATAGCAAATCGTATCAAGACTTTTCTATCCTCTCATATTGAAAAGGAACAATCTGATTTTCTGCACCATAGGCAAATCCATGAAGCTATTGGTATAGCCGAGGAGGCCCTTCACTCCATAAAAACTAAGCGCCTTAAATCCACTATTCTCAAAATTGATCTTACAAAGGCTTTTGATCAGAGCCACCGGTATGGTACCTAATGCTCTCAAATCTTCTATTATCATGACTGGATGCTCGGGCCTGGAACAAGGCACTGCCATGAATCTATTTGACTATGTCTGTATAAATATCAATGATGGCCTCAAATATTTGGGATATCATATCAAACCAAATGATTATAAAATCAAAGACTGGAACTAGATTATTGCTAAAATTGAATGCAGAATCAATGTTTGGTATAACCGATGGCTATCCAGGGCTGGCCGACTGGTCCTTATTAAATCTATGCTCGAAGCTATCCCGGTTTATTGGATGACCCTGGCATGGATACCTATTGGTATTACCAACAGAATCAAATGTATATGTAGACACTTTTTATGGCGCAACCAGGGAAAGGACTCTACATTTGCTTGGATTTCTTGGGACCACATCAACATACCTAAGCAATGGGGTGGTTGGGGGATCAAAGATCTCCATCTATTTTCGAGGGCTCTTGCTGCCAAAATGTGTTGGCACTTAATCACTGGAGAGAGCCTCTGGAAGGAGGTTATTGTTGCAAAATATATTGCGCCGCGGAATACTCTTGAATGGATCAGAGACAAAATCGAGCCGTCGACTGGTGCTTCCATAATCTGGAAGGAGATCACAAAAGTGGCTCACATCATCCAGAAGGGTTTATCATGGAAAATAGGATCTGGTGTATCTGTTCAGATCGGCACTGATTCTTGGTTAGGGAGTGGTGAATTTTATAAATTACCTGAATTCATTCTTGAGCACCTGACTCGTAGAGACATATACTTCCTTGCACAGATTGCGAACCCTACTCATACCACTTGGCAGGGTTAGGCCTGGCTACAGGCGGATTATCTGGAGATCCCTCAGGAGGGCACTCGGATATGGCAGAACTTCATTTGGGCACTAAAAGCATCCAACATACGCATCACAGATCAAGAGGACAATTTGATATGGGCTTGCTCACCTGACGGGCAATATGCCCCGAAACTTGGATACCTCGCTCTTATACAGCCCAAAGAACCCCCGCTAAAAGCATGGTGGTGGCACAACATTTGGAAGCTGAAGGCCCCGCACAAGCACAGAACTTTATTCTGGTGTATACTAAACTAGTGCATTCCCACCATGGACTTCCTTCACAGACGAGCCATTCATGGACCTTCACAATGCTGCTACTGTCTCTCAAATTGCGAGGATACTACTCACCTATTTCTACATTGCAATATTATTAGAGGTATTTGGGCTCGGGTTACTACTGGTTTGGGCTGTCTACATCACTGGCAGGGTGATACATTACTTGACTCATGGACAAATTGGTGGCAGCTAAATGCTTACTGCCCGAGGATGCGCAATCTCCCCTTGATATTGGCTTGGGAAATCTGGATCGGTCGCAATAAGCTGATATTCAATGGTCTACCAATCGATTGTGACAGAATATGTGCCGCTACCATTGCTACCTACCACCTCCTGCCTGTGGATCGACAACACATTACCCCCACAATCGGGACACCAAAAATCATTGACCATAGTCTACCTTGGGCCTATTTTGATGGTGCATCCAACACACAGGGATGTGGAGGGGGTGCCACACTCCATTTAAATGATCACCACCACTACAAAATCAGGATGGGATTGGGACCTGGCACAAAAAACTATGCTGAACTACAATTCCTTAGACTCCTTCTGACATTTGCTCGGGAAAAAAATTGCAATTCCATTCATATTTTTGGGGACTCTCAACTTGTGATCAATTGGTTCAATAATCTTGCTCACTATCACTTGCACACACTGTCTGCACTTCTACAAGAGGTTCATCTACTTAGGATCCTATTTGACTCCATCTCTATGGTACACATTTACAAGTCTCGGAACAAAGTGGCTAACCAGTTGTCCAAAGAAGCTACGAAGCTGACTTGGGGCACCTGGCACATTACAGAATAGACTAGAGAACAGGTTTACAGATTTTTTCATCAGCCTTTTATGGATGAGGCTCCTACAAACTGGGCTGTCTAATTGCACGGCATTTGGGAGGATTTTTTTTCTATCTCCCATGGTCACCTATCGACATGTATATTTATTTTTATTTTTATTGTGTATTTGTCTCTATTTCCAGTAAGTTATGCACCGAACTTACTTTGTGAATATTGGCAACATTTTGATCTATTATTTTGGGATTGTTTTAGTATACTGGATGCCAGAGTGGCGGTATAATGAGATATTTCATAGACTGTTTAGTAGTGATACACTACCAGCATATGTAACATGTAACTTATCTTATAATGAAAAGTTACGAATTTTTCCCTTGTGAAAAAAAAATAAAAATTAATAATTTAATAATTTAGTAAAAAATGTTAGACATAAATTGATATTATTAATTAGAATTTTAAAGTAACTTCTAGGTGGGAATTATTAAAATTAAATTAAATTAAATTAATTAATAAAATAATTTTTTTTATCTTGAGTTGCTGTCGGTTCCTCTCATCATTTTCCCTCACTATTTATACCCTGTTCCCCCTGCTTTCTTCTTTCATTTTTCATTCATTCCTTCTCGTTCTGAAGATGGATACACGTTGGGATTCGAAAAGTCGGCCAGTGTTCTATGATACTGTGGATAATTCGGTTTCTGATGACAACTCCCATTTCGCGATAAATTGGCTTCCTATTGACATCAAATCATAATCTAGGAAGTTTACTTAGAAACATCATCTTCCAGTACCATGAGGCTTGTTACAAGATCAACAATACCCTTGCTTCTGGACCTTTTACCGAAATATTTTGTTTGGCATTCGACATCAAATCATCTATTCACACCTTGAAAAATGTACTGCAGTACCTTGAGATCCATTAACATCAATGGTGTTTCTCTCGTGTTTGTTAACAACACACATCATTAGCTGGTAATCAAACGATGTCTTACCATGTTCGACTACAAATCATATATTTGCATGGCTACACTTGTACCAAAATGATCGAGTGAACGAGATAAGAAGACCTCGGATCTAGTTTCAGTCATCCAGGATACGATTTTAGGATTGTTGTACACATCATCTGTATGGTGACCTTACATATATATCGTCATCCGAGCATGGGCCTATATCTGTAGGCATGTCTGTATTGGGAAACATTCCAGTGTAGATGACTTTCTGCACTATTTACATGTTATTAGATAGTTTATGTGCTGACCATGGGAATTCCTCCCTCAACAATTCGTGATCAAGATGAAAATATCGTGATGTAATGTATTGTAAGGTTGATGCAGGTCACCACTCCACTTCAGTTCCAGCTCATCACATCGTAAAGAATTTCATTCAAATATATTATTAATATTTTGACTTCATGCTTTAGGAGGAAACTGTTATAGGTCACTTTGGGAATCGTCCCCCATGACTTGGTCAAACTGGACATCATCCCTAGGACCAATAAAATAAGGTCTATCATTCCCTTAAATTTCAATTTCTATATTCCCTAAGATAAGAATAATTCATTCATGGCTTCTATTGTGAGATTTCCAAGGCTTGATGTATATGTTATATCACTTATAGACTCACCAACGCATCCTATAAAAGGATTAACTACGTTGCATATGTAGCATTCTCCATTCAAGGGTGCACTGCAATGCACTTCCCGACATTCAAGAGTGCTTTAGTCACCTAGGAGCAGAATTCACATTGTTTTGGAAATCTCCACATGGCCAGTGCCTTCTAGAAGAGTCCATATGTGTCAAACTTCGAATCCAAGTGTCCATATAACACCTATGAACTTGGGAACATGTCTTGCCTATTATTATGAAGTAATTCATCGATAAACTACCATCAGTTTCCCTATAAATTGAGCACAAATCCTAGTGCTAGGGAGGGAAGAATTTTGGTAAAAAAATGTTGTTCGATTCTCATTTGAGAGAATGAAAGTATTGATATGGTGTTGGTGTGATGTTGGATGTGATTAGGTAGGGATGAAGATGGAGCTGGTGGCAAAAAATTGATCATTGGTTGTAACCTCCCCCTTCTACTCTTTAATAAGGATTGATGTTCATTTTCCCATATATGTATCTCTTTATGTTTCTATTTCTCATGCAATGGATTCTTGAATGATATATATGTTTCACATCTAATCGATTTGAGTTTTTAAGATAGGTAGATATTTTTATATGCATGTTGTTTGATGTTCTTTGTTTGTGTTTGCAGGAATCGATGCAGAGATCTTAGTTGGATTGAGAGCGACAAAAACAATGACAGAAGGAGACGAATAAATGCTTGGATCAAAAGTAGGTTCTTTCATCACTCTGTGTGTCTGCTTATTTTAGAGAAAGTGATAGAAAATTCTTTCTTCTGTTGTTCTAAGTGCCTAGCACCACACTTAGGGAATTTGATTTATTCATAGATCACAATTCTGCATAACCCCATTTCTTTTGAAATCCATACAATCAAAGGGAAGTATTTACATAAACCTATTTATGAGAAGGAAATGTTGGCAATACAACATGGACTAAAAAATTGACGACCTTACCTAATGGGAAGAGACTTCAAGGTAAAAACAAATCATGATAGTATTAAATAATTTTTGAAACAAATATTATATTCAGAAGAGAAGAAAATGTGGGTCACAAATATGTTGGGTTATGACTTTGAAATCATTTACAAAATGGGGAAGCTAAATGTTGTTACAGATGCACTCTCAAGAATGGATGAGGATGTGGAAGCATTTATTTGTGTCATTTCTATTATCCAACCACATTGGATAATCGAAGAAAGGGAGGAATGGAAGAATGAAGAAGAAGTGTGGAAAATCATTAAAAAGCTGCAGCAAGATCCCAATACATCTAATACATTTAGCTGAAAAAATTATTCATTATGGTAAAAAGATTTCTTATATATTTGTAAGAATTTCCAACTAAAAAAAAATATTATTTTGGAATTGCACACCTCTCCCTTAGGAGGACACTCATAATTTTAAAAAATTACCACATGCTCAAGAAGGATTTTTTTTGGGATGGCCCTAAATTTGATATTCAAAAGTTTGTGGTGAAATGTTTGGTCTGCCAACAAAATAAAGTTGAGACAAGTAATACCCCAGATCTGCTACGACCTTTATCCATTCCAAGACAACATTGGGAGGAGATTTCAATGGATTTTCATTAGGGTAATTTTGAGGTCTAAAATGGGCCTCCTAAGAAAATTATAAAATAAAAGTGGAAATAATAAATAAGATTAGATTACATCATAAAATTTTAGAAGGAAAAAAAGAAAAAAACTACTTTTTAAACTCGTATTTTCAACTTATCTCCCTATGGGTTTGCTCCAATTTCAAGCGGGAGAACTCTTTGGATGAAGGATTTGATTCCTCCTCCAAGGAGTACCCACGTTGCATACTTTAGATGGACACTTCTACATGAAAAATGAGAAATACATGAAAAACTGCAATCACGTTTTTCATGTATTTCTCATTTTTTGTGTAGCAGCGTCCATCGAAAGTATGCAACGTGGGTACTCCTCGGATGAGGAATTAAATCGTGCATCTAACGAGTACTCCTCCTCAAAATTTGAGTAAAACCTTAGCGAAATAAGTTGAAAATACAATTTGAAAAAGTAGTTTTATTATTTTATTATTTTTTAATCTTTTTACTTTTTTACCCCAAAAATGGTGAATCATCCCCTATGGTTGACATCATCATCTTGAATCCTATTGGTTCTTATAAATTTTATTTTGGTTTTTCATTTTTCTTAGGAGGCCCATTTTAGACCTCAAAAGTTCTCTAATGATCACAGGTTTACCCAAGTCTGAAGGAAAGAGTGTCATCATGGTGGTAGTTGATAAACTTACCAAGTATGCGCACTTTTGTGCATTATCTCATCCATTTAAAGAAAATACAATTTCTAATTCATTTATGGAAACAATTCAAAAGCTACATGGAAACCCAAATATTATTGTAAATGGCAGAGATCCCATTTTAACTAGAAATTTTTGGACATAATTTTTTTCTTGTCTAGGTACTCAACTAGCTCATACATCATTTTATCATCCTCAATTTGATGGGAAAACTGAGATAGTGAAAAATTACTTGGAATGATATCTTCGTTGCTTTGTATCTAATAAAAAAACAGAATGGGTCAAGTGGTTACCTATGGATGAATGGTGGTATAACACTCCCTTCCATACTATAGAAAAAATGACCTGATTTATGGAACTTTATGGATATCATCAATTGTCCATCACATCATCTTTAAGAGAAAATTCTTAGGTTCAAGTAGTGGTAGAACGCATCGAGCATCAACAAAAAGTTCTCCAACTCTTAAAGGAAAACTCACTTTGGCGCGGAATCGAATGAAACAACAACATGATCAACATCACAACGAAAGAAGTCTTGATGTAGGCGACTGATTATTTTTACAGCTACAACCATACAAACAAATGTCCCTCCAGCAAGCTAATAAGGATAATAAATTATCGTCCAAGTACAAGTTGTTGCAAAATATTTTTACTATGGCATACAAATTTGAGCTTCCTGCATCTTCCCAAGTGCACACCATTTTCCAAGGTTCATGCTTAAATAAGGTTATAGGTGATAAAATCCCAGTTCAAACAATTTTGCAAGAAATTGATGAGGAAGGAAAAATATTAGAACCTGAAGAAGTCATGGAAAAAATAACTCGAAACTATTAAATCGATCAAATTTATAGTATCTCATCAAGTGGAAGAACTTAACCGCTGAATATTACACATGGGATGATGAGAATTTTATACAGAAGCATCTAAAACTATTCAAGCATTGATGAAAACATTTTTTTGAAGGAGAGGGGCACGTTAGGTCCCTATAATAATAGTGTAGCCCCTTATTGTTATTTTTGTGCCCATGTAGTCCCCATATTGCTATTATTGTGCCCCATAGAAGCCCACTATTCTTATTTTTGTGCCCTTACATTATTATTGTTATGTAGGCTATGATTATATTGTGGCTCCTTAGACTCATATATATAGAAAGGGGGTTTTAACATTTGAATCATCCAAGAATTTTCATTTATGTAATGTAAAGGAGTTTTCCCCATCGAAGTGGATAATTTTTAAGTCACTCATCTATATTTCTTCTAGTTTGTGAGACGGTTACATAACATTGCACCTTTAGATGGAATCTCCTCATCGCACATGTGTTCTTAAACAATCCCTTTAGTTGGAATTGTTAATCACTTCAGGTTCCAACATGGTTGTGTCTTTGCTACTATATCTGTCTTTGTTGGGGTTATCTATCCCTGTCATGGAAATTCATTTATTTTTTTGGGCGTTTTAAATGGTTCTTGTTTATGCTTTTTCTATCAGTAATTGATAGCCTTGCTCGAGGTAATTTCGAGGTCAGAGTTTTTATTTTTTATTTTCAATAAGGAATGGTTTTTCAAGTTTCCAAATCAGGCATTGCAGTTCATGTAGATGGGGGTTTCGACTAGATTAATGTGTTTTTATCATCTCAACCTTCAATTCTTGGTCAGGTGGAAGTACTCAAATTAGGATTTTCTCTTTTCCATGTTTTTTTTATCTAGATTTGTGTACGAAATATAATATTTCATGTTGGAGAAACTAATTTCAACCACCTTCTAAGTGTCATAATTGTCCATCCAAGTGTCATAGTCAGTTTGAGTTCAATCCAATTCAGTTGAGTTACAATTGAGTTATATTTGAGTCATTTATTGTTGATGTCTCTTATGTAATATGTTTAACTATTTGGGAATATTGAGAGGACTATTTATAACCATCTTCTAGGTGTCATAGTTGTTAATCCAAGTGTCATAGACAGTTCCAGTTGAGTTTGGTTAGTTAAGTTTTAGTTGAGTTTTACTCTAGTCATTTATTAGTGAGGTATCTTATGTAATCTTATTGAATAATGAGAATATAAAGACTTCACTCCATTTTTTGTTTTATTTTCTTCTCTGTGTTTTTTGCCTCTTTCTATATTTAACATGGTATCACAACTTATTCTGCATACGACTCCTTGAGAGAAGTAGAGAGAATAGGCAAGGTTGTGTAAGACTCCAAGGAGAGTAGCATTTCAATTCTTTTGTGCTCACAGAGAAATAATAGACTGCATGAAGAGCTTGAGGATGAGAAGAGCTTGAGGCCGAAAGGAGTCAGCAACAAAAGTTGGACTCTCACACCTCTAAAACGGGAATTTGTGACAAAAAGCACCAAAATTTTAGAACTAACAATTCCTAGAGACTTCCATAGTCCTTAAGTTCATACAAATGTGAAAAGTTTCACATCTACACTGTTTTGGTAAGTGCGACAGCAGTGAAAAGTTTCGCATCCTTCTGTGTCTGCAGATGTGACATCAAGTCAGAGAACGAGCATTAAAAAGAGTGTTAGAGAAATTCAAATGTGAGAACCAAGCCAATCGGGAGCACTTATTAAAAAAGGTTAAAAAAAAAGGAGCCTCCATTCCATTTAAAAAAAATAGCACGTATAGTCAAAGTATTCTTTCAAAAATGGTTGTGGAGATTTCTTTAAATATTTCTTAAAAGGCTGAAGGGCCAAATTTCAACATGACCTCAGCTTCATATTTTCTAACATTGAAAAAATTGTAAAAATAGAACTTTTTTAGTGGAATCGATATTGTGGCTCCAATTAACACATCTATTAAGATTTCAATGTGACTCAACTTTAAGTACAACCTTATTCATGCACATATTTCTCAGTGTGCATGTTTAAAACAACGGTGTTATACTTTTGAAAATGGCTTATGTAATTGAAAAAAAAGGGGGCTCATATAAGGGAGCTTAGTTGATGGTTATTTTTTTTAAGGATAAAAGACATTCAATTATTTTTTTAAATTAGGGTTTATTAAAAAAAGGGGGGCATTATTCAAATCGGTTGTGGGAATTATAATATTTGGGTTTGTGCAAATGTTTCATTTGTGAGAAAGATTTAGAATGCTTCTATTCTGTTATACACATTGATCCATGTCATCCCTTTAAACCACTAGAAACCCCTCTGTTTGGCCTAAAAATCCACTTTGAACATTATATTAAGGCCTAAGCCCCTTTCCTGCCAGCCCCTTTAACTTTTTCCCCGTGAAACCAAGTGCTGACCCTTAAGGTGCTAATCGCATGCAAGTCCCTTCCCCATCAAAACATTTATATTAACCCCTCTGATTGATCATCGCAAACATTTGCGATGCGATTTATTGCGTCGTGTTTCCCCGTCCAATCGCAATCGCAATTTCCGTTGTGTTTCCCCTTTGCTCCCTCCCTCTCCCTATTTGCGATTGCGATTGCGATTGCAACCCCGGTCCCACCATTTGATCCCTCTACCATTCATGTCAAAAACCCCTTTTTCCTTTGTTAAACCGGAATTTTGGTTGTATTTCATTTATACAAAGGTTTGTTCCAATCGCATCGGAAAATGTTTGTCATATGTGTATCCCACTGTCCAGCTCCGATTTGAGATTTGTGATTCCATAGGGGTCCCAACTCATACGCATTTCCATTATATTTCATGCATTTCCTTTGTATTTCCTCTGCAGCCCAAATCTCCATATTTTTCATTAAAGTCTTATGTTTCATATGTATTCCCCTAAGGTTCATAAGTCACTCCACGGGTCAATCTCCACCATTGATCTCCACCACTGGACCAGGATCGAATGGTTCACGATGCATCTCCCCACCAAACCCTATTATTCACCATATCAAAGCATTTCTCACATGTATTTCATCCAAAAACACTATTTCACCACCGCCGTGCCATTGCTCTCCACCCTCCGTATCCATCCTCCCTCCCGTGCATTGGATTTCATAACTAAGTTCCGTGTTTTTCAGGGTTACCGCAGTGGAAATTTTCCATAATTCACAGCCTCCATTTCAAAAGTTGAGAACACATCAAAGGACCATATTTCAGAGGCGGAATTTATGAGGGAAAATCTGGGAAGCTGTTACGGCACGACTTTCATTAAAGAAGCCAGAGGTTAAAATCTGTCAAACCCTCCAAATCCATTCAAAGCACAGATTTTCGCAGATGGAGACATTAATTTCACAACAAAGAGTATCAGTGGAAGATCGAGAATTTCAGCATTCAACATTAAATAATTTAAGCCTCGATCCAGGGTCTAGAAGTCAAAGGTACCAGATCAAAGATATCCTGGATCATCCAGAGGGTACAATGCGCAAGAAACAATACCCTCCAGGTTTCATTTCAGCCGAATTTTCTTTCAGGAAAGAACAGAATGTTCATGTGGTTTTACTCTCATACCGTTTTCCTGAAGAGGCCTCCATCCGAGTGCATTTATTTCAGAAGGCCGGCAGCAGAGTACATACAACACAACATAGTCATTCAGTATTTTGGGCGCGAATGTTTCCGCCATTTTATTTTAATGAGACAATTAAATGTTTATCACCTACTCCCTTTTTCAAGCTCTCTTATTCTCCTATAAAGCTCACGAAGAACAGATAGTTTAGGGTTCCAGATTTTATCAGAAAATTATGCAGTGAAAGGCTTTTTGTATACATTTTGTAGAAATTTTGTATGAAGGCTCAGAGCCCATAGGGTCTCAGTGAGGAGGAGTTCCATATGTTAAAGAGGATTCTGGTCTTTGGTATTTCACAGTCTGTAACTTTCTCTTATGTGTTATTTCCATCTTTCTTGTATCATGTTTTGGAATGAGAGTGGCTCCAGCGATTTTGGTATGGATTCATCTAGTTGATGCCCATGCTGCTTGGAGTCAAGCACTTTAAATATGGCTCATGCATGATATTACATTCCATTATTGATAACCATACACTTCTTCTATATGGTTTCTTTGGGAGGGTGCCTTTAAAATGCTATTATCATGTATGGATTCTTAGATTGAAGTAAGCCCATGCATGGTGGTATTGTATATACAGGTATCGGCTCAATGTTAAATAATATCTTTATTATTTATTTTCTACCATACCTTCGATAATTTATGTCGCATGAAGTATTTACGAGATAAGCCCACGCTTTGCGATAAACTATCTACGAATTTTATTTTGGTTTGTATTGAGTTCACATCTTGCCTCACACGGTATCTCTTTTCACGTATCGGGTTTACGAGTTGGGTCCCATACCTAGTTTATTTCCCTGTTTACAGGAGATAGCATATGAGCTGAAGTTGACAACTTCATACATTATATTATACGCTCCTTGCTATGCTAAGATGTCCTAGGCACTGGTCTATCACAACTCTAGGCTGTCTCTAGGAGCGACAACATCTTTTTGGCACCGTTGCCGAGGACGAATTTAAGAAAATCAGAATCCCTGGGCCTCGACAAAATTTTATTCACTCTCTAAATAGGTGAGCATGGAGAGTTGAGAGTTGTAGATCCCTCACCTTGGCGACTCCACATCAGTTTATTTGATAAATCTATTTGCAGTCCTGGCTCGTCGAAAGCCACACCTGAGGTCAGATACGTCTAAGCCAAAGGCACCTTCAGTGTCTGACCCTAAAAAGATCATACATAGGAGAAATTGGAGAGAAAGAAAATAAGTCCATTCTGAGATTCCCGAGTTCTCTCAAGAAGACTTTCTGTCCCCCTCCTCTTAAGATTCTCAATTGCAAATTCCCGACTCCACTGTCGGAGATACCGATTACTATTCAGATAGTCCACCCTGAGGAGGTGTCCAATCTAAAGATAACCTTCATCCTACCCCTAAGGTCGAAGAGGTCAAGGAAGTCACTGAAGTATCTGCTATTAACAGACCATTATTCACCTCAACACCTCAAGATGCAGTTGAGTATATTCCTATTATTATTCATACTCCACTTCCTCCTCCTCCTCCTCCTCTTACTCATCAAACTATTGCACTACCTCCACCCCCTCCAATGGCCAATGTTCCAGCCTTCTTGATGAATAAATATGCTCCCCTGGCATTACCCCAAGTGTTGAATGATATGCCCCAAGATTATCTGAAGATCTTGCCCAGATTCAATGGGGAAAATGAGATTGATGCTCAAAAACATCTTGAGACTTTCTGCTCTTTTGCAGAGAACTTTAATGTTGAACATTTAGATGTGGTCTTAAGGCTTTTTGTCCAGTCTCTTGATGGTGAAGCTCGAAAATGGTTTAAGACATTGGCTGGCCATTCTATTACCACTTGGGATAACATGGAAGACACTTTTCTCAGGAAATGGGGAGAGAAGAAAGATCATGGAAATTGTCTCATTGAGTTCAATACACTAAAGAAGAGACACAATGAAGGAGTGTCAGAATTTATCAAGAGATTTAATAAATTGTATCTGAGTCTCCCTGTTGATATGAAACCCCATCAAACTGTTGCTAAAGTTGTTTTTGTAGCAGCCTTTGATTCAGAATTTGGTTTCTCTCTCAGAGAAAGAAAGCCTGCTACTCTGGATGATGCTCAGGCAGATGCACCAGAGTTGGAAGCAAACTTTTCCTCCACTAGTAAATCAAAAGGAAAAACTGAACAAGATACCAGAAGAAGAGGTAAAGAGGAGGTGTCCACTTCTAGTCAAGATAGAGACTCAGGAAAAATGGGAGAAATGAGAAAATTATTTAAGAAAATGTTCAAGCTCGAATTGGAATCCAAGAACTCAGCTTTCAGTAATTTCCCGAATGCTCGAAACATAGGTTACAATCCTCAGTACAGAAGACCACCCCTGCAAATATTGCCAAGGGAATCAAAAGAAAAACAAGATCAAGTACCACACCCATTGTACCTGGAAGGACTAGTAGATGACTCCACTGAAGATGCTGCCTATGGACTGGAGGATACAAATCTAGCCTTTTCAAATAGTGATGGAGAAGAATGCCCTTTGCAAGGGAATGATGGAGCTGGGTGCTCATTGCAAGAAGAAGAAAAGACCAGAGACACATATGAAGCAGAATTTGATTATTATTGTAAACAATTTGATAATTTCATGCAAGCACATTTCAATAGAAGATATGATCTCAGATCTTCTAGGAAGAGGACTCGTACCCAAGAGCAAGAAGAAGAGCTACCCCAGAAGGAAGCACCTGCTCAGAAGGAGCCTACAATGCAGAAAGTTGCGGACAAAGGTAAGGGCCCTCTAAACAAACCTTTGCAGTCTAATGATCAAATTCCTTCCGCTCCAAAAGTAGTCATTCCTCTTAATACCGAGTTTGTGTCAAAGGAAGTCAAACCCCCAACTAAAAATAAAGAGTCTAAAGAGGTTGTAATAGAGAAACCCCCCCCCAGTTTTCAGTTTGCAAAAGGAACTTGAAAAAGTCAAAATCCTAGTTCCCTTGACTGAACTGTTGAAACAGCCAGCATATCAATCTCAAGTCACCTATTTCATGCTCCCTCCAGAAGCACCAATCATCCCAGATAGTCTCAACCTTCAAGAAGAAATACCCATGGTATTTTTTGGCCCACATGTTGAGGAGTTAGATCCCACTACTCCTCCCTTCTATGTGTCTCTAGTGATTCATGACCTGCTACTACATAACTGTATGCTAGATTCTGGAGCTTCCCCCAATCTTATGCCTCTGTCAGTCATGGAACAACTAGGATTACAAATCACACGTCCATATAAGGACCTCTATTCATTTGACTCCAAAAGAGTTAAATGCTTGGGGATGATCAAGGATTTGGTGGTCAATTTGGCCCAAATCCCAGAAAAAGTGTGGTAATGGACATAGTGGTGGCTGACATCCTAGCTCGCTTTGGTATGTTGCTGTCAAGGTCCTGGGGAACAAAAATTGGCGGATCAATTAAGTTGGATTTAACATATGCCACTATCCCAGTTTTTGGTGGCTAGGAGAGGAGGTTATACAGAGAAACTAGATTTGTCAAGATGGTTACTAAGGCTGACAAATCTGTTAACTCACCAGTCTATAGTAAAGAAGGAGATTTCTCATGCTTGATGCTGGAAGAAGATCAAGATTATGCTCATGAACCATCCTTCTGCCAGATCAAGACTGAGAAGCCCTCAGAGAGCATTGAAGTAGGAATATGGACACTACATTTTGATGGAGCAAAATCAAAGGAAGGTAATGGAGCTGGAATATTATTGATTTCTCCTACAGGAAGATGGGTCCCTCTGTCTTTAAAACTAGAGTATGAAGCCACCAACAATGTGGCTGAATAAGAAGCACTTCTGTTAGGATTGTAGATAGCCAGGAACATGAATATACAAAGTTTAAAAGTTTTGGGAGATTCAGAACTGGTGGTTAGACAAGTCAGGAATCAGTGTCAGACCAAACATCCTCGGCTGAGGGTCTATAGGAATGAAGTTTGGGATGTGGTGGAAAATTTATTCTTGGAATTTGATATCCAATTCATGCCTCGGGAATAGAATAGGATGGTTGATTCCCTTGCTGTGGCTACTAGTACATTTCGACCACCTCAGAACCCTCTTTTAAGATATGAAGTTGAGGTGCGTTATCGACCATCAATCCCAAATAACATCAAGCACTGGAAGGTATTTGAGGATGAAGAACAGATGAAAAGATTCCTGGAAACAGTAGGAGAATTCTCCAATATGGAGATTGATGCTGATGAAGAAGAGGGTGAAACCGAGGACATTTCAAAAAGAAATTGGGAGGAGAAAATGGCAGGAAATAAAGTGTTGCAGTTGAAGGGAAACATTATACCTAGAGGGATGGTGCCTCTAGAAATATTATTTGATAAGAATGATGTCCCACTGCAGCCGAGCAAAGTGGTAGAAGAAAATCAGGTAGAAGACCTGAATTTGGGTACTGATGCTGACCCCAAAATTGTCAAATTATCCAAGAAAGTCCCAGAAGAATACAAAAAGCTATATCAGAAGTTATTTCAGACCTACAAATATGTGTTTGCATGGTCCTATCAGGACTTGAAAACTTTTGATATCAGTATTATGCAACACAAAATTCCATTGAAGGCAAACGCAAAGCCCCATATGCAGAAGCTCAGACAAATAAATCCCCTGTTGTTGCCTTCTATTGAGAAGGAAATCAAGAATCTGCTAAAAGCCAAAATAATTGTACCAATGAGGTACTCTAAATGGGTGGCAAACCTTGTCCCTATACGAAAAAAGAATGGAGAAATAAGGCTGTGTGTGGATTTCAGAAATTTAAACAGAGCATCCTTAAAGGATAATTATCCACTGCCAAAATGGATCACATCCTGCAGAAGGTGGTTGGAGCTTCTAGGATGTCAATGATGGATGGATTCTCTGGTTATAACCAGGTGGCTGTACTTCCAGAAGATCAAAAGAAGACTACTTTCACCACACCATGGGGTACATTTATGTATGCCAGGATGCCTTTTGGATTGATTAATGCAGGGGCCACTTTTCAGAGGGCCATGGACATTGCTTTTGTTGGGGAGCAAGACAAATTCTTGGTAGTCTACCTCGATGATATCACTGTATTTTCCAAAAATGATACTGAGCACATTGAGCATCTGCAGAGAACCTTTGAGAAATGCAAAAGGTATGGTCTCTCTCTGAATCCTCAAAAGTCTTTATTTGCATTAGAAGAGGGAAAGATTTTGGGCCATATCGTGACTAAAGATGGGGTGAAGATAGATCCTAAGAGGGTAGAGGTTATAAATGGTATTGCTTTTCCCAGAAATAAGAAAGAGGTACAAGTATTCCTAGGGCGTATTAATTTCTTGAGAAGGTTTATTCCTAACTATGCTGAAATAGTTAGACACATAACTGACATGCTGAAGAAGAATAATGAAGTTAAATGGTCCTAGGAATCACGAGAGGCATTTACCAGAATAAAAAATGCTTTTGCAGAAGCCCCTGTGCTAGCTGGACCAGATTATGATAAACCTTTCATGATTTTTTCTTTTGCATCACCTCATACAATAGCAGGAGTTTTATTGCAGAAAAATGAGGAAGGGTATGAGCAGCCTATTGCCTTTTTCAGTCAGGTGCTCCGTGATGCAGAATTAAAATACAACATATTGGAAAAGCAAGCATACACCCTAGTGAAATCCCTCAAAGCATTCCGTGTATGTATCTTACAGTCCCACATCACTGCATTTGTGCCTGCTGCTGCTGTAAAAGATATCCTTATCCAGGGGGATAGTGAAGGAAAAAGGGGTAAGTGGATTGCTAAAATACAGGAATATGACTTAGACATCCGCCCTACTAAGCTGATCAAAGGACAGGGGCTTGCTAAAATGTTATCTGAATCAAACTATCAAGCCCTGGGCATACATTTGTCCATTATAGCAGGTGAGGAATCTGAAGAAAAAGAAGAACGACAGGGAATTGGAGTAGCCACTCCGGAAACACATATAAAGTACCTCACCAGTCAGTGGTACAAAGAGATAGTATAATATCTCCTCACACTCAGCTGCCATCCGAGCTGTGATAAAACTAAATACAGAGTGCTGAGATTGAAATCACAGAAGTACATAGTTGCCAATGGCCGGCTATACTGGCGAGATCCTTCAGGCATCTTACTCCTGTGTCTCACAGAGAATGAAGTTGAGAGTATTATAGCATAATTTCATGAAGGGATCCGTGGAGGTCATTACAGCTGAAGGGCCACATCTCATAAAATTCTGAAGGCTGGTTTCTATTGGCCAAAGCTTTTTGGAGATGTTTTTGCCAGAGTAAGAGCATGTGATAAATGTCAGAAATTTGCTGAGAGACAGAAATCGGCACCATTTCCCCTGATTCTAGTGCATGTGGATGAACCATTTCGTCAATGGGGTATTGATTTTATAGGTGAAATACATCCTCCATCGAGTGGACAACATAAATGGATTTTAATTGCCACCGATTATTTCACAAAGTGGGTGGAAGCCATACCTGCAAGGAATGCTACAGATATTGTGATCATAAAGTTCATGGAGGAGAATATCATATCTAGGTTTGGCCGTCCTGCCAGAATAGTGACTGATAATGCACAGGCCTTCAAGTCTGAAAAATTTATGAATTTCTGCCAGCAATACAATATCATACTGAGTCACTCTACAACTTACTATCCACAAGGAAATGGCTTGGCAGAGTCTTCAAATAAAACTCTGGTGAGGGCCTTGAAGAAGACTATCAATGAAAATCAGAAGAATTGGGAATCCAAATTGAAATTTTCTCTATGGGCCAATAGAATTACCAGCAGGAGGGAAACTAGGAAATCTCCATATGAATTGGTATATGGACGAAGCGGCGGTTTTCTGTCTGACTGTTTGATCAACCACTTCTTAGCCAGGAAGAACCGGATGATATGATCAGGAGAATCAATCAATTGGTGGAACTAGAAGAAACACAAGGCCAAGTGAATCAGAGGTTAATAGAATATCAAGAGAAAATGAAGTACATTTTTTATCAGCATGCAAAAGACAGGAAATTGCAGATTGGCGATCTAGTGCTAAAATGGGATGTACGAAGAGCCGAAAAAGGAAAACATGGTAAATTCGACCCCCTCTGGTTCGGTCCTTTCAAAATTGTGGAACAGGGGGGAAATAATACTTTCAGTTGGAGAATTTACAGGCGGATTTGCTTGATGCCCCTATGAATGGTCAATTCCTTAAGCCCTACTTCCAATTCTGATTCAGGCAAAGGCAGCCTAATGTATTATATTGTATGATAGTTTCCTTTTTTGTTTTAGTTTGAATAATGTGGGTGTTATTATGAATCATAAAGTGAAAAGTAAGGTTGCTGAAGAGCAGAGCCCGCACGGAAGAGTATCTGATGGTCTGCGAAGTTCTCGACACGTTCAGGGATGAACGTGCCATCCCCAGGTGGAGCCAATGTTGATCATATCAGCCCCCTGTCAAAATTTTGTTAAGCAGCCCCCTTTAAACCACTCGAAACCCCTCAGTTTTGCCTAAAAATCCATTTTCCGCCTATCTTTACTTTCTCCTCGGTCACAAAATTGCACAAAAGGCTAAAAAACCCACTTTGAACACTATATTAAGGCCTAAACCCCTTTTCCGCAAGCCCCAACCACTTCCCCACATATGCCCTTAGCCTGAAACCGAGCGCTGATCCTTAAGGCGCTAATCGCAACCATCGCAATCGCAGTGTTTATGTTATGTTTTGCTATCGGATGATCACAAATGTTTGCGATGCGATTGGTCGCAGGTTCCTCCCCCATCGCATCGCATGTCCGACCCCCGATCCGACTGATCGCAACTCCCCTCCGAACACTCTCCCCTCCGATTGATCGCATCGCGTTTTCCCTATTGCGATTGCGATTAGTCCCCATTCCCGTCTCCGATTGTGATTTGTGATTCCATATGGGTCCCACCTCATATGCACTTCCATTATATTTCATGCATTTCCTTTGTATTTCCTCTGCAGCCCGAATCTTCATAATTTTCATTAAAGTCTTATGTTTCATATGTATTCCCCTAATGTTCATAAGTCATTCCACGGGTCAGTCTCCACCGCCGCACTATCTTTCCTCCGCCCTCCATAGTCATTCTCCTTATGCATAGTTTTCATAACCAAGTTTGCGGGTTTTGAAGGATTACAGTGACAGAAAATTTCCATTATTCATATCCTCCATTTCAGAAGTCGAGAACGCATCAAAGGACCATCTTTTAGAGGCAAAATTTATGAGGGAAAATCCGGGAAGCTGTTACGGCACGACTTTCATTAAAGAATCCACGATTAAAATCTGTCAAACTCCCCAGAGCCATTCAAAGCACAGATTTTTGTAGATGGAGACATTAATGTCGCGAAAAAGAGTATCAGTAAAAGATCGAGGATTTCAGCGTCCAACATTAAATATTCTAAGACCTAATCCATGGTCTAGAAGATAAAGGTACCAGATCAAAGATATCCCGGATCACACATAGGGTACAATGCACAAGAAACCATACCCTCCAGGTTTTATTTCAGCGGAATTTCCTTTCAGGAAAGGACATAATGTTTATGTGATTTCACTTCTACGCCGTGTCCCTGAGGAGATTTTCACCCAGTGCATTTATTTCAGAAAGCCGGCGGCAGAGTACATACAGCACAACATAGTCATTCAGAAGTATGGGCACGAATGTTTCCGCCATTTTGTCTTAACGAGGAAAATTAAATGTTTTTCACCTACTTCTTTTATTAGGGTTCTTCTTCTTCTATAAATGGCCCTAAGAACAGATTATTGAGGGTTCCAGATTTTATCAGAAAACTATGTAGTGAAAGGCTTTTTTGTATACATTTTGTAAAATTCTTGTATGAAGGCTCAGAGCCCATAGGGTCTCAGTGAGGAGGAGTTCCATCTGTTAAAGAGGATTCTGGTCTTTGGTATTTCACAGTCTGTAACTCTCTTTTATGTGTTATTTAATATATAATTTCATTTCATCCATCTTTCTTGTATCATGTTTTGGAATGCGAGTGGCTCACTAATTTTAGGTATGGATTCATCCTAGTTGATGCCCATGCTCGGATTAGTCAAGCGCTTTAAATATGGCTCATGCATGATATTCTGTTCCATTATTTAGCTAACCATACTTTTGCTATATTAGTTTCTTTGGGAGGGTGCTTTTAAAATGCTATTATCATGTATGGATTCTTAGATTGGTAAGCCCATGCATGGTGGTATTGTATATCTGGGTATCAGCTCAATGTTAACTAATATCTTCTCGATATTTCTTTCACTACATACACCTTCTGATAACTTATGTCTATGAAGTATTTCTGAATCGGCCCGCTTTGCAGTAAACTGTCTCTGAATTGTCTGAGGCTTTGTATTAGAGTTTTACACCTTGCCTCTATAGTATTTCTTTTCCTGTATCATTTTCTGAGAGTTTGGTCCCATTCTATTTTATTTCCCTGTTTACAGGAGATAACATGAGAGCCCTTTTTGATGACTCCATAAGTTATATTATATGCTCCCTTCTATGCTAAGAAGTCCTAGGCACTGGTCTATCACAACTCTAGGCTGTCTCTAGGAGCGACAACAAAAATGATGATTTAAGGTGCAATATGACAAACATGTCACACATCGCATTTTGTCTGGGGTAGTGGCTCCGACTGGAGGTGTTGGGACCAGTTTCCCAGTTTTGGTGTTTATGTGATGATTTGTGAGATTTCTACCAAAATTTTTTAAAAATGATGAATTACTACAAACTAAAAAAATTTACTTCTAAATGCAAGACTTTAAAATAAACTTAATCTAACCCGGGTAAAGTATCTCTAATGCGACCTAGGAAGATAACTATCTAATCTGTTTTGAAATCATTGCAGATTAAATAGAATTATAACTGTGTAGAATAATTCCTTTTGAAAAGATTAATTAATAAAAAAGAATACGAAAGACATATCGCATTTATGTAATGACCATATATAAAATAACTAATTTCTGCCTGTACACTGTACAATTAATGAAACAGATACTTCAGACATAAATAATTAATTCTACATATGATTCATGAAAGTTGTGTTCATCATTAATATTCAAAACAATAATAACATACATGATATTAGTACCAATTGTTTGTCGTCCTGTTTATCAGATCAATGATAAAAGGTCATATTCAATTCTTCAATAAAAAAGCCAAGCCAAAGTGAATCAACATTGATCAACAGGATGATTTATATAACTGAATAAGGCCATGTTCCATTCTTTCATCAAGACACTTACAAACCTGCTTACAACTTAAGCCTTCTTTGCAAATGTTCTCAATAAAATTTAGGACCCTTCTCTAAATGCATGAGAAGGGTTTAAGTACTACAATTAACTACTTAACTAAATTAAATACTTTACAAAAATATAGAGGAGGTTTCAAACAACCTCTCTCTATAAAACCTATCTTGAACTACAATCTAGGAAATTAAACAAACTGACAATCTTGATTTTAAGGATCCTTCTTCTTCTGCTGAATGTGGTCACGTAACTTGCAAATATCTAGCATAGTCTTGAGCTGAGGTGGTTGAGATATTCGTGAGCGAATCTGATCCTTGAATATAGCATTTTAAATTGCTGATTGTGACCTTTGGGCTGATTCTGTGATTAACTGAAGCGTTTGTTGTTGAAGATATAGTTTGATCAGAAAATTCAAAGAATTTTCTTGATCAAACTTGTCAATTTTCTTGATCATCTCTTCTTGTTGATCTACTTGTTGAATCCATCTTGACACTACTTATTTGATCATTGAAAACATATCAGATGTGTTTTCTTCCAAAAGTCCTATTTTGAATAATTGATCACACAAATGTTGTATAATTTCATTTGATTTACTAGATGTTTTAGCTGCTGCTTTTTCTGCTCTAGAAAATTGTGTCTTCCACTCTGTAAACAATAATTCCTTATGAAATTTATCTACTTGAGGTAGATTAGCCTTCTTTCCAGCATTTGAATCTTGCCATTGAATATATTCTTCAATTTGACTCTGAAGTTTTTCACATTCAAGCTTTTGGATAGCGATTTGTTGAATCATTATTTTATTTGAATCAAGTAAGAATCAATCATGGATGCTTGATAAAAAAATACCTTTTTTTGTTTCTTTAACATGGTATTTATATCAAGTGCTTCTTTAACAAATCTTTTTGATTGTGATTGCTTTTGTAATTCTGCTAAAGTCTTCTCCATGTGTACCTATTTCTCTTCAAGCTGTGCATGATGTTCTAGCTTAAGCCTCTCAATATCTTTAAGGAACTGCTCTAAATTCATTCTGATCTGTTCTGTAGTCTTAACCTTCTTTGCATCCAATAAATGTTCCAACTCTTGTATCCTGTAATCTTTTTGCCTTAACAAAGTTTTAACTTGAGTTGCTTTGTCTACGGTGGTTGTAGCATAAGCTCCTGCATACTGAGATAACTTAGTTAAATGTTCAGTAGGATCTTCAATTGAATCCTTCCAGAGAACGTAAACTGATTCATCAGTAGATTTAAGAGTTTCATCAACTCTTTTCCTCTTATTTCTTTTCACTGCAGCTTTATGGCTAGGACTATAGAAGATATCTAATGAAGGAATGTCTTATATTTGCAAAATTATTTGATCTGTTGAAAAAGCTGGAATGATTTCTTTATTTTGAGTTGCTGGAACTGTTTGCAAAGGATTAACAGTCTGAACTATCTTTCGAGAAGGCTCAGGTGTTTGGAAATCTGCTGCTTGATCAGAGATATTCTTTTCTTTGGGGGTGTTTATTGCTTGGGAAAATTCTTCCCATTCATTTGAAAGGTCTTTTCCTTCAGATGACTTGGATTGATCTGTTGTGCTTTGATCCTTTTGAACTTCTCCTGAATTCAATTCAGTGCCATTTTTCTTTGGCTTTTCATGCAACTCTAATTCATGAATAAACTGATCAATTTCCAAATTCATTTTTATTATTTTGGACTCAACATCAGATTTTTTGGATTGCTGTTGAGATTGATCGGATTCATTGTCAGAATTATCTTTCATTTCTTCATCAATGCTAACACTTGGAGTATTATTTTCATCTTCCATGATAAATAAATTTAAAGGGACATTTTCCAGTCTCTCATTTATGTATTCTTGAAAGGCTTGACTATCTTCTTGACTTGATTAGTTTGAAACCCTTTTAATAACATCTGAAAAAACTTCAACTCCTTGAAAGAAGTCATCAAACAGATCTTCTTCCTTGAAAAAAGGCTTTGTCTTAAGTCTTGCCATACAATTTTTAATTTCATCATCAGGATCATACAGTCTCCCAAGCATAAATGCAAGATTTAATATCTGCACATTAGGCACTTCTTTGTATGTGTGACCAATGTTGGCTAGAGAAAAAGAACCACACTATACAGGAAAAGAAGGCCAAGTTGCCTTTTTGTCATCTTTCAGCTGTTTAGTAACACCATTAACAAGATGATAATCGATCTCTCTCCCGAACAACCTATCCGGAACGTAGTATGGAAAAACATGTGGAAGTGCAAAGCTTCCAAATACTTGTACATATGTAAATTTCTCTTCAGCAAACCATCGAGCTGAAGGAACAATATCCTTACTGATTTCTTTGGAAACCCTAGGGATCTTTTCATTAAAAATCATCTAATACATTGGCATCATAACTCCATAACAGACTTTATAAAAATTCAGGTGGTATTTGGAATCCCAAAGTTCTTTATGATAAATATGGATTGGGGTAGGTTCTTTGGAAGTCCATTTCCAACCCATAGTTGGAAATGTAGAATGAAAATAGATTGCATTCATAACATAGGCAGACATAAAAAAGGGTGAGTTTTCTTGAGACAAAGAATTTTTCTTATTCCTATACTCAGTAATGTGTTTAACTAAGTAATTGGATAATAGATCTGCCCAATTCAAGATGGATGAGTTGACGATTGCGTCAATCAAGGGAACCCAGTCTCTAGCAAACAGTACTGTCTGGTCTACTGAATAACCTACATAACATACCAGCAACATAGCAAAAAGGTTGCGGAATCTGTGCAATGGGGTACGTACCAGACTTATCTTGCTTTAGTTTTCCTTCATTGTCCTTCTATTCTTGAATGACTTTGATCAGATCTGGGTGCTTAGCTTTAAACCTTTGCACATATACATTGTCATACCTCTGTTGTGGAGATGGTAAATGATACATAGTTGCCAAGTCTCCAGCTTTAAAAGAGACCATGACTTCTCCTCTGGAATTATTAAACACTCTATCTTCAATATTCAAATTCTCGATTGCCCATTTGATCATATCTGTGTAAGGCATGAGCTTTGGCCTCGCTGCTATCTTATGAATGAATGAAGATGCAACGTCAAACAAAGTTGCGTCGGAAGTGGAACAAGTACCTGTTGCATAAATCTTTGTTATCACCTTTGGCCCTTCATCTTCAAATAGTTTATACATAGCTTCCCATGATGTGATGCCGCAATCTTTGTGACAAACAGTATCAGAAAACAGTGAAGGCATTTCTGTATATTCTGTATATGATGCTCGAGACACTTCTTTGCATTTCTTACTCATTTAAGACTCCTTTGATTCAATAAATTCTTTCTTGAAAGTGAAACAAAATATATCATATAATAGAAACTGTGAAGAGATGTTTTACACAAAAACTATCAATTCGATCAGTCATCTCCTCATAATTCCTTCATGATTTCAAAATTAAATGCTAGGCATGGCTTCGCGTGGCTTCGCATGCAATACTTATCCTTTGATTAAATCCATTAAGATCAGAATTCAATTCAAAATGACATAAGTCACTTTTCACACGCTGGAAAGAATAAATGCGCAAATCGCAATCTTATCTTATAATTTTTCGTGATTGTTTCTTATCAATTGCGAAATGTGATCTGCGCAAATCTCAAATCGCAATTTTTAAGAAATACATTGAATTTTAAATCATAATCCACGCGTAGTGCAATTTTCGAAAGCTAAAAAGTGGATGCGATGCGAAAGAGATTATATATTCGAGTTCACTCGCCTTGTTGGGTCCACGGCGATTGCGACTTTTATTGTTTTGTTCTAATCTTTAACTAAATCAAGTGCGATGTGAAAAAATAAAGTAAGACTTTTTTAAGAGGGCGCGTTTCACAATTCGCAAGATTTATAGATTCTTCTTTGAAAGTGATATGTGATAAGAGATGCGCTTTGAGATAAATTTATTTCCTAAGTGTTTTTTAGAAGGAACCTTTAAAAGGATTTTTTCTAATTATCTCTAAAGGGCCCCTATTTACAAAAATAAATGGGGGGTAGTTGTATAGCACAACAATTGGCGATTCACTTGGACAAACCAGATGTATTTGATAAAAAAATTCTGAAATTTCTAAATCTTTTGGTATAAAGAATAAAATAGTTAAAGAAATGAAATTTCAAATAAATAATATCTTTTTCAATTAACGAAATTTTAAATTATTTACTTGTTTCAGGAGAATTCCTCTATAAAGATATAAGTATAAAAATATCATTGTCAGTCTTTACTTAGTTAAAAATAAGAATATAGAAAATAATCTTTACAGAAAAAGCTTTTTATAAATTTACCCTTTTATCATAGGTAGAGCCTCTGTTCCAATGGGCAATTTAAGCTTTTGGTAGGGTTACCTTTTAACCAGCTATGATCCATTTTTCCATCCAGTATTTCTCATTATTCTCATCAGAATTTTTTTTTTTTTAAAGCCATTGTCTTGGCTTGGTAACCAAATAGTGACAATGCCACTCACAAATAATAATCAAAACTAATCAAGCTGGCTCGTGATGAGACCCCTTGTCTTTATGATATAATCTCAAGTCATTACACTATTTTGGTAGACAGTATTTGTAATGTCAGTTTTAATTATTTCTTTATGAACATGGTAATCAAGCTCGTAATGAGACTCATTATCTTTTAAGTTTTATTCAAATTTTTTATTTTTTACTTTTAAGATTTCTTTGAAAATTATCAGATTTACTGGATGGGATGAATCATATTTCTTTTTAAGATGCCAGATGATAATGTCAAGTTGTTAGATTGCTTTTTCAAAAAATATTTCTTACTAAAATATAATTTTCTTTTCATGACTTATCAAAAGAGCTTTTTATACTAAATAAAAATGAGAGTCCTTCAACAAAATAAGTGTTTTATTTAGAATTTAATTTTTCTAAAAGATAAAATAAATTTGTTTTTCGTAAATCTTTCAACTTTTCTTTCTTTAACAGTTCTATTTTTAAAACAAGTAGAAGAAGAAAAACAAGAAAGAAATTACCTGAAACTTATTTTGAAAAGTCAACTATTAGTACTAAACAAATTTTATTTCTAAATGAAAGTAAAATGTTTTATTGTACAAAAATAGAAGAAAATTATCTCCTATGAAAATATTTTTTCAGAATTTGCCCATTAACAAGATATTTCTTACCTGATAAATCCTGTAATAGAAATGTTGATGAGCCAATATTTTCGATTATTTGAAATGGATTTAGTTAGCCACCCATAATATTTTGTTATACCAAAACGTGACTAAGAACTTTTGGGAGCTTCCAAGGAACAATTTTCATCTCTAAAAATTGTTGGCTCTTGAAGTCTCTATAAGGCCTCCAGCCTTTTCCCTCTGTCCATATCCCATACTGCTGTTTCATACTTCAAAAACCTCTGATATCCTACAAAAATCCAAGTCAAATACTGCTGAATTCCCCTTTTTTCCCCTCCCTTTCTTCCAACTTACATCATTCTCCATTTTTCTTTTTTCCATAAAAACCCCACAAAAACATATGTTTTCCATTCATCCCTTCATAAAATCCACTCCCTAAGGTTAAAAACTCACTTTTTGACCTTGTTCGAACCTTGATTTCTCTTTGAAAACATTGAAAATCCTATAAAATGCACATTTTATATGATGTTAAGGCTTTTAGCCCCCTCGGGCTAAGCCCCTGGCTTTTTCCCCCATATACCCGAGCGCCGGGACCAACTGCTCAGTCCTTAGGCGCTAAACTGAAAATACAACCTTTCTCTGTCCATTTTCCTTTGAAAAATCGAAAAAAACCCATTTTATAAAGTTTTAATGTGAAATATTAAAGTCACGTGGTTTATGACGCGATTCATCCTGGGCCGTCGATCTGCTCCACAGATCCGACGGAGCGGAACACAACTTACCTGGTGGACCCCCCATTCCCGCGCTGATTCCAAAAAAACCGCCGATATCATTCCGCACCACCCTCCGCCGGTTGGTGGTTTTTTCCTGTTGGCCAGCGATTCCATACGCTGGACGACGCGTGTCCCCGACACTGTTCCAAAACCGCCACGCCACCAAATCATTTCACGCATTAATCTTCGTACCATAACCATGCAGAAGAATCCACCTCCACCGTCCGATCTGGGCTCTCCCATCCGACGGTTGTCGATCTTCTGACCTGCTCGACCTTTAACCAACATGCGTGCACGTTAACACAGTCATCGCGCGGCCAAGAATCAATCTCCGCCGTCGATCTTTGTAGATCGACGGTCCATATTCAAATGCTTGATTCCCTTGCTCATCCTCCAGATTCTCTTCGTTTGACTTTCAACACCCTCTGATTCCATCTTGACCGTCCAAACTGACCCAAATCAACGGCGCAGTTTCACTACGGGGGTATGCCCCCAAGATTTTTCCTCCGTACATCCGGACCCCCCGTAATCATCCCCGACCATTGATCTCGGCGCGAATCGACAGCTTTGATTTAATCCTCCTCCCCCCCATGCTTTTTCGACCATTCTGAGATTAAATCCCAGCCGTTGGATGATGCCATCCAACGGCCCATGCTCCTCCGCACAGTCCCCGATGCAGTAAACCAAATATGCAGGATTATATAACGTTTTTTCGTGTTTTTGCAGGTTTGAATGTATCTTTCATCATTTCCAAAGAAGGTTCGGTGACAGAGGGTGACGACCCTCCTTTGTTCATTTTCCTCCGAGGAAGATCATCTGCAGGGGTAAATATCACGTTTCATTGATGTTTTATTAGGCATTGATGCCTTATATGCCCTACGCAGCCCTGCAAAAGAAGAAAACCATGAAGATCAATGCAGAGAAAGAGTATCAGATGTTGAAGACCAAAAATGAACCAGAACCGCAAATTAGTGGACAGATTTGTGGGGATTAAGGCTAAGACAGTTATCAAATGCCTAATCCCCAGATCTAAAACACAGATTAAAGGAAAATCTAAAGTGTTTTATCAGGAAAACCTTCACCGCCACAGATGGAGGCGAATTGATTCCTCCCAGCGACTACAGCGCCACCTGTGCCTCAAAGGATTCATTCAAGAACCGAATTTATTGATCAAAGTCAGATATTTTGCCTTAAAAGCAGCCAAAGAGTTATCTCTGCGAAGGATTTAATGAAAATAGGTCGGAAGAGTAACCCTATCATCACACAGAGCCACAAATGTCAATAAAAGCTCCCACCGAGCTTGAATCGTAAGTATAAAACAGTTAATGCAGTGAAACACCTGTATAGTCTCTTCATTTGAGCCCCCAAAGGCCAAGAAGACATTAATTCTACATTAATTGTATTTGAGATCTTTTCATCAGATCTCACCTCCTCATCCTTCTATAAATACTTCAGTAGAAGATGAGTGAGGGGTTGGTTGTTAATGTAATTGCTGAAGCATTGTAATTGTAACTGAGCTGAAGACTCTTGATTGTAGATAGGATTTCACTGGCTCTTGGAGCTCTGCTTGTAACAGATAGGTTAGGTTATGAAGAGAGATGGATTAAAACACTGGATTTGAAGATTGTAACTGGTTTGAAGCATCAATACAAGCTGATTTATGGGGTCCTGGTCTATGCTAATGGTGATGTTATTCTCACTGTAACTTGTATTTTGTTTCTGTTTTCAATTTGTTTCATTTTCCACTATAAAGAACAGTTTAAACAGGGTTAGGACCTACTATATATCAGTAACCTTCTCTGGCTGAGAAACCTTTATTTAAATGTTTTCTTTCAACTGTGTTATTTAAAAATGATTTAATTCAGTTTAAGTACGGGGATGCTGGCGTTCCCTCGTCTTATTGTCTTAGCTGAATGTTATTTTTAAATGTTACTTTCAATATATGTTGTGTGAAGATGAACTGAGGAAATTAAGGTTAGCCCTGAGTCCCTTTCTTATTTGCTCAACTATTTGATTGTTTCCCTTAGGATGTGTTAAAAGCTGACTAGTTTCAAAGTACTTATCAGATCTTAGGCCATTCTGTGTTATCTCTGTGATTGTCTTGAAAATGACCAAGTAAAGAAGAGCTAGGAGAGGATTTGTGGTGCGTCCGGCCCGCTAGCTTCTACTCCAAAAGTTGCTTTCAAGTTTCCCTTTTGTTTTTATATGTTTTCTATCAGAAGTGTATCAAAGGCTGGATAGTTTCAAAATACTTACCAGATCCTAGTTTGCTTCTATGTTTTTCTTAAGTGCTTGGTCAAAGGCTGGCTAGTTTCAAAGTACTTACCAGATCCTGGGCTGCTCTTTGTTCTGCATCTGTTATTTCCCTTTCTTATTGTATCACTCCATTCCATAAATAAAACTTTAAAGAGATCCTTAGGCATAGATGACTTGCCCCATAGACCACTCTTGGACCTGATTGTTTCAATTAAATCCCCTTATGACTCCATAGCCCAATGGACTGAAAACCTGCCATCATCTTTCTTCTTGATCAAAGCTTACTCTTTTTGCTTGCAACTTCTCACTTTTGAACCTATTTGCATATAGATCTTTCCGCCTCAGACAGCAACTATGTTCAACCATCCAAAAAACCAAACAAACCCTTGGACTTCATAACTAGCCTAATATTATTACCCCAAACTTCAAAGACAAATCCATCTTTGTACATACTGGAGAGATCTCTCTCCGGATTCAGGAGGGCTAGATCCTAGAATCCCAAAGTTGGTTGAAATGATGTTAACTCTGTGATCGGACTTTTGCCAATCTTGCTTATTACGAGGAGACTGCTGAGGTTCTAACCAAAGTTTTTGAAACTTTGTGTGTTTACCCTTTTCTTCATGAGCCTTATCCCATTTTAATGCCAGATCACCAATTTGAAAATCTCTTGAACTAACAGATGTTAAATCAAATGAGGCTTTTACTTCTTGTTGATGGTGGATATGTGTTTGTTTAGATTTTTCTCTTTCTTCGCAAACGATGGTATTGTTACATTTGAAGGAAGAATTGCTTCTTTTCCATAAACTAACACAAATGGTGAAGTTCCTATTGAAGATTTTTGTGTAATTCTATCTGTCCAGAGAGCAAGTAATAATGTTTTATGCCAATTTTTATGATTTTTCTCTACGGTTCTCTTTATGATTCTGATAAGGTTTTTATTTGTGGATTTAGCTAATCTGTTTCCTTATGGGTAATAGTTAGCTGAATACTTCAACTTAAAACCTCTTTTCAAAGCAAATTCTATCATGGCATTTCCAGAAAAGTAAGATGCATTATCAAATATCAAAGCTGATGGAAGGCCAAACCTTGTAATTATGAATTGATCAATGAAATCAGTAATATTATGTGTATTGACCACCTTTAATGGGATAGATTCTACCCATTTTGTGAAATAATAGGTTGCAGTTAAAATATACTTGTGTTGCTTTGAAGAGTTTGGATTTATTTCACCTATAATATCTAACTCCCATTGTTCAAATGGTTGTTGGATATTTACTGGCTGTAATGGAAATGTTGGTTTCCTCTCTCTTCCTGCTGTAGTTTGACATGTTTTACATTTCCTTGAATACTCGTGTGCATATTTGAACAAAGTTGGCCAATATTAGCCTGCATGCAGTATTTTATGTGTTGTGGTATTTCCTCCAAAATGACTTCCAACTGGTCCATCATGTAATTCCTGCAATGCTTTTTTAGCTTCAGATTTCTCTAAGCATCTCAATAATACAGAATCATAATTTCTCCTAAATAGGACATCATCTACAAGTTGATATTGATTTTCCTTAAGTCTTAAAGCATGTTTTGTTGTATAATTGAGACTTAATGGAACATGTCCATTTAAAAAAAAAAAAATTAGATCAACATATTGTGATTGATAATCGTTTAGGCTTACCTAAGATATTTGTATTGCTTCTGATTGATCTTCATCTTTAGGTAAATGAGAAGATCCAGTTATCATTTTGCACAGACCTTGTCATTTAAAAATTTTTGCTGGATGTATTTCTACATCATATTCCTGGAGAGCAGTAACCCAATTTTCTCTTTTATCTCCCACTTCTCGTTGTATTAATAATTGCCTTACTGCTGAATAAGGTACTATTATCTTGGTGTGTGTTTTTAAGAGAAAAGGTCTAAAGTGTTTCAAAGATTTAAACACAGCATATGCTTGTTTTTCTACAGCTGAATAATTTAACTCGGCACCCTGAATATTAGAGCTAAAAAACGCAATTGGTGCTTCAATATTCTGATCATTTAACCGTGTTAAAACAACTACATATGATGTATCTGAAGAAAATGTATATAACACAAAAGACTTGAGAAAATCAAGAGTTGTTAAAGAGGGAGCTTCAACAATAGCTCTTTTTATTAACTCAAAGGAATTTCTTTCTTCTTTGCCGCATTTAAAAACTGATTTTTTCTTGATCATTGATTGAAGGGGAAGGACAATTTGAGAAAAATATGGAACAAATCTTTTTACAAAATTAATGTCCTAAAAATGATTGCATTGTTTTTTTCTTATGTGGTAGATGAATGTTTTCAATCTCTTGAATCCTATCAGGATCTATATGAATTCCTTTCTTAGAAACAATAAATCCTAAAAATTTTCCTTCTGATAATGCAAAATAACATTTTTTTGGATTGAGGGAAATACCATATTTTCTGCATCTGTCGAAAATATTTTTTAAATGATTAATATAATTGTTTCTATGCTTAGAATAAAAAGTGATGTCATCTAAGTATATAACAACTGATTTATTGATTAATCCTCTAAAAGCTATATCCATAGCACGCTGAAACGTAGCTCTAGCATTAATCAGTCCAAAAGGCATTTTTTAATATGCATATGTTCCCCATTTTGTTCTAAATGTTGTTTTTAATCTATCATCAGGATGAACCATGATCTGATTATACCTTGAAAATCCATCTAGAAAAGACATCAATTCAGATCCTGCAACTGACTGCAATATCTGTTCCATGGTAGGTAAGGGAAAATTATCTTTTTGACAAGATTTATTCAAATTCCTGGAATCTATACAAATTCTAATATCTCTATTCTTTTTTATAACTGGGACCATGTTTGACACCCACTTGGAATGTCTAACAGGAAAAATGACTTTAGCTTTGAGCATTTTATTCAATTCAGATTTGATTTGACTTTCTAGGTTTGAATGAATTTTTCTGAGTTTTTGTTGGACAGGTTTATCATCTGATATCATGGGAATGGTATGTTGAATTATGGAAGTGTCATATGTTTTAAGATCTGACTAATCCCATGCAAATATATCTTTATGTTTTCTGAGCAAATTAATGAATGATATCCTTTCTCCATATCCCAAACCAAGACCTAAGTTGATATTCTAAGGTTTTTCTAAAGTACCAAGATTAATCAATTCAAATTTTAAAGTAGAACTTTGAATTTTTTAATTAGTTACCTTTTTAAACCTATCTTTCAAATCATACAGATCTTCCATTTTGACTACAGAATTAGGAATCATATTATTGTTTATTTGGTTTTTAATCTGTAAATCATGTTCATTTTCATCCAAGATTTGATCTTCATAAGCTCTATCTGATGTAAGAAAGTCTACTATCTCTGCATCATTATTGAATACTTTCGAGTTTGTAATATTGTCAGGAATGGATGGTCTAAAAATTAATTCAATTGAAAATCTATCTGGGTTAAACTCTTCGGGTGGTATAAGTCTAGATGCTACATTAGCAAGAAAATTGGCACTCGCATTTTGTAATTAAGGAATTGCGGAGATATTGAATGCTGTAAAATGAGAAATGAGATTCTGAGCTAATGTTTGATAATGTATCAAATGTACATAAATACAATGAATCATATTTCTAACTTGTTTGACTATTATTTCAGAATCTCCATATACTTGCAAATATTTAACATTCAATCCTATGGCTTTGTACATACGTTGAATCAATGCTTCGTATTCAACAGTGCTATTTGTGCATTGGAATTCAAGTCTACAAGATAGCATTGTATTCTCTCCCTGAGGATCAATTAAAACACAACCTGATCTTGCACTATCTTTTGATTTTGAACCGTCAAAAAATAGAGTCCAAAATAAAGACTAATTTGGAATTTGATTGCTAAAATTAACACATCTAGAAGAATCTGTTTGAGAAAAAATTTCAATTTGAGAAGTAACAATATTTGTTTCGAAAGGTGAAACCTGAGCATTAAATGATCCAAGGAATGATTCTACTGAATAATTTTCTATGATATTATTGGTAAAAGCTATAGGCTCATTTGGTCCTTCCAATTCAGTAACTGTATGTTTCATAAATTTCTCACGTTTAATTCTGATTTGATTTGAACACCCATTTATATGGTAAGCTATTTAGTCAATTTAGTATCCTAAATTGCTAACATAAATTATCGACCAGGGCTAGTAAACTGATGAAGTGTGATGCACTATATGTGCCTAAGTATCCATTTTTCTTACTTCGTTGTTTTTAGTGTTTTATTGATGTTTTGGGATTTATGTTTGATTATTAGTATGCTACTCTATGCTAAAAAGATGAAGTTAGATTTATGTCAAAAAGGGAGAAAATGAAATGTTAATGAATAAATGAAAACAGAGTTTATTTGCAAATTATGTTCCTAACTAGAAAATGATAAAAACAGAGAGTCCTAATCCATGGATATTACAACTTCTAAATGAACATTCATGAAATGAAAAGTAACTCAAAACACTACAACTTAATCTGATTCATTTAGTTAGAGATTTGTTGGAAGAGCTTGTGAAAAAGATTAATTCTAATGCAATGAGGATCTCCTAAAACATAAAAGGAAATGCTGAAACAAACAATAACTTAAAACATTATAGTGAAATCTCATTCATTTGATAGAAGTTTATTGGAAGAGCTTGAGAAAAATATTACTATAATGTAGTAAGGATCTCTTATGAAATGCTGAAACAACTTATAACATTACAACTAAATCTCATTCATGAGTTAGAGGTTTATTGGAAGAGCTTTTGAAAGAGATTAATCATAATGTGATAAGGATCATCTATGAAACAAAACAACCAATAACTCACAATATTACAACTTAGTCTCATTCGTGAATTAGAGGTTTATTGGAAAAGCTTTTGAAAGAGACTAACTGCAGTATAATGAGGATCTTATTTTTCACTAAATAACAGAAAATGAAATGCTAATAACTCAAAATATCACAATTGAATCCCATTCATTTAATAGAGATGTATTGGAAGAGCTTGAGAAAGAGACTAACTGCAATATCATGAGGATCCTTTATCTAAATTAATGACATGAAAAATAATGCTAAAAGCTATGATTTTAGAAAGCAATATAAGTAAGGAAATATGACAAAACAGAATTGAAAATGACTTATCTAGAAAACATGTAAAACCTCCTCAAATAGTAGGGGCCCTCTGCTACCAATTCGGTGTAATCCTTAGCTCCTTGAAGATGTGATCAAAACAACATCAAAGAACTTCTTTATTGATAAACTCACAAATCTACATCCCATTCCATCTTAATCTTTGTTACAAAACAATCTCTAATCCTTTCTCTTTCTTCTCCTATTTTTCACTACCCTTGATAGGAAAAAGCTTCCCCTATTTATACAAAAATATGAGAAGTTATCTCATTAATGAGAGTCCATGAATCTCTCCCTCTATCTCTAGAGTTACAATCAAAATAGGAAATGATAAGACACATGTATTTTTAGAGTTTCAATACAAATAAGAAATGAGACACATATCTTCTTAGAGTTTCAATATAAAAAGGAAATGAGACACATGTCCTCATGATCTGATGATCTTCTCCACTCAAATTCGAATTTGGTTTTGGGATGCCACATAAAGGTCTTTTAGAAGCTTCCTTTTGACCTACACATGTCACAAAACTCATAACACATATATAGATATATGAAACTATGTTAATTTTCTAGTTTCTAATCATAAATTCACTTTAAACACATAAAATAAATAACTTTGGAAGACAATGATCCTAACCCATATATTTATGAAAATGGTTACTTGATGTAGGGTTTTAGGTTAGATAGTTATGAAATGAGAGCTAAATGGTAATGACATAATGGAAATATGTATGAATATGGAAAACACTTTTGAGACTCAACATACCCCCCAACTGAAGTTGTTGCATGTCCTCATGCAACTATTGCAATGATTCATTTGTTCATGAGTTGATATTTTATGAGTTTTGAATCATATTGATTCGTTCCAAACTTTGCTTTATAATATTTTCTTTTGGCAAAGTATAATACATTTGATTGCAACATTTTTTTTATGGTTGGTTCTTGTGTGACAACCGGTTTTTTTGAGCAATGGTTCTTGTGTAACAATGCTTTATTTTCTTTGTTGCATCAAAGTTCATGAAAGCATTTATAATCAATTAATTCATCAATGAATTGATCATTTGCAAGGAATATAATCTTTTGGATCATGTTGCAACAATAGTTGGTTGGGAAGTATATGCGGGTGGAAATGAAATGAAAATGTGTGATAGTGTATGACATGTGGATATGAAATGATGTCCCTTCCCCCCAACTAAAGATATGACAATGTGAAAAAAGGAGTGAGGAATTTTTCCAAAGTTACAATTTTAGCATTCTAATGAATTAAATGACTAAAAATTAGAAAACCACATACCTTCACTTACCTTAAATGTGGATGAGTTGTGTATACTGAAGAGTGTGGTTGTTGATGTTGTTGGATCAGGAACTATGTAAACAAATGAATTTGATCTGCTTCTTTGTTCTCTTTGTTCTCTTTGTGCTGATGGCAAGATTGGGATCTTTATTGCTGCTGATACAAATTGATTCCTGCTGCAAACTGTTGAAATGATGTAGTCTTCAATTGTTACAAAATCTGATGGTACAATTCTAGTCATGCGAATAAATGTGTTGATGTCGAGCATGAAGAGAAGTCATTGGATTACCGACCATTAATGAATGTCGTTAACCAATGCGAGACAAACTCACCATTAATGTCAATGAGTGCCAAGGTACCTAAGTACATCTTGCAAAGTGCGAATAAATGGGCTGATGTCGAGCCACTTGCAAGATCTGACGATCAAGGGACATTGATGTATTCCCATGATTGTCAGCGAGATAACTTGTCATTAATGCATACAAGCCTCAAGGTACTATTAAAGACTCTAGTCTTGGACCTAGATAATGTGTTGATGTCGATAGGCCAAGACTTGTTAGAAGGGAGACCTTAAGGAATCCTCCATCATCTAACGCGAGCATGAAAGAATAATTTTTGAAGGACTATGGATTCAATAATTTGCATTGAAGCAAGGTTTATTTGCAAAATGAAAAGGATAGGAAAAGGAAAATGGAAATGGACAATGAAAAAAGGAAAATGACAATGGGAAATAAGCATGTAGGTGAGCTTCTTGCTTTTATTTGTGGAGTAGACAAAAAGTAATGGAAAGTGTATGTGAATGAAGGAAAATGAACAACTAACTCTTGTTGGGAAAATAATGGTGGTTTGCTTTGAATTTCTTGGTTGGATTTACAATTCAAAAAGGGAGGAAAAGTAATGGTCTTGATGGATATGAACATGGACTTGTTCTTATGTTTCTCATGAAATCGGTCATTTGAAAACCAATCGTGCGCACAATTAGTTTCCTTCAATGATCATTCGATCATCCCAAATCTGCAAAAAAACTTGACATAAAGAACATAAGTGTGTTAAAAAAGAAGTAGCTAATTTCTTTCTGATTCTTACGCAAAAATTAAATGTCAAATGAAACAGATTAAGGTAAATCAAAAACTTCTATATTCGGCTCAATTCATGATATCGATAACAATCCATTTTTAAAGAATAACCATGAAAAATAAATCAACTCCCTATTGTCGGATGACTTCATGCACTGTGCTTAGTAAAACAATTGGCATTACAAATATTCGCTGTGTTCTGCAAGTTAAAACTTTATAGAAAAATACACATCAACAATATTAATGCCAAATGTTTAGAAATCATCTAAATAATCTTCCAATTGTCCTGCAAACCATTATTAAGAAGATATATATATATATATATATATATATATATATATATATATATATATATATATTTTAAATTTAAAAAAAAATTATTAATAAAGATTTTATTTTATTTTTTTTCAATAAATGAAATAAAACATGGATGAAATAATTGTCTTTATGAATATTTTTGAAACAAAGTCATGCCAATGCCTCTTTCATGCAAGATAAAAATAAAAAGCTTAAAATTTCTAAAATCAAGTTCCTAACTATGAAGGAGATGAAGGCAGAATCCTTCTCAATTTATACAACTTGCATTTGATGCACATGTGATAATGTCTTTGCCTCAAATAATCCATTTGTCATTCATCATGTGCCACCACAGATGAATTCTGCCACATTTTCCTTCAAATAAGGAAATCAGATCCTTGATTATTTCTCAAAATTGAATTTTATAAAACCGTCTCTGTTTTCATTATAAAAAAAAAACATTTTTCTCTCACGCACACTGTAAATTAGTGCTCCGAAGAACCCTGAATTTCTCTCAAATGGCTACGAATTTCAGAAAGTTGTTATAAGATTATCTAATTCACCCCGTTCCCGAAAAAACCCATGTTTTAGTTTTTTCTAATTCACCTCGATTTTCTCAGAAAATTCGTTTTAAAATCGGGTGTTTTTGACAATTACGCATTTCGTTTTCTAGCAATTACTTGTGGTTTGATTTGTTTTTATTTGCAGGTTTTGAAGTGTAATGGCTTGTATCTCACAGAGAAGTTCAGATCGATCTCCCTCATTCCAATTACTTGCAATGGAATCTGCAATCTTCTCTTCATCAACAGTCTGAAATCTTCTCTTCATCAGCAATTTCTTCATATGATACACTTCCATTGTCTGTCCCTACAATTGAATTTGTAATCTTCTCTTCATCAGCAATTTGCAATCTTCTCCTCATCAACAGTTTCTTCATGTGATATACCTTCATTGTGTGCAAATTTTTAAAAATGATTTCTAATCACTGTTGTTTGAGGAAAACCGAATATGGAAAAAAGAAGGTTTTTTTTTTTTTTAAATTGCAATGCATGGGTCTTTGTATGGATTGAAGGACTGCATATATGCGTAAAGCCAAGCCAAATGTTGGCCTCATGCGTATGCGTGGGTCTTATTTCCATGAGCCAATTTATTTAATTTTATTATTATTTTTAATTGGTTTGTTAATAAAATTATATATTATATTTTCAAAAATTCAAAAATATACATATATATTTCATTAAACAAAACAATTATTGAAATTAAATTTTTTCATCATTTTTAAAGTTTATTGTAAAATGAAATGAAATGATGAAAACATAATTTATTATTATTTTTAACATAAAAATTATTTCCTCTTTTCTTCTTCTTCTTCTTCTTTTTTTTTTTTTTTTTAGATCACACAAAGTGTAGGAGGAGAGCATACTTGAGATTTTTTTTTATTTTTTTTTTTAGATATAAGAAATAAGGCTATCTAGTTACACTTCCCCGGCAACGGCGCCAAAATGTTTAGTCAATTTAGTGTCCTAAATTGCTAACATAAATTATCGACTAGGGCTAGTAAACTGATGAAGTGTGATGCACTATATGTGCCTAAGTATCCATTTTTCTTACTTCGTTGTTTTTAGTGTTTTATTGATGTTTTGGGGTTTTTATGTTTGATGCTTAGTATGCTACTCTATGCTAAAAAGATGAAGTTAGATCTATGTCAAAAGAGAGAAAAGGAAATATTAATAAATGAATTAAAACAGAGTTTATTTGCAAATTCTGTTCCTAACTAGAAATAGTGAAAACAGAGTCTTAATCCATGGATATTACAGCTTCTAAATGAAAATTCATGAAATCAAAAGTCACTCAAAACACTACAACTTAATCTGATTCATTTAGTTAGAGATTTGTTGGAAGAGCTCGTGAAAAAAATTAATTCTAATGCAATGAGGATCTCCTAAAACATAAAAGGAAATGTTGAAACAAACAGTAACTTAAAACATTATAGTGAAATCTCATTCATTTGATAGAAGTTTATTGGAAGAGCTTGAGAAAAAAATTACTATAATGTAGTAAGGATCTCCTATGAAATGTTGAAACAACTTATAACATTACAACTAAATCTCATTCATGAGTTAGAGGTTTATTGGAAGAGCTTTTTGAAAGAGATTAATCATAATGTGATAAGGATCTTCTATGAAGAAAAACAATCAATAACTCACAATATTACAACTTAGTCTCATTCGTGAATTAGAGATTTATTGGAAAAGCTTTTGAAAGAGACTTAACTGCAGTATAATGAGGATCCTCTTTTTAAGTAAATAACAGAAAATGAAATGCTAATAACTCAAAATATCACAATTGAATCCCATTCATTTAATAGAGATGTATTGGAAGAGCTTGAGAAAGAGACTAACTGCAATATCATGAGGATCCTTTATCTAAGAAAATGACATGAAACATAATGCTAAAAGCTATGATTTCAAAAAGCAATCTAAGTAAGGAAATATGACAAAACAGAATTGAAAATGACTTACCTAGAAAACATGCAAAACCTCCTCGAATAGCAGGGGCCCTCTGCTACCAATTTGGTGTAATCCTTAACTCCTTGAAGATGTGATCAAAACAGCATCAAAGAACTAAACTTCTTTATTGATAAACTCACAAATCTACATCCCATTCCATCTTAAGCTTTGTTACAAAACACTCTCTAATCCTTTCTCTTCTTCTCCTATTTTTTCACTACCCTTGATAGGAAAAAGCTTCCCCTATTTATACAAAAATATGAGAAGTTATCTCATTAATGAGAGTCCATGAATCTCTCCCTCTATCTCTAGAGTTAGAATCAAAATAGGAAATGATAAGACACATGTATTTTTAGAGTTTCAATACAAATAAGAAATGAGACACATATCTTCTTAGAGTTTCAATACAAAAAAGAAATGAGACACATGTCCTCATGATCCCATGATCTTCTCCACTCAAATTCGAATTTGGTTTTGGGAGGCTACATACATGTTTTTTAGAAGCTTCCTTTTGACCTACACATGTCACAAAACTCATAACACATATATAGATATATGAAACTATGTTAATTTTCTAGTTTCTAATCATAAATTCACTTTAAACACATAAAATAAATACTTTGGAAGACAAGGATCCTAACCCATATATTTATGAAAATGGTTACTTGATGTAGGGTTTTAGGTTAGATAGTTATGAAATGAGAGCTAAATGGTAATGACATAATGGAAATATGTATGAATATGGAAAACACTTTTGAGATTGTATGGTAACCACATGTGAGACCAATCAGTAGCAAAATACCCATGTAATTTCTCAGACCAATCCCTGCTTAAAATGAGACCATAGAATTCAGGAATGTCTGCGACCAAAATATCAATCACTTGTGAAAATTTTGGATTAGATGATAATCTGATAGACGCCGATAAAATTTCTTCAATAACTTCAACTTTAGTTCTATCCAACTAAACTATATGTACCGATGTTTTTTGAGGAGTAACATTTAATTTTTTACACACTGTTCTTGGCATAATATTTGAAGAATCACCTAAATCAACAGGACAATTATGAACATTCTTGTTAAAAATTTCATAAGTCAAAAGAAGAGGAGGAGTTTGAGAGATAGATCTATCACCAATCAAAACAAGATCATTAGCATTTACTTTATTGACAGATGATGGAGGTTTTCCCATATCTTTTGAGGCTTGTGCTATGACTGGTGGTTGTATCGGTTCTACAGGAATTTCTTTAAGTTCTCTAAGCAAAATCTTTTGTTGTTGTTTGAGTTTAGAAATTTCATGTAACGAGATATTTGCCTTGATATTTTTCATATCTTCTACTATATTATATTCGACTGTATCTGATACAATCAAAGTTTTAGAATTTTTAGAAGGATCTGATGAAATCAAATCTATTTTCACAGTTTTAGATTTTTTGGTTCTGTCTTTTGAGGGGACAGAATTTTGTTTGGGATTTGACACAATTGGATATGAAGAAGGTTTACTTCTTGTTGATACAGGCATAGCTTCACTTTCTTCCTCTGTTGGAAGAATGAAATCCCTTAAACGATTTAATTCAACTTCTTCTTCAGAATCTAATTCATTTTCAGAAGGTGAGGGATCTTCAGTATCTTGATCAGATTCTGCATTTGAAATCTCATTTGGGGGTTTAGGAGAGGAAGAAGGATTTTTTTTAAATGAATGAAATGATTTTTTAGCGACTGAAGTTTCAGAAACTTGTTTCTTTATATCTATCATATCATTTGACATAGTCTTTAATACTTTTTGAAGACCTTCAAGATCAAATGGATCTTTTGATATTTTCTTTTTGGAATCTTGACTAAATGTCACTTTCTTTGTTTTCCTTTCTTCTGATTCTGTTCATTTCTCCAATGCTAAAATTATTTTTTCTACCGCAAGAGCTTCTTTCAAATTTTCTAAAAGAGTGACTTTATTAGCCCTATCGACAAAAATGGCTATATTTGAGGGTAAAGAAGAAATATACCATTCCATTTGTACATCAACAGTAGGTTTTGAAGCATTTGAGATTTTATTTAATAATCTATTGAATCTGGAGTTGAAATCTTTGACCTTTTCACCTGAATTTATTTTAAGATTGGAAAGAGCATTGATCCAAGAAGCAACAGTTCTATCATCTCCAAATTTCACAAGAAAAACAAAAGTTGCCCAATTAGCGATAGATCCTGTTGGAACAGAAAAATAACAGGATCATGTAGATCCTTGCAAAGTATATGGAAACAATCTAACTACAACATCTTCATGAACGATTCCATTTAAGTTCATGGCTAACATAAAATTATTGATGTGTTCTTCAACAGGAAGACCATCAACAGGATTATATTTGGGTAACCATTTTTCTGGATGATTTGGAAGAGCATTAGGATTTTCTATTAGCACAACACCAGGATTTGTCCAAGTTTGAGTAGCCATAATTGGATTTGGATTTTGCGAAGATGTACAAGTAGATCCAGAAGTAGAGGTGATGAAAGAAGAACTTACAATTGGAACAATACTACTTGTGACAACACTGATTGTCTGAGTGGAAGAAATGGAATGTATAGAAGATGTGGGTGAATTAGAAGAGTATGAAGGAATAACCGAAGGGAGATTTGATGTGACTTCACTTGTGTCTGATTTTGATCTGGATATTTGAGAAACTTTTTTGCAATGAGATTCCAAAGGAAAATCAAAAGGATGAATTCCAAGCTTCTCACTTCTAGCTCGAGTTAGAATACCAGTATCTCTAAATAGAGAAGTAACACTTTCTTCAGATGTTTCTTGATTAACAAGATTTTCAGTAGAAATAGATATTCCTTCCAATTCCTGAATTAAAGACTGTAATTCAGGGGATTCGGGAATGAATTCTGAAGTAGATGGGTGACGTGAAATTTCAGGGGACGAAAGAAAGGTTTCTACTACTTTCGATTTTTGAATTGGTGATTCAGATCGTGATCGGGAAATGGTAGAACGCTTTTGAGGAGATAGACTCTTATGAGGGCTTTGAATTTCAGATTTATCTGCCATTCATAGTCATGCCCTCCTTCTAGCGCCAAAATTTTGAGGCCTCATAAATACGTGGCAACAACAAAGGGGATAACCACCCGATCTATACCTTAAAGCATCTCCTTTTCCATTTGGGCTAGTGGCTCCGACTGGAGGTGTTGGGACTAGTTTCCTAGTTTTTGTGTTTGTGTGATGATTTGTGAGATTTCTACCAAAACATTTTAAAAATTATGAATTACTATAAACTAAACAAATTTACTTCTAAATTTACCTGGGTAAAGTATCTCAAATGTGATTTAGGAAGATAACTATCTAATCTGTATTGAAATCATTGCAGATTAAATAGAATTATAACTGTGTAGAATAATTCCTTTTGAAAATATTAATTAATAAAAAATAATATGAAATACATATCGCATTTATGTAATGACCATATATAAAATAACTAATTTATGCCTGTATACTGTATGATTAATGAAACAGATACTTCAAACATAAATAATTAATTCTACATATGATTCATGAAAGCTGTGTTCATCATTAATATTCAAAATAGTAATAACATACATGATATTAGTACCAATTGTTTGTCATCCTGTTTATCAAATCAATGATAAAATGTCATATTCAATTCTTCAGTCAAAAAGCTAAGCCAAAGTGAATCAACATTGATCAACAAGATGATTTATATAACTGAATAAGATCGTGTTCCATTCTTTCATCAAGACACTTACAAACCTGCTTACAACTTGTTGGGGTTCCCGTGTTTTGGCCAGGTTGGCAAGACCAAAAGACGAGACAACATCAGAACCACTTTCAGACCTTAGGATCTAGCCCTCCTAGGTCCAGAGAGGGATCTCTCTATATGAGTCAAAGTGTATGTCTTTGAAGCTCTAAGTTATGATTTTAGGCTAGTTATATGCACAGGGTTTGTTTATTTGATTAAGAGTTTGGTTGTTGGGAATCAAGAAGGAAGGGTTCATCATGAGACAGGACTGGGAAAAGAAGAATTTAGGCAAAGGAGAGATAATCCAGAGAAAACCAAGTCCATTGGGTAATGGAGTCAAGAAAGGATTTACTTGCTATCAATATGCAAGCTTTCAGTTGGGCTAGTCATCTAAAGCCTTGGATCCTAAAGTGATAGGGTGGTATGGGACATTAAGGACCGAGTGTGAAGGAGGGAGAACCAACTAATCCCATCTATAGATCAGGTCAGAGGTCATTTAACTCCAGACCTGCTTGGACAAAATCAGAGGCAGCACAAGGGAACTTGGAAAGGCTTAATCAGAATGGAAATATCCTAGTGAGGTAGATACAGGGTTCTAGACCTCCCAGTGTTCTCAACACATTCCATTAAATCCTAACAAGAACATCTAAAACAGATTACGTTAATTCGTACATCAGCTAGTAGGCAACAACATCCACTACACGGGTCAAATCAATTGAAATCAATCTTTAGATAAACACATTAAGCAGAAAACATAAAGGGCTGGGAGAGCAGCAACATAAGGCACCTAACAAGGGTGAATCTTATGCCAAATTTTTGATGCGAGCCAGATGAAATGAAATGAAATGGAAATAAACACAGAGATAGAAAAACATCACCGCAGCTTTAGATCAGGATCCAATGAAATGTGCTTATCATATTAAACATCAACACCAATCAGGTACAACATAGCCAATAGCTTGGTCATTCATTCTGAATACATCTTCCTCAGCCTATCTTACAACTATACACATAGAACTTATCTCAAGAGAAACTTCTTGCACCTCTCTGCTATCTCATCAACAACCTTTACAACAATTTTCTCATAGTTTTTATAGCTGAAAAAGAGTAGAGGAAGTAGGTAGAACACTAAATATAACATTAAACTTAGAAAAGAAGGAGAGGGCCGAAGCCCATTCTGTTTTAAACTCTGAGCATTAATTTTTGGCACTCTTTGGAGAAAAGAATGGTCTTCGTCAGGCTTCATTAATTCTAGGTATGTCTCTGGTGAAATTTGGTTTGTTGTACTTTGTAGTACCTTTGGTGAATAAAAAAATGGCAATAAAAAACGGAATGATCCGCCATACTTGAGCAACAAATGCTCTGATATCCTTGGACTGCGTTCTGAGCGGAGATCTCCTCTGGAGCACGGTATGAAATAAAAACCGTATGGGCAACCCGTCCTTTCTGGGAGGAAAACATTTTGCTGATGTAGAGAAACCTGTCATATATTAATTTCCATGCCTCTGTCAGTAAAAACCTTGCCGCTGTATCCATACTGTGTATTTTTGGAGGCGTGTCCGCCTTCTGTACCCTGCGGAACACGCAACTGGACTGAGAAGAACAATGCAATGGAAGGGTGGATGAAATGGTAGTGCGGCGGCGGAATGGTGGTTTTTCACTAAAAATTGGTGACAAAATGCAATGAAACGGAGGAAACTATGAATAATAGGGTTTGGTGGTGGAATGCAGCGCCCACCGTTAGATCATGGTCAGGGGACAAAGATCGACGGTAGAGATCGAGCGGCGGAGTGATATATGTTGGGCAGAACAACAGTGAAATATAAGACTTTAGTGTAAAGTCTTGAACCTTGGATTTCGAACAAAATACAAAGGAAAGTGAAGGAAACGTAGCGAAATGCGTGGACGTAGACATACGAAGTGGGACCCAACTGGAGGCGGAGGGCGATTCGCTTTGAACCGTTGGATCTTAAACCCAACGATCGGTCAAGATTTAGTCGGAGAATCACAATCGCGATGGACGAGAGGGACACACACTTATAACTTTAGAATGCGATCGAGGAAGGGGAAGCGATTGGGAAGTGCGATGACGGTTGGATTCGCACGGGAATCGACGGTGGAGATGTGGATCGGGGGATCGAAATCGGCGAGGACACGAAGGAACGGTACTAACAAACTTCTGATTGCGATGAGCGGGGACAAGTGATAGCCGTTGGATCAGACAAGGGGATCAATGGCTGGGATGATATTGGGAGATGGCGTGATCGGGGATCGGAAGACAGGACTTGCGATCAATCGGAGGATGATGTGATCGAAGGAAGTGGAGGAACGGCACGATCAATCGCAATCGCAATATATTGCGATGTGATTAATCGCAATCGCATTATATTGCGATGTGATTAATCACATCGCAAAGACTTGCGATGGCGCTTCAAATAAACTTGCGATTGGGAAACAGTTGCGATTGCGATTGCACTGCGGGTTAAGGACTTTGGGTTATGCGGTGGGGATTATATATATATGTAACGCAAACTTTATAATATAAAGTTTACGGGGTATGGAAAAAGGGGAAGTGGTTTAATAAAGGGCGGGACTTATAATATAAATTTTTATTATAAGGTCCTTCGGGTCATGGAGGGGAAGTGGTTAGCATATGAAACACATTGTATTAGAAAGGATTTACAATGCAATTATAATCGAAACAAAGGGGAAAAGGGGTTAGGCCTTTGGGAATTTCTTCACAAACAGAGAGGTTTTATAATGGAAATCAACAGAGGGGACTTTATCAAAGGACAAAAGGCACAAGGAGGCTTCAAGGATGATGTGTTTCCAAAGGAAATGCATTCCTTGTAGGCTCAAAAACATTTAGCCCCTTTGTTGCGGCAACAAAAGAAACAAAAGTTATGGAGGCTAACACAACTTAAGCCTTCTTTGCAAATGTTCTCAATAAAATTCAGGACCCTTCTCTAAATGCATGAGAAGGGTTTAAATACTACAATTAACTACTTAAATAAATTAAATACTTTAAAAATATATAGAGGAGGTTTCAAACAACCTCTCTCTATAAAACCTATCTTGAACTATAATCTAGGAAATTAAACAAACTGACAATCTTGATTTTAAGGATCCTTCTTCTTTTGCTAAATGTGGTCGCTTAACTTGCAAATATCTAGCATAGTCTTGAGCTGAGGTGGTTGAGATATTCGTGAGAGAATCTGATCGTTGAATATAGCATTTGAAATTGTTGATTGTGACCTTTGGGCTGATTATGTAATTAACTGAAGCGTTTATTGTTGATGATATAGTTTGATCAAAAAATTCAAAAAAAATTCTTGATCAAACTTGTCAATTTTCTTGATCATCTCTTCTTGTTGACATGCTTGTTGAATCCATCTTGACTCTACTTCTTTGATCATTGAAACATATCAAACGTGTTTTATTCCAAAAGTCCTATTTTGAATAATTGATCACACAAATGTTGTATAATTTCATTTGATTTACTAGATGTTTTAGCTGCTGCTTTTTCTGCTCTGGTAATTTGTGTTTTCCACTCTGTAAACAATAATTCCTTATGAAATTTATCTACTTGAGGTAGATTAGCCTTCTTTCTAGCATCTGAATCTTTCCATTAAATATATTCTTCAATTTGACTCTGAAGTTTTTCACATTCAAGCTTTTGGATAGCGATTTGTTGAATCATTATTTTATTTGAATCCCAGTAAGAACCAATCATGGCTGCTTGATAAAAAAATACCTTTTGTTGTTTCTTTAACATGGTATTTATAGCAAGTGCTTCTTTAACAAATATTTATGACTGTGATTTCTTTTGTAATTTTGCTAAAGTCTTCTCCATGTGTACCTATTTTTCTTCAAGCTATTCATGATGTTCTAGCTTAAGCCTCTCAATATCTTTAAGGAACCGCTTTGAATTCATTCTGATCAGTTCTGTAGTCTTAACCTTCTCTGCATCCAATAAATGTTCCAACTCTTGTATCCTGTAATCCTTTTTCCTTAACAAATTTTTAACTTGAGTTGCTTTTTCTATAGTGGTTGTAGCATAAGCTCCGGCATACTGAGATAACTTAGTTAAATGTTCAGTAGGATCTTCAAGTGAATCCTTCCAGAGAATGTCAACTAATTCATCTGTAGATTTAAGTGTTTCATCAACTCTTTTCCTCTTATTTATTTTCACTACAGCTTTATGGCTAGGACTATAGAAGATATCTAATGGAGGAATGTATTCTATTTGCAAAATTATTTGATTTGCTAAAAAGCTGGAATGATTTCTTTGTTTTGAGTTGCTGGAACTATTTGCAAAGGATTAACAGTTTGAACTATCTTTCGAGAAGGCTCAGGTGTTTAGAAATTTGTTGCTTGATCAATGATAGTCTTTTCTTTGGGGGTGTTTATTGCTTGGGAAAATTCTTCCCATTCATTTGAAAGGTATTTTCCTTCAGATGACTTGGACTGATCTGTTGTGCTTTTATCCTTTTGAACTTCTCTTGAATTCAATTCAGTGCCATTTTTCTTTGAATTTTCATGCAACTCTAATTCATGAATAACCTGATCAATTTCCAAATTCATTTTTATGGTTTTGGACTCATCCTCAGATTTGTCGGATTGCTATTGAGATTGAGTGGATTCATTTTCAGAATTATCTTTCATTTCTTCATCAATGCTAACACTTGGAGTATTCTTTTCATCTTCCATGATAAATAAATTTAAAGGGACATTTTTCATTCTCTCATTTCTGTATTCTTGAAAGGCTTGAATATCTTCTTGACTTGATTCATTTGAAACCCTTTTAATAAAATCTGAAAAAACTTCAACTCCTTGAAAGAAGTCATCAAACAGATTTTCTTCCTTGACAAAAGGCTTTGTCTTAAGTCTTGCCATATAATTTTTAATTTCATCATTAGGATCATACAGTCTCCCAAGCATAAATTAAAGATTTAATATCTGCACATTAGGCACTTCTTTGTATGTGTGAGAAATGTTGGCCAGAGTGAAAGAACCGCACTGTATAGGAAAAGAAGGCCAAATTGCCTTTTTGTCATCTTTCAACTGTTTAATAACACCATTAACAAGCTGATAAGCGATCTCTCTCTCGAACAACCTGTCTGGAACGTAGTATGGAAAAACATGTGGAAGAGAAGAGCTTCCAAATACTTGTACATATGTAAATTTCTCTTCAGCAAACCATCGAGCTGAAGGAACAATATCCCTACTGACTTCTTTGTAAACCATAGGGATATTTTCATTAAAAATCATCTGATACATTGGCATCATAACTCCATAACAGACTTTATAAAAATGTAGGTGGTATTTGGAGTCCCAAATTTCTTCATGATAAATATGGATTGGGGTAGGTTCTTAGGAATTCCATTTCCAACCCATAGTTGGAAATGTAGAATGAAAACAGATGGCATCCATAACATAGGCAGACATAAAAAAGGTGAGTTTTCTTGAGATAAAGAATTTTTCTTATTCCTACACTCAGTAATGTGTTTAACTAAGTAATTGGATAATAGATCTGCCCAATTCAAAATGGATGAGTTGACGATTGCGTCAATCAAGGGAACCCAGTCCCTAGCAAACCTAGTACTGTCCGATCTACCGAATAACCTACATAACATACTAGCAGCATAGAAAAAAGCCTACGGGATCTGTGCAGTGGGGTACGTACCAGACTTGTCTTGATTTAGTTTTCCTTAATTGTCCTTCCATTCTTGAATGACTTTGATCATATCTGGGTGCTTAGTTTTAAACCTTTGCACATATACATTGTCATACCTCTGTTGTGGAGATGGTAAATGATACATAGTTGCCAAGTCTTCAGCTTTAAAAGAGCCCATGACTTCTCCTCTGGAATTCTTAAACACTCTATCTTCAATATTCAAATTCCCGATTGCCCATTTGATCATATCTGTGTAAGGCATGAGCTTTGGCCTTGCTGCTATCTTATGAATGAATGAACATGCAACGTCAAACAAATTTGCGTCGGAAGTGGAACAAGTGCCTATTGCAGAAATCTTCATTATCACCTTTGGCCCTTCATCTTCAAATAGTTTATACATAGCTTCCCATGATGTGATGCTGCAATCTTTGTGACAAACAGTATCAGAAAATAGGGAAGGCATTTATGTATCTTCTGTATACGATGCTCGAGACACTTCTTTGCCTTTCTTACTCATTTCAGACTCTTTTGATTCAATAACTGCTTTCCTAAAAGTGAAACAAAATATATCATATAATAGAAACTGTGAAGAGATGTTTTACACAAAAACTATCAATTCGATTAGTCATCTCTTCATAATTCCTTCATGATTTAAAAATTAAATGCTAGGCATGACTTCGCGTGGCTTCGCATGCAATACTTATCCTTTGATTAAATCCGTTAAGATCATAATTCAATTCGAAATGACATAAGTCACTTTTCACATGCTGGAAACAATAAATGCTCAAATCGCAATCATATCTTATAATTTTTCGTGATTGTTTCTTATCAATTGCGAAATGTGATCTACGCAAATCGTAGATTGCAATTTTTAAGAAATACATTGAAGTTTAAATCATAATCCACGCGTGGTGTGATTTGTGAAAGCTAAAAAGTGGAGGCGATGCGAAATAGATTATATATTCGAGTTCATTCGCCCTGTAGAGTTCGCGGTGATCATGACTTTTATTGTTTTGTTCTAATCTTTAACTAAATCAAGTGCGATGTGAAAAAATAGAGTAAGATTTTTTTAAGAGGGTGTGTTTCGCAATTCGCAAGATTTATAGATTATTCTTTGAAAGTGATATGTGATAAGAGATGCGCTTTGAGATAAATTTATTTCCTAAGTGTTTTTTAGAAGGAACCTTTAAAAGGATTTTTTCTAATTATCTCTAAAGGGTCCCTATTTACAAAAATAAATGGGGGGTAGTTGTATAGCACAACAGAAGGAAATCCTTTGGATGAGCCCCTAAATGGGCTCTATCTGAAGAAATATTACGCTTAATCTTAAGTGTGATAATTTGTAAATTAGTGTGCTTTGAGTTGATTTTTGGTGTGATTGTTTGCCTTGCATATATGTTTCATCTACTTACCTTGTGTTCCAATTGGTTTGTAGATGTCTTCGGATCACTACGTTGGTTTCGTTGATGGCACTTTCTGTAGCATATGGAACCTGTCTTCCGTAGCGTGGGCACTCTTTGCTCCTGATGGCAAGTTGATTAATTTACAAGGCAATTTTTTGGGTCAGACAACTAACAATATTGTCTAGTATAGTGCAGTGATAGAACTATTATAGGATGCCATTGATCTTGGGATTAGAGATTTGGTTGTCGAGTTGGACTCACATCTCATTCTGTTACAATTGAATGGGAATTAATTTTGTGCGCAATCCTCAATATCTATCTATATATATATATATATATATATATATATATATATATATATCGGTCTGTAAGTGTGTTACATCCAAAATCTCAAAAATTATGTTTTCTATTACAAAAATGGCTCTTCGAGCCTACATCATTACAAAAATGTATAAATAGGGTTGCTATCTTTCCACATGGTGCTCATAGTAGTAGGTGACTACTCAAATTACTTTCTAGAGTAATCGAAGCAGTCTGCCCGAAACTATGATAGTGTGTCTCTGAAAGCGTAGTGGGATCTCATCAAATGTGAGATACTCTGGAAAGCCTCGCGTGACACTGACTAAGTTTCGCTCCATCTCAGATAATGTGTCTAATCCCTCCTCATAAGGAGCATCTTATGCTGGACGGGCTACCCACCGTGCAATCAGTGACATGTCGGGAGGTCTCTGAGGACCCATATCTGTAAAAAAAATCATAAGTTTACGTGTCAGAAATCATAACAAAAACATGTAACAAGTAAAAAAAATTTTTTTTTTTTTTTACTTGCATCAGTCCACTGTTTTCCTGGTGGGATCGGAATATCCAGATCTCTTCTGAATTCGATGTCGGCATAGGCATAGTCCTCAACTATGATCAGTTGATGCCACATCCAACTGAAGAAGGTTGTGGGGAAATGTATATGTTTCCCTCCTCCCTGTCGGGGCATTATGTCACACCATCACATCAACCTCAGATTCCTCAAGGCTGGGTCATGGATCTCTAACCACTGATATTGGAACGTGGGTACTCTCTCCAGAAAGAAGGTCACCAGAATTGACCCATACCTAAACTGTTTTAGTCTCCCTATATTTCACTTGGTTAGGTGGATCTTCATGTTAGCCAGAAACCCCTCGCACCAGTTGAACATCGTTGGGGACAAGATATTCACCGCATACTGGAACTATTATTTCATTACCTCATGCCATGCCTGGGCTCCTTCCACTCTGGTGATAAAATTAAGTATCATGTGAAGCATTCTAATGGAAGACATTTCTACCTTCCCTCTCTTTGTCTTCTGTGCCCCAGGACAGTGTCTTTGGATGAGCATGCTCATGCTCTCACCCCTGGGCGAGCTCCAGAGAGTTGGATTATCTCCCCTCTCTTGGATAGTCCGGTGATAAAATAGATTTCCATGACATCTAGCTCTAGTTCTTGGTCCTCGATGATGAAAAAATGTTGGTCCACATCCCAGATATTGATCAAGTACTGGATCAGAAGCTCCATTTGAGCTCTTAGGCCAGATGTTTGAAATAATTTCAAAAATCCGCAATTGCGCAAAGCATTGACGCAATCTTGGTCATGCAAGGCTTGGTGGTCTTCCACCTCATGGCCTCGTTCTTTCCATTTGACCGACATCTTGACTGGAAGCACCTACAAAACATGTCCAATTGGTATTTTAGGAGCATTCATGGAAGAAGTTTTAGAAATTAATGGTGGAGTTGGGAGATTTTTCCGATTTAAAATATTTCCCGCAGCCAACGAGTCTGTCTGAAATGATTGGGCGCTGGTGCCGCACTTCCCTAACTAGATGAGCATGACCAACACAACTCCAATAGCTCGAAATCGCGATGTTCACAAGCGATTTTAAGTTTTTAAATCTCTCCCTTAAACTCCCTAATTATAGAAACTAAATACCAAATTAATATAATTAAAATGAACAAGAGGTTTAGGGCTCTTATCTAGTGTAGACGGATCGACGAATGGTGTCTCGAATCTGCCGCACTACTAATTTGAAATTTGGAGGGGAAATGGATAAAATTATTTTCTCAAAATGGAAAGGTGAAAATGATTTTGTTTTTCGATTTATTTATAGATCTTTGAAAATTTTTCTCCAATATTTTATTATTTTTCCTCGATATTTGTGATGTTTTCTATTTATGTGCAGTACAAGACTTTCACACTACTGATTATCGTTTTCGATGAATACAAGTTGAATTTTATCTCTTTTTCGGGCTCGCTTTACGAAAAATGAACCCCCTGTAGTCAACTTTCAACTCTTTTCTGACTCTCAAAAACTAAAAAGATTGTCGATTACTTGTTATTTAAAAATCGTTAAAGTGAATGAATTAATGTGATCTCAGTATACGTTTACCCCTTTTTTGGGCCGAGGTTTACTATTTATGAAAAATGAATACCTTGATCGAACATGGTCAAGAGGTTCTCTCGGACATAGTTTTCTACCTTTTCAGATTTGAGAGATGCTTTGCGAAAAGGGACATGATGGAGTTTTATTTTTGTTTCTTTTCAAATTCCTTAAACGTGAAAAGTTACCGACTTTACCTTTCATTGGACTCGTTAAAATTAAACGAAGAGAGAGATGGATTCATTCGAATAATGAAATTACATGCTCAGCATATGTTATCCTCTTCACACTGGCTATAAAAAGAAAAGAGGTACTCATTAGCAATAACGGTGGAAAATTGAAAGTGAGCATCCTATGTGTATTTTGGGCAGCTTGTCGCTCTTGAACATGACACTCATCTGCAATTCGTGTTGGGTTGGGGACATCCTACATTCGTCAATTTTCTTCCATGGGTTTGGGGAAATTCATTTTCCTATTATCTTATTACCAATTTCGTCAACATGACCTTTGATCCTATTTGAGTCAAATGCTTCCATGCTCTGGAGTCGTGTCACCAGTATGTTCAAGAGAAGTATTTTTTTTCAAACTTACTCTACATATCTGACCTCCTCTGTTACAATTCCGAATCACTCATATCATCTTAAGATATCTATTGTTTCATGTCGATGATGTGGGAATCCTTATGGCCCTCTTTCCATGAATCACTTCCTATCGACTTCATCTCATCATCCGAGAAGGTTATTTAGAAACTTATTTTAGTACCTTGGAGCTTGCAAGCTTCAATGGAAAGTTCTTCGTGTTCGACGACATGTTCACATTATTGGTCATCGATCGAATGATTCTGCAAGTGTTAGAGTTCAACACATCTATTCACACTTGTATATTGTGTTGTTTTACCTTGAGGTCCATCATCATTATTGGTGGTCTCTCTCGCGTCTATTAACGATTTTCATCATTGGCCGATAATCAGGTGGTTCTACCATGTTTGGCACCAACAAATTTATTTGCGTGGCTAGATTCGTACATTGGGTTAATTAAGATCATGGTGAATACCCTGGGTCACATTTTATTTTTGGTCCAAGTTGTGTAGGATTTATTGAGCATTCATGATTGTATACATGATCCTATCTATACAGATGACTACATCCATACCGCAGATCCATTTCTATGATATATTTTAGACGGATGGATGTGATCATACCGTGGGCTCATGTGTCATTTTTTGCCTAGTGCAACATTATGTGGTTAAGCATATTTATACCAGAGATGTCATATATTGTAAATATTTGATTTGGGAAAGCTCTTTGAAGGTGGTATGAGTTCCTTGCCTTGGTTCATAAATAATTTCAGCCATCACTCCTTGTTATGCTTTCATGCTTTAGGGGGCATCTGTTACACAATAATTTTTCACAATGCTCATTTTCCCGTCCCTAATCCTGAAATTCCCCATGACGAATCCTGTGCAATGTTTCCATCATCAAGAAATGTGATAATATATCCCCTTGAAGATCCAAAGAAGAATTTCTTGAAAGTTACTGAAGAAACTTGGTTAGATTCCTAGTTTCCTAGGTTAGTGCCCTTCTTGTTGACATGGCCGCACTGATTTCCTTTTCGTAGTTCTTGCCTAGCACTGTTTGCGCCCTAATTTCTTGGAAAACCACTTTGATCCCCTTTTTGGCAGTGCTTCCTCAAATGGAGGAGAAGCTTCGACCTCTAGAATATCAAGGGCGACGAGGTGGTTATTGAACGTAGATGATAAGGTCGATCTCTCTCATTTTAGAGCCTTGATCTCATCCATGGGGGATCATCCATTAGAAAGTGGACCTTCCTCCTCATTTCATGGGCTCCAAACCTCCTTGCTATAAATTCACATCCCTCATTCCCCCAAGTTTAGAGCTTGGTTGATCATTTTCAAACTCGTTTGAACTGTCATCCCTATGCATCCTAGCATCGTGATTAAGCCTAAGTACACGAGAGAAGGAATGTCTTTGATCTGGGTGAAGGACTCATATTTTCACCTAAGGATGCCTCCAACAACAAGGCCTGGTTGTAAGCTCTCCTTTTGTAATTTTTTAATAATAACATATGATGTTTTCTTTCTATATTTGTCTACATGATTATGAAAATATTCGGGTACTCCTTGATTAGCTAGATAGCTAGTGTTTACTTTTATTATATATTGTATCACGTTTGTTGTTGTATCCCGATCAGCCACAGGTATTCACGTGCCATTAGTAATAGGAAGCAATCCCATAAGGATCGTGGATCAAGGTCACCATCAACGGATCCAAGGATAGCAATTGGATAAAGATATTTATGTCTCTTTCATCTTTGCATTGTAAGCATTAGTTAAGAAATATTATGTTATAAATAATCTCGTGTTGTTATACCCACTCTAGGGCTAGAGATATCGCCTCTATCCGCAGAGAGGATTTATCTTGACAACACTTGTGTGATTTGACCAAGCCATACATTTACTAGTTTTAAGCAATTGATCAAGATTGCATCATTATATAATTTATCATATATCTTGACACTTTTATACTAGAAAAATTGGAGTAATCAACTTACAAGAGCATTTTTATTGGTGAAACCTAGTCTAGAGAATTGGGATCTGAAACCTTCTAGACCCATTTTGAGTAATTAAATGATATTTTTTTGGGGTTCAACTTTATTCTTAAGTTTTGGAGCTTTTGAAAATTTTCTACACTTAGAGACCTTTCTAATGGTGCAAGATTTATATGAAAAATTTATGCCTACTAGAAGTTGACCTACCATGTTTGAGCACCATGGAATGAGTGGATGCCACATCAAACCCATTACACATTGTGAATGTGTAGGAAATAGTTTGATATATTTAATTAGTGCCTACTTTTCTAAAGTGATAATTGATTCTATTTGTAATTCAGTTAGGATAAAGTGAAATACCTTGTGTTTTTAAATTTACTCTGCTAAAGTGCATTTAATGCATTAATGAGTTAGAATAGATATATTCTCAAACATACATCTAAAAATTAGAATAGGGATTTGGAGATTAGGTTTTTGGTAGATTAATATTTTATAAAATCATAAATAAGACAAGATAGAGAGATATCATTTAGATTCAAACAATTGAGTCGATAAGAAAATAAAGGATAGAATGCAATGACAAGAAGAAGACAATCAATTGGCAATCAAGTAGGTTAAAGAAGGGCTATACAACAACAACTATACAATATATCCATACAAAACTATATTGATCCATTCAATGGCATAAAAATATTGGTCCTCACTTTTTGTGTAGGTCGCACCCTTTGTAAAAACCATACAACTGAATTCTTGGGCGATTTGACCAAGCTATACATTTACTAGTTTTAAGCAATAGATCGAGATTTCTTGCTTCAGCCCATACAATGATCTCTTGAGTATGCACACAAGCGACTCTCTGTCGAAGGTCTCGAAACCCTATGGATACTCAATGTACACCTCTTCCTCAATCACCCCATTGAGAAATGTTTTCTTTACATCCCTTTGATGTATCTGCCATCCCATCTTCACTGAGAGTGCAAGGATGAATCTAATTGATGATTACCTTGCGACTGGCGAAAAGGTATCATCATAATCAATCCCCTCCACCTAAGAGAAACCAATAGCCACAAATATGGCCTTATGTTTCTCCACACTCCCATCTGATTCCTGCTTCACCTTGTAGATCCACCTAGATCCTACAATTGACTTCCCCTCTGGTCTTGGGATAACTTCCCATGCACTGTTTCTAATAATGGAGTCATACTCCTCAACCATGGCATTGACCCAAATTGGTTGTTGCACTTCTTCCTAAAAACATGATGGATCTATCTCTACACCTTCACTCATAAGAGCCATGTACCTAGTGTACCTCTCTAGGGACATTCTCTACTTACGCTATGATGTGGGTGCTCCCACATTCTCTCTGGCATCAAGCATCAACCTGTCAGCCTCTTCAGTGTGTCTCCTTATATCTCGGGATGTCTATGCATGAGTGGGTGCTTCCACTCTCTGCACCTCTGCTTGTGGTTGCTCCACATCTTGAGGTTCTTCTTTTTTAGCCAAGAGCTCCTCAACTGCATGCAGCTAAATCTCCCTCTCAAGGTAAATTTGCATGGCCTTCTCTTCATATAATTTCACATCTCTTCTAACCACTGTCATCCTGTGTGCTGGAAAGTACACCAGATAGTTGTGAGGTGTATTAATATACCCCACAAATATCCCCAACTCAATTTTTAGCTCTAGATTCTTCCTAGCATCTTTGGTCACATGGAAATAAACTGATGAACCAAAAATTTTAAAATGCGACACACCTGGTCTCTTACTGGAAAAAGCTTCCTCTGGTGTACTATATTCAAGTATCTGATGAGGACTTCTATTCTACACAAATATTGTTGTATTTCATGCTTCCGCCCACATATGCAATGGTAGGCCTTGATCATTCAAAATATCTCATGTTTCTCCCACAATAGTTTTGTTCTTCATTTTTGCAACCCCATTCTGTTTTGGTTTATGAGTTTTTATCAATTCCCTTCGAATTCCTTCTAAAGAACATAAGTTCTTGAATTCGTTAGAGATATATTCTCCACCATTGTTGCTCCTCAGAGCCTTCACATTCTTCCCTATATCTTTCTCAACAAGTGCCTTGAACTCACAAAACTTTGAGAATGTCTAATATTTCTTTTGCATGAAGAAAATCCAACACTTGCGTGAAAAATCATCTACAAAAATCACTGAATACCTATGTTTTGTTGTGGAATTTGACGATAAATTTCCACACGCATCTTAGTGAACTCTCTCAAGGATTGCCGTTTCTTAGACTTGTGTTGAAGCCTCGAAAATCATTGCGACAACATTGGGGGATAACCACCTAGTCCGGACCTTAGAGCAGTTCATTTTCCATTTGGAATAGTGGCTCCGACTGGTTTGACTAGGTCCATTTACCTTTTCCCTATCGCTATTGGTTTAGGATGTATCTTTAACTACCAATAGACAGGGATATCAGATCACTTCTTCTTGTTGATCGGGCAAGAGAATGACCCTTAAGCTGATTTGGGTTCAACTAAACCACAACTAAGATTTTGCCTCTTCGAGAAGAGGACTTAAAAGAATGTAGAACTTAATCTATGACTTACAAATAAATCTAAAACTAACTCGGGTATTAAATATGAACACGACTTAAAGATTGTTTCAATTAAACAAATAACCATGAAAATGTATTATTTACTTAAAAGAAAGATGCAGTATCATATAATGATAACTCTGTTTAAAAAATTAAGCAGAGTTATAATAGCACATCGCGTTCATAAATTTATATCGTTTTTACGCACTATGAAAGATGATATTCCTCTATCTTCGGAAATGATATGATAAAGAAATATTTGAGAAACAAGTATATATAAGGGATAACAAATTTTAATGAGAATATTTCATCACATAAAGAAAATAAAATGAAATCGATAGAAATACCAGATACATTTCATATCTTCCTGATGCAATTTGATATTTTGATCCTGCGCTTTAACTTAGGACAATCTTCAAGGTGCAGAAATGAAACTCTAAAAAATAATCCACCATGAAATTACAGGAATCCTGCGCTTTAACTTAGAACAATATTCAAGGTACAGAAATGAAACTCTCAAAAATAATTCACCATGAAATCACAGGATGTGATCCTTTATAAAAATAAGATAGTCAAGGAGTACATAAATGTATTGTCCAAGACCAAAATATTACAAATTCAGGACCTTAGAGCAGCTCCTTTACATTACTTGAATTTCTGCTTTCAAAACTAGAGCTGCAGAAATGCAAACTCTGCCCATCATACATAATTCAAGATATAAAGAAAAACCCTCAATAATGTTCAAATCTGAAATTTTCTCTACTCCCTCCTACAACTCTAGATTCCTATTACAGAAATGCTTTTAGAAGTCTAGAATTGCAGAGGAGAGCAACGCTTTTTCACATTTTGAAATCTGCAATTTATAATATTTCCAAAAGTATTTTGAGAGGAATTTAGTTGAAGAAAAATCTGCCCAATCCAATTTTAATTTCTCAAAAAATCCAATTTTTAATTGCTGGAGCCTTCTCATTGATTAAGATCATTTTCTCCATATCCCTTCTACTGTTTTTCCTGCAAAAAGAAATCAAAATGAATTAAGATGTAACAATAAAATCAAAATATCATTTCTGGCATTAAAAAAAATCCAATCAAATTCTATTTAAATAAATAATTGAAAATAAAATATAAGCTCTCTATTGATGCCTGGAATGGTTTAATTGGCCAAATATATAATTGATGATCGAATCTTCAATTAAAAGAGGCTTTGGGCAAATGAAAATGAAGAAAATAAACTCAGAAAATTGATTTTGTTTTAGAAATTCGGAGCTTGATTTTCTGTCTGATTTTTGACCAAATAAATGACCAAATCTGTTAGTGATACCTCATAAAAAATGTTCTCCTTAATTTTCTCTTTCCAATGAGCCGTCCTGGGCCTCATTTGGCCAAGTAAAACTCAATCTATGAGCCTCCAAAGTTGATAACTCAAATCTGATATAAATCTGGAAATTCCGTTGCTAAGCTAAAAATCAGAATTTTAATTAAAATTTTAATCCTAAATTAGACTCTAATTATCTAATTATTATTGTTTAATTGTTAATTATAAACTAAACTAATTAAAATTTTAATCCTAAACTAACTAATATAATAAACTAAACAAATTAATCTAATTAATAATTAATTATGATTTAATTAAATTAATTAAATTCTACATATTAATTAATTTAACTAATCTAAAATTAATTATAAATATTCAATCTATTATTAAATTAAAACTAAACTAACACTAACTAATTTTAAACTAATATTCCACTAACATTAAACTAACACTAACTTAAAACTACACTAACCTAAAAACTAACGTAGCCTTAACACTATGCTAACACTTAAACTAATACTAACATATACTAACTTAACACTAAACTAATATTAAATTAATATTACACCTACCACTAACACTATGCTAACCACTAAACTAACATTCTACTTACATTGAATTAACACTATACTTTCACTATTCCCTTTATACTCAAGTGTGAGTGAGTTGAAAGTCAAATAGAGTAAGGCTTGGTTAAATCATCATAGTAAAGCAATTGGAGGGCTTGGGTTTTTCAAAAGAATGTACCATAAACTCGATACGATGATGAACTCACGATGCAGTAATTTTTATTTTTTTGTTTATTTTTTTATATATATTTGTTTTTATATTAAATTTTTAATTTAATTAATTTAATTAATTTAAAATTTAATATTAAAAATTAGTTTTTAGGGTTTGAGACTTTCATTTTTTAATAATGTTTAATTAAATTATGAATTTATCTAAAGTGTATTTTATTGTTTAAACTACGTTCACTTTGATAAAAATGAACTACCAACCACTTCGACGTTTTTTGATTTTGGAGATTAGTAAATTATTTGAAAATTGGAAAATTGGAATAAATGACTGAAATCCCGATGCTTTATGATTTGGCTGTATAATTAAAAATAAAAATTGTTATTAATTGTTAGGGCCTAAATCTACCTCAGGCTGAGAAAGGTAGAATCTAGGGTAACATCAAACCACGCTTAACCTGGTAGCTAGCCCTACCAGGTCGGGAGATGGCTCTCTCCTTGTCAATCTCAGCAAAAAATGATCAATGAGGCTTGAAATGACTGATTTTAGGCTGGGTATGTGTGCAAAAGAGTTTGATTGAATTTGATGATGTTTTGTTGGCTCAAATGTGAAATTCAGATTTGGGCCTGGGGAATGAGGCTCAGTTTTGCAGAGATCTCTATGGGGCAAGGTAGGCAAGTGATTTGGTAATTCAAATTGAGTGAGATGGAGAGTTTTTAGACAAATGAGGAGTTGAAAAGGGCATGAAGAACTTAGGGATATTTTTCAATCAGCTGAAAACATAGATAACTAAACAAACCCTAGGTAGAGCACTGCAATTTCAATGTATTCTACCTTTATCTTTGTTTGATTTAGTTAAGATGAAATAAAGAGAGATATGGCATATATAAAACACATGTAGACTTAAAATTACAGAAGGAAACACAATACCAAATCAAGATGCCACATGAATCCCATAAAGTGCTACAAACCACTGGTCTATTCCTTAGCCAAACTGCTAAAATGAGTATACTATAAGCTCCAAGCTTTCCCAAAAGTCCAACTATGCTAATGACTGAAAAATCACAAGATATAGGAAAACAAAAACTCATCCTAGCCTCTAGGGGTTGAGCTCATGAGTTTAGGAGCTATTCCAACAAATTCTAAACTGAGAACTAAAAAGTAGGCAGTGGAACAACTTGCCTCTAAAAACTAGGGAATTGATTCATTCAGTTGCAAACTACCTTTTCATGGATGAATCTACCTCTATGAGTGAAAATTTAGCATAATTACATCAAAATCCATACTTTCACATTGAATTACATCATGAGTTTGACAATTAGAAGGAGAAAAGTCAAACTGTGAAGAAACTAGGCGAAAAGCAGAGTTTTTTGGCCAAAATGAGCAAAATTCCTCTAATGCGCTGCACTGATTTCCCTATGCGTAGCACCTTTTTGCAGCTGCTTTTGGAGGCCTTCCCGGTGTCCAATTTTTCTCCAAGTGGGCTTGTTGGAAAGGTCTGCCTGTATGATTTCTAGCACAAGTAGAATTTTTAAATTTGGCCTCCATTTTCCCCTGCAAAATTGAGTTCTCCCAACACTACTTCCTGTGTGTCAAAAAAGGGGCAGAAAGGTCATTTTTTGGGTATTTTTGACCTTTTTTGGGGGCTCAAAACCTGTCAAAATTTCTTAGCCATTGGTAGGCATGCATATTTTTCCATGAAAAATCCAAAAATGTTGAGTTTTCATCAAAAGGAGTCCCCCATCAAAATCAAGCGCCAGGTGGCGTGACGCATTGCGCAGAAAAGTCTGTTTTTTGAGCCAAAAATTCAAAAATTACAAAAAGTGTCCCAAAATTTTTGAAATTTGGACTGAGTGTCATTCCTTAAGAGTTGTGTTGGGCCAAGGAAGCCTCAACCAAGATCTGAAGTTTATCATGTTGTTTTCGCCTCTTTGATACCTTCTTCAATTTGGCCTTCAAGTTCCTGATTCTTTCTTTGCACACTTGGTTTCTTGCCCAGTAATGGTGGGCCATGTGCCTCAACATGTTTTTCTCTTTTTTGGCCTTCTCCAACATCTTTTCCAAAACTATTGTTGAACCCCAAATATGTCCTTATTTTCCACCACATTTCACTTCATTTCCTTTGTCCCTCATCAATTACGAGCTTAAAATGATCAATAGGATTGATTAGGATTACTTTAAGAATGTATATAATGACTAACTTGCTATGTTTTTATGATTTTGTTATTGTAGCAATTTTTTACTAGACTCGGCTACAAAACGCGATCATTCTGTGGCCGGTCATCTGTTCCATGACTATCATTATGTTCCTGTCGGAGTTCCGAGTGTCACCTCAAGGAAAAACACATATGGTCGTATTCCACATCACTCCCCCATCATTTCTTGCTCTCCACAAAGTCTGAGCTCGAGTCTACAGGTGGTTATGCACGTGGGAAACCAAAACTAGGAGATAGACTTCTAATAGGACAAGGACTGTACAGATGTCCTTAATCATAGTACGAGACCACCACAAGAGTTCTAGTTTGATTTTAGTTGGGAAAGACATTTATTCCTATTTTATCTCAAAGAAAGTTATGTAATTTTGTTATAAGTATGGCTCGGGAGACCGAGAAACAACTAGCTAGATTTTGTTTTGTTGCTAGATCTCAGAAGACCGTAATACTCTGTTTTTCGAAGAATTTCTCTTTTAATGAAAGAAGCATCACTTTATTGCAAGAGCTGAGTCAATATTGAGTAGATTTGCATGCTAATCCGGTGGTAGAGGGCCCCTGCTACCTGAGAAGCTTTGTTCATATGGTTTAGATAAGTAACTTAGCCTTGTTTCATTCCTAGTTTAATCAATTTTTTGAACTTTGTGTTTTTATACTTACTTGCAGTGGATGCCACAGTCAATCTTATCCTTACAAACTATTCCAAAATACCACTAACATTGGATGAGATATAACTGTAGTATTTTAGGAGTTAGTTGCATTTCTCTGAGCTTTATGATTTTGTGCTCAATTACATCAGTTGTTATAGCTAGTCTTGTTCTTATAAACTCTTCCAAAATATCACTAACTCTGGGTGAGACATAGCTGTGGTGTTTTAGAGCTTTGTTGTATTTTGTTGAATTTTATGCTTTTATGCTCATTTACATAATATGTTGCAGCTAGTCATGTTCTATAAATTATTCCAAAAAACCACTAACTCCGAATGAGACAGAGCTGAAACATTTCATAGAATTAGTTGCATTTTAGTTTAGTTGTAGTACTCCGGAGGTAGATGTTACTCTAGTTTAATTCTGTCACTATATTTCAAGTTTGATAATGGCACTCTAGTTCAACTCTGTTCACCATATTTCAAGTTAGATTAGTGGCATTCTAGTTCAGTTCCAGTTCACTGCATTTCAAGTTAGGTTAATGGCATTCTAGTTTAGTTGTGGTCACTGTGTTTCAAGTTTGATCAATTGCATTCTAGTTTAGTGTTATCCATTGTTCTTTAAGTTGTATTAACTGTCAAAATTAGACTTCACGGCCTTCATTGTTTACAAACTACTCTTGTTCTGACTTTCTATTAATGCATCATCATATGGACAAGAATTAGTGATATCAGTTTAAGGCCTTGATTGTTCTGCAATCTTTTGCAATTTCACAAATAAGCCTTTTCCCAAAAACTATTCTAGAAAATCTTTAACTTTCGAATGAGGCTTAGTAGTGACAAGTTGAGCTGCAGAATGGATTAGTCTTAGCATTACAAGTCAATTCAGAGTAGAAATCTTATTGTGCTACAAATAGTCTTTTCCAATTGTGTTCCAATAAACTTCTAGCCATGGATGAGATTCTTTGTAATATTGTAAGATGATTGTTTACTTAGGAGAACCTCATTTGCACTAAACTTTTCCTTTTCTCAAGCTATTCCAACATATTTCTAATGAATGAATTGGATGAGTTCATGTTATGAGTTATTGAGTTCATGTTGTGATTTGTTTCCTTGCTATGAGTCATTATCAAGCTTTGCATTTTCTGTTCTTTAGTGCCATACACAGTTTAGAATAGGCTTTGCTCTGTTTTAAGTGTGTCCAACAACTTCTCTTTGTCAAAACTTAGTTCTTTTCCTTTCTAACATAAAACCATAAAACCAAAAACATCAGAAAAACACTAAACACAACGTAGTGAGAAACAGATACCTAGGCACATATAGTGTACCTCACTTCAATAGTTTACTAGCCCTGGTTAACAATTTATGATCTCAATTTCGGAACACTAAGTTGAGCACTACATGTATGTTTATCCTTTCGAGCCAAGATTCATGATCAGCTTCAATTTCTTGTTCAAGTGGTGTCAACTTGGTTTTCCTCCTCTTGGCAGCTTGCCGGTTTTCTCGTATGTTTTGCAGCTCCATAATGGTTTGATGATCCTCTAGCTGCTTGTTTCTTTGCTCAAGGTATTTGATTATCCACTTGGCTCTTTCTAAGTTGAGGGACAAAGCATTAATGTCCACCTGTTGCTCCTGAATGATCTCTTTAAGCTTTGAGCTTGGTGAGCCCAAATCAGTGTCATCATCCTGAATAAGAATGAAATCTATCTCTTGCCCTCCTGAAGGCCCCTCATCATGTAATGGCCACTTGCCCTTATCTTGTACCTGCTCTGCTGATGGAGGAAACGAGACCCCTTCCACCCCGGGTGGAGATAATACTCGCTTTGTTGCTGCAAGCAACCTTCTAGTGCCCTTTTGATAGGTGACAAACACCGGCACACTAGCGGTCTGTGTCTCATGACCCTCCTGCTGATGTGAAGGTCCACCTGTCTCATGGAAATCTTCTAGAGGTATCTGAGGAGCCGTGAATAACTCATGAGAAATGAAATCCTCCCATGAGATGTCCTGCAAACCAAGCTGATGCATGACCACAATTTTGATGAGTGAAAAATGATATATATTGTTATACTGATGCTGAGGAGTTTTCTTTTGCACTAGGGTGGTCATCTTCTCAATATTTCGGCACATGAAGTTGGGGAGATTCATCATTCTCACCTATGTAGAAGAAGGTAAATCCCCTGCGCGGGGATGGCGATCCCTATTAGCCCGGCAGGGGTCTAGCAACAATCAAACATGCTACGGTGCATGTTCCTATTGAAAATAAACGGAAGAGCTTGCGATGAAGGCTTACCTGGAGATCAAGCGTTGGCCATTTGATGAGAAATTGGTGCTCCCGTTCTTTTGCCCTGGCGAGATCACAATCCTCACGATCTCCATGATCGGACACCTGCACATGCAAGAAACAACACAAACGCATGCATAAAATCCATTATATACAACTATATGTCAGTCGAAGAGGACATAACTCATGAACATAATCAAGAACAAGAGTGGAACCATAACCAATAGTCGCTTATCATTAATGAGTCAAAAGAAGAATACAACCATAGCTTCGACGCAACACTCTCCTTTGGCGGGTCATCAGCAAAGCATGTCTCGATAAAGCCTGTCAAGGATGGGACAAGCCTCTCTCTCCGGATACTTGACAATAGTCTCCTTGCTTGGATTTGGCCTTAAGGGAATCAAGAAGGCTCTTGCAGCATAAGGATGTGAAAGCTCTTGGGAACTTGAAGACTAGCTTGCAATGGAGATGAGCAAGCTTTTATAGATGGAGGAAGGGGAGTTGGGATCCCTATAATCATGGGATTGGCCCTATCATCAAGGAAGCTTCCATGAGAGGTGGCAAACCACTTCCTCTCTATGGAAATCCGTAGCCAAACCTCCCAACTCAAGATAGATATCAGTTCCTAGATCAGTTAGGACGAAACTTCCGTCATTTATTTTTAAAAAACACTCCTTAAATTAGCTGGCGTGAGTGCGACTCTGGAACAGAGCGCAAATTGGCGCGACCTATTTAAAGTATTTTCCCCATTGGCGCGGGTACTGAACTGGCTGCCCGTGCCAATGCAAAAGGGGTGTTTTTAGGGTTTTTCAGCAGGAGATGTCTTCAGGGGTATGAAAGTACATGTTCAGGGGAACGCCATGAAAGTATTTTCAAGTTATATCACTATTCACAGGTCACAAAATAAGCCATCCAATGTGTGAGATGGGGAATGGTAAGGACGGTGACAAATTGCTGTGTAACAGATGCCCCCTAAAGTATGAGGCCCGAACGAGAGAGAGGGGTGAAATTCTTTACGAGAACGTGTCCAACTGAAAACTCTGCCGTCGTAAAACCTGCGTGAAGAAGTACAACTGATGTCTCAAATACATGATATATATGTGGTATGGGCGCAGCCATCCATAACAGAGTATACAATAATCCAGATCCAAGGCATGGACGCAGCCATCCAATGAGGATCGATAAATAGACTCAGGTATGGTCGCAGCCATCCAGTAAGTGAGTCATGTAAATAATCATAATAATCCACAAACTCGCAGCCTGGATTACAACAGACACAATCCAGGGTCTTGCGCTCCATCTTGACCCAAACACAGTACAAGTTCAATCATGCGAATAAATGAGCTGAAGTCGAACATGCAAGGACATCGTCTGATTACCAGCGAATGATGAAAGTTGTTAACAGATGCGAGAGGTACCACTAATAATGACAATGGCCCTCAAGGTACTACAGGTACAATCTACGGCATGCGAATCAATGAGCTGGCGTCGAACACCCGTAGAATCACTCGATCGGAGGCCAATGATGAAAACCTCGCGTCGAATGCGAAGAACCTGCCATTGAGGCATGCAGGCTCCAAGGTACCAGAAGGGAGTCTCTAGATCAGCTTCCTGGATAATGAGCTGAAGTCGAGAGGAAGTGACTTTGATCGAAGGTGGGCCATAGTGTTTCCCACATCATCGAAGCGAGACAGAGGAACATAGTGTTTTTGTGAATCACGATCAGATGAGAATCAGAGGAAGGTTGGTACTTGCATAGGTCAACTTCTCCTGAACATATGAACGACACGACAATGGACTTGGCAGTATTTGACATCAAAAGATCAGAGGTCATAGTGACGAGGCAAAGAGAAAATGAGAGGTCAAAAGGGATTACCCAAACCCACGGAGGCAAGTGAAAAACGAGATGAGATGTCCCCAACCCGACACGAATGCAGACAAGTGCCATGTTCAAGAGCGACATACTGCCGACACGACAATGATGTTGGTTCCATTTTTTCCCCACCATTTCAGTGAGTACCTCTTTATTTTTACACAAGCTTGAAGAGGATACCATATGCTTGTCATATAAATCCGTCCTTCGGACGAATCCATCCTAGTACATTTAACGAGCCCTAGGAAGGAGAAACTCGAATATCGTCATCACGACTGAATCCAATGTCATCAGGGTTTAACGAGTCTGACAAAGGAAGAACTCGGCGTCTTTTCATGTTTAGAGAGTTTGAAAAGACAGCAGAAAAGTAAACTCCACAGGTCCCTTTTCGTAGATAGTTCCTCGGACCCGAAAAGGTAGAAAACAATATCCGAGAAAACCTCCTAGTCGCGATAGGCTAGGGTATTCCTTTTTCGTAAATAATCCATCCCAGCCCGAAAAAGGGGTAAACGTATACTGGGTAGATGTCGATTCGTGTCCACTTTAACGAGATCGAAACGACAAGGGCCTTGGCAATCTTTTCATGTTTAGAGAGTCAGAAAAGAGCTGAAAGTCAACTCCTCCTGGAGGAACGAGTGGTATTAAGGGTAGCAACTGGTTCCGGTAATGGTGGAACTACTCAGAACAAGTAAAAGTCAAGAGGCTGGCAAACAAGACCACTCATTGCAGCGGTTCCTCAGAAATGGGTGAAACAACCAAGTGAAGGCATATGATCGGCCAAGTAGATAGTGACGATGGAATGAGAAAACCAAGGCTCATCTGGCAAAAATAGGCTGATAAAATGGCAATCACAAAAGTTAAAATGGGAAAGGTTTCATTTTTACACAAGCTTGAAATCAGGAAACTCTGCTTGAAGTTGGTTTCATTTTTACACAAGCTTGAAACAAAGATAAACTATGCTTGAAACCGGTTTCATTTTACACAAGCTTGAAACGGAAACAAACTATGCTTGAAAAAGTAAGCATGCCCCCAGCATGGTGACTCAATTCGAGGTACATGCCCCCCAAGCTTCAGTCCATATGAAATGCAGATGGAGTGAAGGTTCAAATTACAAGATCAAAAGAAAAGACTCGACTAGGATTTTACGAGATCTTATCAAAGACTCGAATTGAACGGGAACGTGTTTCATTGTTTTAACGAGGTTGACACATTAAAAGAACTATCCTCAGACACCCTTGTTTCATTTTTTAAGGAGCTTGACACAAGACAAGGAACTCTGCTCCGACAACCTTGTTTCATTTTTTAAGGAGCTTGACACAGGAAGTGAACTGTGCTCCAACCAGCTTGTTTCATTTTTTAAGGAGCTTGACACAAGGAAAAGAACTATGCTCCGATCGACTTCATCATAATGAACGAGAAGTCATCGCTTCCAAGAGTTCCACTCCCGATGGAAGGAAAACATCCTGGAAGTCAGGACCCAATGCCCCCAGCACTCGATGCACGACGGCATCATCACTGAGCACAGGCACGGGGTAAGTAGCCACATAGTTGACCTGCGGCGGAGCAGATACAACGGGTGGATAGAAACTAGGAGGGGGTGATGGCGGACCAGATGCCATATTAGGACCAAAGAACGAAAGCTGATCAATGGTCACGATCCGTCCTTCATGTGGAAAGCACACCACGCGAAAGAGGTAGGAGACAAGGGCTCCCATGGCATAGGTGTAATCGCGCCCCAGGAGCAGATTGAAATCCAAAGGGCCTGGAACGACCATCACGTCCATATGGACGGTTTTACCTCCCAAAGTAACAAGTAACCTTGGAAGGATCCCCAACGGTTGACTCGTCCTTCTGTTAAAAGTGAGCAGATTCTGCGTAACAGGCGCAAGCGGCGGCGAACCGAAAGCTTGCCAGGTATTTGAAGACAGAATACTAACAGAGGCACCTTCGTCTATAATGGTGCTGGGTACAACCAGACCAAGAGCCTGTACTGTGATCTTGAAAGGCACATAAGACGGAAGGCGAAATCCTGCAAATCGATTCCAGTCAAAGGAAGCGACCAAACTACTCGGAGGGGCTACCATCGACAAGCGAAGGTCTTCCCCTGATGTTACGGTAGAAGAAGCATCCTCCATGACCTCCATCTCGAAGGCGGGAGGGATATCCTCCGTAGCCTCCATCTTGGGAGGCGGAGGAGAAACTTCTTGAAGTACAGGGACAGGAGAATCTCTCTCCAAGTCTGAAGAATCTGAAGAAACCAGAAGAACATGAGGGTTATGGGGTCCACTCTCAACAGAAAAGACCTGGTGCACCGCAGATGGGGCCAGTTCAACCGATCCCACAACCAATGGTTGGTCGGGAACGGATTCCTGAATCTGAATTTCTGGATGAGTGGGATCGACCAAGGATGACCCTTGACCAATCACGGCATCAGCCGGTGGAAGACTCAAAGAAAGCTGTTTATAACCAGCCGGGAGGCGTGGTGTAGAAACAGTCAGGTTGTCCAAGACTCACTTGGCTTCATCCATATAAGGACAAAGGTGAATAGCATGGTGCCCTTCACACAACTTACAGGGATTGGTGATCTTACCCTGCTTCTTAGGAGCCTTACCAGTGCCCCCAACCTGACTCCCGGAAGCCAAAGGCAACGGTGGGCGGCCGTTGGACCATACTTCGAGCACCTTGGGAATGCCAGGGCAGTCTCGAAGAAGATGGTCTCCCGTGCACAACATGCAAGGGAACTTGACTTTTCGTGGAGGGTTGGAAGGTTTATCAAGAGGAGACTTCTTAGGCGCAATAGCCGCAGAGCTAGCCTCTCCTTTATCGGACTTCTTCTTCTTTGTCTTCTTCTTCTTCTTCTTAGCCACCTGGTTACTCGAATCCAGACTTTCACCAGGCGAAGTAGAAGAGGAGGACGCAAAAACAGGCGAAGAAGGGGAGAGGTCCACCTTGGAATCAACATGATGTTGTTTAGGCGGAAGAACTGATTGAACAGTAGCTGAGACATTCGAAACCACAAAGGTTGAGAACAACCAAACAGGCAACCCAACAGTTAACCCAGGAAGGGACAACGTTGCCATAAAGGAGCACCAACATTTCCAAAAGGAGGAAAATGACTAGGATTCCCATCGGAGGGGATTCCTTGGTTGGTGAACTCTGGAAAAGTTGCCATCAACAACTCAAAACCGCACACGGGCTAAAAACCAAGGCACACAATCAAACGACCAACAAGCAAACTCTAAAAGGGCATGTGATCGCGGGTGATTTATTTTACCACATTGAAACTTAGAAACTTCACTGTTTCATGTTTTAAGAGTCGAGAAACGGATGAAAGATGACTCTATCTCTTTCAGTTTTGAAGCAAGCGTGAAAGGACAAGCGCTTGGTGATCTTTTCAAATTTAAAGAGTCAGATAAGATCAAAATGACTGCTCAGGAATACTAGGCAAAGGGTGTACCAAATAACCATGAACTGCAATATACACCTTGGTTTCAAAATGAAAGAGAAATCAACCAAGGACTTGACGTACGTGCAGGCAATCTCCCCGAATGTTGTGTCCGGTGTATCATGGGTACAGGGCGGCAGACTCAGCTTCCTATGGATAAAGGATAGAAACCTAGTGGGGTCTCCCTTTATATATGCGACGGTACGGGGAGAACAAGTCCGTACTAGTGCTGTCTAAAGCCAAGAGGCGAACGACAACTACTAGGTTTAACGACGCCGGAACACGTCTCTAACCTAGACCTTTAAATGTTTCGTTAATGTTTCAATGCTTCCTTAGGTAAATTGAGAAAATTTTATGGTTGATATTCAATTATGTTCTAGTTTCAAGTCCCTACCGTATGTCATCTGACAATCTCCTATATGCAGCTATATGAGAAAATAAAACTTTTCAATTCGATGAATGCTATCTAGTTAAGGGAAGAGCTTCAAACAATGATGCAACAAACAACAACACTGAAAACGAAACTTTTTCCAAACTAGATGACTTTCACTATCCAAAAGTAATTTCAAACATTCAACGATGCGAATAATGCAATGTAATCTATGAAAAATCCTCTTTTTCGAAAACTATGCAATTGTAATCTATGCACAATTTCCTTTTTATTTTCAAATGATAAGAATGCACTCAATGCATTTTTCGATGAAATGAGAATCTACTTAATGCATGCTTTTAATAAAAGAGAATGCAATCAAAGCGATTTTTAGCTTTCAATCATTAAACAATGTGATCTAAGTTCAATGATAAATCTCAAAAATACTTTTCAATGCAATGTGATCTAATGCATTTTAACAAAAAGAACACTTTGAGACGAAAACTAAATAAACGCAAATCTTCTTAATGAAGGATGAATGCAAAAGAGATGTAAACAAACACTAAGAATGCAATCGTTGTTTCAAAACACTTTGTAACAAAATTCCTCAAAAGGTGACAAGACATATGAGGTCAAACACAAAGAGGACTTCCAAAGCAAGAGATCAAAACAAGGCATTCATTCCCTTTTACATCAAACAATCATGGAAAGAAGACATTTCAAACAATGAGCAATGTAATCTATGCTCATACAGTGAAAAGACCGGAAGGGAAAGACACACTGGTGAAGGATTTAGGGAAAAAGTCTCAATTTTCATACACCCTGAAATTGGCTTGACTTGTAAATTGACAACTAGTGCCAACTGGCGCGACTTGCACACTGACAACTAGCGCCAATGACCAATTGGCGTGGGTTGCTAACTGAAAATAAGCGCCAACGCCCGAAAATGAAAAAACAAAGAATTTCTCCCAACCAAGACCAGACTCACCACTTCAAGCAGAACCTCCAAGACTCAAATGAACCATGTGATCTAGGCTCAGCGAGACGGACACGAGATCAAGCTCGGAAAGCTCGGGCGGGTAAACCTAGTACCCTTCACGAGTTGGCCTGTTGTAAGGTGGAAACCTAGTGCCATAATAGAATTGGCGGGTAATACACAAGCGACTTGCGCCAATGGGCGCGAAGGCGCGTAAAAACTGCGAAAAGTGCGCCGATTGAGTTTACCCGGTAAAAAATTAAAAAAAAAGCAATCCAACAAGCGAGACCGGTGATAATCAAGCTGTCAAAAAGCCAAATTCATAGAAAGAACCAATCCAAAAGAGCGTCGAGCAAGCGAGAATCCAAGAATCGACGGAAGAGACAAGATAGTGCTCAGGGTTCGGGTTTAAAAACTAAACCGAGAGATTGAAGCCGGCTTTGATCTTCTTCGCAATTGTGAGAGAAAATTGGATTTTGAAGGCTATCTGGCCAACTTCAGGCTCCGTCTATAGCTTATAAAACGAACGACAACAAGCTAACGATCCCCAGTGGAGTCGCCAATTTGTTGTGGAGGTAAATCCCCTCTGCGGACAGAGGCGATCCCTACTAGCCCAGATCGGGTCTAGCAACAATCAAACACGCTACAGTGCAGGTTCCTAATCGTAAATAAACCGACTTGCGAGGAAGGCTTACCTGGAATCCAACGCTGTCATTTGTAGAAGAGGTGGTGCTCCCGTTCCTTTGCCCTGGCAGATCACAATCCTCACGATCTCCGTGATCGGACACCTGCACATGCAAGAAACAACACAAATGCAAGCATAAAATCCAATATATACAACTATATGTCAGTCGAAGAGGACATAACTCATGAACATAATCAAGAACAAGAGTGGAACCATAACCGATAGTCGCTTATCATTAATGAGTCAAAAAGAAGGCCTGTATATGGCCATTGTACTCTTCTTTGGCTGGTCGTCGACAAAAAAAAAACTGTCAGGGATGGGACAAACCTCTCTCTTCGAATGTCTCGACAATGATCTCCTTGCTTGGATTTGGCCTTAAGGGAATGGATCAAAGCTCTTGCAGCATTAGGCTCTTGGGAACTTGGGAACTTGAAGACTAGCTTGCAATGGATATGGGCAAGCTTTTATAGATGGAGGAAGGGGAGTTGGGATCCCTATAATCATGGGATTGGCCCTATCCTCAAGGAAGCTTCCATGAGAGGTGGCAAACCACTTCCTCTACATGGAAATCCGGAGCCAAACCACCCAACTCAAGATAGATACCTGTTCATGAATTGGTTAGGACGAAACTTCCGCCATTTATTTAAAAAAAAAACTCCTTAAATTGGCTGGCACGAGTGCGACTCTGGGACAGAGCGCCAATTGGCGCAACCTCTTTGAAGTATTTTCCCCATTGGCGCAGGTACTGAACTGTCTACCCGCGCCAATGCAAAAAGGGCCATTTTTAGGGTTTTTCACAAGGAGATGTCTTCAGGGCAATGAAAGCTCTTGTTCAGAGGGATGTCATGAAAGTGGTTTCAATCCATGTCACTGCTCACAAGTCACGAAATGAGCCCTCAGGATAATGTGAACCGGGGATTACAGGATAGTCGACAAATTCTTGATTAACACCCTGGTAAAGTGCATCAACAATCTGATGTGATAGGCATATAGGCGAGAAAACTGGCCCTCACAGTTGAAATACTTAATTATGAGTTTCATCAAGGGAGCATATGAGTCTTTCAGGTACCGAAAGGGAAAAACTCTGCTGAATTGTCTCAAATAACTAGGCTTGATGTATGGCTCATAATGTTCCCTATAAATTTGTTTCCTTTTATTTTACTGCTCTCCGACATTTGGAATGTCGGTTGCTAGAGAAATAGACTCTGGTATCAAGGTGAATGTCACACCTGTAAGAGTGGCTTGGCCATTATGTAGATGAAGCACAAACAACCTGGCCAACTCATGATGGTACTGGACTCTAGCAACCATCTCACAGAACTGATAACAGGATTGGTGTTGGAAGCATGTGATAGCAAGAGGGCATGCCTACAGCTTGGCAAGTGAAGTAGGCTCCTCTCGTATATGTTTGCCACCCTTGTGAGGTCTCCTTGGTGCATGCATTTTTGTAGGAGAGTCACTATGTGTCTCCTCATCTCGATTATAGGAGGGATCAGATTCCATGTTGTCCAAAGTTTGTGTTGTCTTAGATGAGTATGAAGAGATTTTAGGTGTCTTTGATCTTTTGCTACCAAGTGTATGAAAATGTATGAGGGACTATGAAGGGAGAGGGTAAGAGGGATTTTGGGATGTTGCTGATTGGAATTAGGGTAATTGAAGGGTTTTAGGGACAATTTTTAGGCTTTTGGGATAGCAATTAGGGTTTGGGAATTTTGTAGCTAGGGTTTGGGATAACGGGAATTGGGGATAGGGGTGAATGAATTTAGGGATATGGGGGATAGTAAAATGGGTTAATGAAACTAGAAAAGAAGTGAGGGAATAAAAAGGTGAGGGAGTGATGGCCACAAAAACAAATTTACAAACCCTAAGCAATCATGTCTTGAGAAAAAATTGCAAGGAAGTAGGGTTTGAATTTTTTTTTACTAAATCATCATAAACATATTAAGACACACTTTCATTGGCATTTGAAGAGTTGTTGACTTACTTTGGACCGGAGGAAACCAAGCAAATTGAGAATTTGGATGAATTTGTGGTGAAAATGGCTTGCAGCTCTATGCGCTGCGCCATAAACCCAACGCGCCACGCCTTCTATATGCACCGCGCTAGTGTAGTTTTTATACTGTGGAAGGCAGCCCAATGCACCGTGCCAGCTCTATGTGCCGCGCCACTCACCCAATGCGCCGCGCCCCCGAAACTGAAACTCTTTGCTGCGATTTTCTGACCACGAGCTAGCTCTAAATATCTCTTGCTCTTTTGGATGCAAATGAGTCTTTTAAACACAAGAAATAACTTATATACAAAAGACTTTAATTTTTCACTTCATAAAACCCACTTTTGTAATGTTTACATTTGACACTTTCTTTTCAAACTCTGTTTTAGGCAGTTTTGCTTTATTTTGCCTCTGATTAATTGAATGCCTTGTTTTTTTGTTTGCCTTGTAGGGGATGGAGTTGTTGAAGCTTGGTAAGGTGACCAGGGTTGCCATTGAAGTTGCTTACATAGGAAAAACTGAAATTACATCAAATTTTATACATGAAAACATAGAATACTTTGTTTTTCCTCAAAACAGGGTTTTGAGGAAAAATAAGTCTCTGAGGATGTGATTATGGAATTCATTGGTACTGAAACTTTATTCGATCACCTCATGCGCCTGCTGACTGTTATTGAACATTTTGAAGACCTTTTCGACGAAACCCTAGACCTAATAAAGTGGAAACCCTAAAAATGACTCTTGCAGATGATCTAGATGAATGGAAATGTGCCAGCAGGTAAAGGACATGAGGGAAAATGTACAACAAGCCACTACCGTCAGATGATCCATGCTCCTAATGGAATGCAGCTGACTGAGTGAGACACCTAATATGCAATGCAACAATAGAATTTGATCACTAACGGAGGGATGAAGATACCGACACTGCGTAATAACTAACTAAGGGTTAATATTTAAACTAAATGCATTATTGAACTAATTTAATTACAAAAATGAAATATTGTACATTTTATGCATTTTTTAACCTCGGTGACATAATTGATTAGACTTCAAAGGAGTGTCATTTACAAACCAGTTGACCAAATGAGGCGAAACAAGTATCAATGGAAAGCTTATAAAAAATCGATTTTAACAAAGCAATCAAAACAAGAATCTAAAGAAAATGAAAAAATAATAAAAACATAGGATAATCAACTTAATAAAAATCCTAAAAGGTGTTTAGCCAAAAAATTTATAGAAAGGGTCCCCATTATTTGAAGTGAACAAGTTAAAAATGGGGGGGTTGTGTTTTACCACAACAAATTGCTTATCTTTAAAGGTGGATTTGGTATACTTCTCCAATGTACATCCTTTGCACGTATCTCACTGCTCAAGTGCACCCTTTGGAAGTATTGTAGAAATATGTTGCATGATATTCAAAGCGCCATGGTGTATGGCCCAATCTCTGGTGCCATAACTCACCGATGTCTTGGTCACCACCTTCTCTCTTTCGTGCTCAAGGCATCATAGTATTCTACATCCAATTTGTAGATGTTCTTTACTTGAACCCAAATATTATTCACCTGTCTTGTGGATTTGTGACAAAGGAATGCCTTTCCTCCACTGAATACCACATCATAGCCACAGTTTTCCAACATAGAAACATAAACCAAATTATTCTTTAAACCAGGAACATACATAATTTATTTTGATTTGAGAGGAGTACCTAAATTCCTCTGAAAATTAATTATACCTATGTTGGTAGTGTTATACCTCCCATCATCTCCCATATCAATGTGCATCTGGAGATCATTCTCCTCCAAGCTACTGAATAATTCTTTATTTCCATTCATATGGAACAAAGCTCCATTATCTAAGTACCACACAAAAAGAATCAACGCTGAAACCATGCATGCGATGAGGGTGAAATCCAACTTGAACTATGAAGCAAGTGCTTCACCTGCCACTCCTCCTAAGGACTTCTTGTTGGTCTTCTTATGTGGGCACTTTGTAGCATAGTGTCCAAGCTCATGACAGTGAAAACATTTTACCTTTGACAAGTCTTGCTTCTTGCCCGCATGACTAGAATGGCTATGTCCCTATAATAATAGTGTATCCCCTTATTTTATTATTGGTATAGCCCCCTTATTTTTATTTTTACGCCCATGTAGTCCCCATATTGTTATTATTGCGCCCCATAGAAGCCCATTATAGTTATTGTTGTGCCCTTACATTGTTATTGTTATGTTAGCTAGGATTATATTGTGACCCATTGGACTCCTATATATAGAAAGGGGGCTTTTTCATTTGTATCATCTAATAATTTTTCATTTATGAAATGTAAATGAGGTTTTACCCTCAAAGACACTGATTTTTAAGTCGTTGATCTCTATTTTATTCTATTTTGTAAGTTGGTTTCATAACATTTGGTATCAGAGCTTTGGATTATAGGGTTTCGCAGATGCAAACAGGTCATCTTGGCATTTTCGCTATAACATTTTTTCTACGAAAGTTCAGAAGCAGTAAAATAAACCCATTTGAGCCGAAATCTCGAGGAACGTCTTCTAAACATTTCAGATCTTGGTTCACTATATTTTCAGAGATATGATATGAGTAAATTAGGGTTTTTGCAGGCGCCAAAATATGATCTCAAACAAGTGTCCGAGGGAAAATCATCATAAATTTCGTTTCAGAAATCAAATTAGAATTATGTAAAATATGACCAAAATTGAATAGACTGTAGTTTCTTTTGTTTCGATTTCAGAGCCAAATCTCAAAAAAATGACATGTGGCACACAGTACAAGTTCTTTGTCCTGAACTAACCTATAATTAGGTCATTGTGGGAGATTGGGCATAAATTTATCTCGAATAACCCAAATTAGGTCTGGCATATGGAATTAGAAAGAAGACTCAAAGGGATATGACATGACCGAATTTCAGATCTTGGAGATCCAAAATTACATAGTTACAACCATTTCAAGATCGAGATCTTGAAAGCAAGAAAAATGTGTGTATTTTTTAAAACAAATTGTTTAACTTTTTTTTGAAAAATTAGTTTGAAGTGATTCCAAGGGAATATTGAAGCATAGATAACAATATTGAGTTCTATAATGCCTCCAAAAAATAATTCCACCCCTATTAAGTCCTTAGAAATCTCTACTATGACGCATGAAGAGGAAGAAGTGCAACATGATATAGCAAAATTACAAGACCAAGTTCAACAAATTTCGGTCTCGCAAAAAGTAACCAAAAAGGAAATGCAAGCTAATATGGATTGTTTCAAGAATGGAATGGAAGCATATGGATGGCATGGAAGCTAAGATCAATGGTATAGAAGAAAAACTGAAAGGAAACATGGAAGACATGAAGAATGATCTAAAATCATACATGGAAGGTTTGAAGGAATGTTTGACAAAGGTTCTACAAGAAATGATTCCTAATGGAGAAAAGGTAGTAGAGGAAACTCATGATGAGAAAAATATAAATGTTAATCATGATTTTATATACTCTAACGTTGGATTAAAGACCCACCATATTCCAAAGATCAATATAAGTAAGTTTTATGGCAAGGATCTCGTAACATGGATACTACAGATGGAGTAATACTTTGATCTCCATAATGTGCAAAACACTCAAAAAGTATGCATTGAAACTTTGTATTTAGAGCCCAATACATTTGTATGGTATCTATGGATTTTCTCTCATAAACAAATTGTCACTTAGTCAATTTTTACAGAGGAAATGATAGCACATTATGAGGATACAAAGATCAATACCTTCTTTAGGCAATTGATAAATCTCAAACAAAGGGGTTCAATGGTGAAGAACATTGAGGACTTCCAAAAATTGAATATAAGGGTAAAGGACATTCCAGAGGAGAAAAATATTGATGTCTTCATAGGGGCTTTAAAGGATAACATCCAACATGAGGTTCACCTTTGGGAACCTGATTCATTGAAGAAGGCATTTAGGTTGGCAAGAAAAATTGAAAGAAAATTTATTGTGACAAGAAAGATACCTCTCACAACTATAAATATGGAAGTGTTTCTACTCCTAGACTTCCACAACAATTGGAATAAAAAAGAGCAAAAAGGATTTGCTATAGTTGTGATAGAAAATACGATAAAGGTCATAAGTGTACTGAGAAGAAATTATTTTACATAGATTGTGAAGAGGAGGAATAAAAAGAACAAGAAATTTCAAAAGAAAAGGATATACACTAGGAACCAACCCCAGAGGAAGAAGAAATGAATCTGACCATATCCTGTAATTCATTGGCAGGAATTACCACTCCTCAAACTCTTAAGATAGAAGGAAATATCGAGAAGAAAAACGTAATAGTGATGATTGATTCGGTTAGTACCCATAATTTTATTCATTTTAAGGTGGCCAAGGAATTTAATTGCTTCCTATACCCAACACCAGAGTGTCAATTGATGGTTGCAAATGGAGGAACTATAAATTGATCTAGAAAGTGCCATAATATCAAGCTAACCATGAGGGAATATGTGTTGAATAGTCAAATGCTCTCTATTCCAATGGGTGGTGTTGATGTTGTAATAGGAGTACAATGGTTTTAATCTTTGGGGACAATAGCTTTTAATTTTCAAGAAATTTTCTTGAATTTTTTTCAGAAGGAAAGGAAGTTGAATTACGGAGTATCATAGGGAAACCGAGAAATATAATCATCTCTAATGTGATGAAATTTTTTTTGAAGAAAGAAAAACGAGGAGGTTCAAACATCAAAGTAGTCTATTTCTCTAGATCTCCAAAAAGTTATGGACAATAATTCCAAGGTGTATGAGACTCCCAAAGGACTCCCACCTATTTGTGATCATGATCATGCTATTCATTTGATTACAAGAAGTGTTCCTCCAAACATCAGGTCTTACATATATCCTTATGCTCAAAAGAGTGAGATTGAACGTATGGTCACAAAAATTCTAGATGCTGGTATAATTCATCCCAGTCAAAGTTATTGTTTGTTGCAGTAGTACTGGTGCACAAGAAGGATGGATCGTGGCATATGTTTCTAGATTACAAGGAGCTCAACAAGATCACTATTAAAGATAAATTTCCCATCCCATCATTGATGAATTTTTGGACTAATTACATGGATAAATTTACTTCACCAAGCTAGGTATTCGTTCTAGATATCATCAAATTAGAATGAAGATTGAAGACATTTCGAAAACAACATTTAGAACTCATGAGGGTCATTATGAATTTTTTGTCATGCCTTTTGGCCTTACTAAATGCACCTTCCACATTTCAAGGTTTGATTAATTATATTTTCAAACCCTTAGGAAATTTATGTTAGTATTTTTTTATCATATACTAATCTACAACAAGTCTTGGAAGGATCATGTTCAACATGTTGACAGGGTGCTCAAACTATTGGAGGAGAAACAATTATATGCAAAAAAATCTAAATGTTTCTTTGGAGTACAGGAGGTGGAATATTTGGTTCATATTGTATCTCATAAGGGTGTTAAGGTAGACCCTAACAAAATTAAATCCATTAAGGAATGGAAAATCCCCACAACCATAAAGCATCTTCGAGTATTTCTGGGGTTAATAGGGTATTATCGCAAGTTTGTTAAGAATTATGGGAGAATTTCGGTACCTCTAATATCATTACTGAAGAAAGATGCATTTTCTTGGACTCCAGAAGAAAATAAGGCCTTTGAACATCTTAAAGAGGCAATGTGCCAAGCACTGGTCTTAGCTATGCTATATTTCACAAAAAAATATATTATGGAATGTGATGCCTCAGGAAACAGAATTGGTGCAGATTTAACACAAGAAGGAAGACCCATTGCTTTTGAAAGTCGTCCAATCAAAGGAAAGTATTTTCAGAAACCTATTTATGAGAAGGAAATGTTAGCAATACTACATGCACTAAAAAAATGGTTATCCTACCTAATGGGAAGACACTTCAAGGTAAAAATACACCATGATAGTCGTAAATACTTTTTGGAAAAAATATTATCTTTAGAAGAGCCACAGAAATGGGTCACAAAGATGTTGGGTTATGACTTTGAAACCATATACAAAAAATGGAAGAAATTTTTTGTCGCAAATGCACTCTCAAGAAAGGACGAGGATGTGGAAGCATTGCTTTTGTCATTTCTATTATCCAACCTGAGTGGATAAATGAAGCAACGGATGAATGGAAGAATGATGAAGACGTGTGGACACTCATTCAAAATTTGTAGAAAGATTGTAGTACATCTGAAACATTTAGCTAGAAAAGTGATTCATTATGGTACAAAGATCACTTATATCTTTGTAAGAATTCCAAAATCAAACAAAATATTCTTTTGGAATTGCACACCTCTCTCTTAGGAGGGCACTCGGGATTTTAAAAAACTTACCATAGGGCAAGAAGGAATTTTTTTGGGATGACCTTAAATATGATATTCAAAAGTTTGTGGCAGAATTTTTGGTTTTCCAACAGAATAAAGTTGAGATAATTAAGACCCCAGGTCTGTTACAACCTTTATCCATTCCAATTATCACAGGTTTACCCAATTTTGAAGGAAATACTGTTATCATGGTCGTATTTGATAGACTTACCAAGTATGCACACTTTTGTGCACTATCTCATCCATTTAAAGCCAGTACAATTGCTACTGCATTTATGGAAACAATTCAAAAGCTACATGGAAACCCAAAGATCATTGTAAGCACCAGAGACTCCCATTTTTACAGGAAATTATTGGATGGAATTATTTTCTTGTTTGGGTACTCAATTTGCTCATAGCTCATCATATCATCCTAAATCTGATGGGAAAATTGAGATCGTGAACAAATGTTTGGAAGGATATCTTCATTGCTTTATATCTGATAAACAAATGCAATGGGTCAAGTGGTTACCTCTGGCTGAATGGTGGTATAACACTTCCTTCAATACTCCAACAAAAATGACCCCATTTATGGAACTTTATGGATGCCATCCACCGTACATCACGTCATCTTTAAGAGAAAATTATAAGGTTCAAGCAGTGGAAGATCACATCGAGCATCAAAAAAAAATTCTCCAACTCTTAAAGGATAACCTCACTTTGGCCCATAATCAAATGAAACAATGGGCATATCAACATCACAATGGATTTTTTTTTTGATGTAGGTGACTGGGTATTTTTATGGCTGCAACCATACAAACAAATGTCCCTCAAGCAAGCTAAGAAGGATAATAAATTATCACCAAAGTATTATGGTCCTTATAAGGTGTTGTAAAATATTGGTACTATGGCATACAAATTGGAGCTTCCCACATCTTCCCGAGTGCACCCAGTTTTCCATGTTTCATGCTTAAAGAAGGATATAGGTGACGAGCTTCCAGTTCAAAGAATATTTACAGAACTTGATGAAGAAGGAAAAATAATATTGGAACCTGAAGCAGTCATAGAAACAAGAACTCGACAACTAAAAAATTAATCAATTTCAAAGTATCTCATCAAGTGGAAGAACTTACTCGTTGAAGATTCAACATGGGCGGATGATAATTTTATACAGAAGCGTCCAGAACTACTCACACGTTGAGGACAAAACTTTTTTGAAGGAGATGGCATGCTAGGTCCATATAATACTAGTGTATCCCCTTATTGTTATTGTTAGTATTACCCCCTTATTGTTATTATTGTGCACCATAGAAGCCCACTATTGTTATTGTTGCACCCTTACAATGTTATTATTATGTCGGCTAGGATTCTATTGTGACCCATTGGAATCCTATATATATAAAGGAGGTTTTGTCATTTGTATCATCCAAGAATTATTCATTTATGTAATGTAAAGGAGGTTTCCCCCCTGAAGAGGTTGATTTCTAAGTCGCTGATCATTCTTTTATTCTATTTTGTGAGCTGGTTTCATAACAGGAATCCTATTTGGAATGGCATGCCTTCCCTTTCCCTGTCTTCGCCTTTTCAACCAAGACAAAGTTCTCCTCATCATCAATATTTGATGAGGATCCATCTTTGGTATTTTGTTGAATCTCTTCTTGTACCAAGTCGGACCACAATCGCTCCCACTCTGGTAAATTCTCCCTCCCATTCACCAAGTCTTGGTAGTTATGCCAGCTCTTGGGAAGGGCCAGAAGTGCTAGGCTCATCAAATCATTCCGAGAAACTGTCACACCAACACTTCCAATCTCATCTCGACATGGAGTGAACTTCGTCAAGTATTTTGGGATCATGTCGCCCTTCAGCTCCATTTTGATATTTCTGAGCATGTCCTTTAGTGCAAACTTCTTCTGGTTGTTGTTATTCTGAAATAGATTTGTTAAGGCCTTCCACATAGAATATGGAGTTTCCTTTCCATGGAGGTTCGAGAAAATATGATATCAAACTCTTTCTAACATAATCCTTCTCACCTTTGTTACATTCTTCGTCCATGCATCAAGAAATTGAGCATTTGTTGTTGCGGGCTAGGAAATATCATTGTTTATGAATTCCTTCAGTTTTTTGTCCTCCAACACTGCCTCCATCCTATCATTCCATGTTATGTAATTCAAATTATGATTTCAATTTGAATTTTAGATTTTTTGTGCTAATTTCATCTTCATAATTATAAATAAGTTGTTGATCTTTTGCTTCATGTGAATAGGTTTCTTGAGGTGTTTGTGAGTTTTAAACATGTAAATATATTGAGTTTTATGTTAAATTCATGAGCATAATAACACTAAAACATAATGTTGAACAACATAAATAAAATTTAAAACAAACCATCAAATGATCCATTAACATAGTTTTTTGATGAAGGATTTCACCCCTCCTGGGCTACATCTCCTTGGTCCAACTTCCATGGCTTAGGCCTCTGTATTAGCTCAAAGTGGAAAAAAGTGTTGTTTAAAATCCTCAAATACTCCTGAAACCTACTCCAACATGCTCAAAATGTCCAAATCATCTAGGATAGACTCTTTTTGAGCCCAATTTGGTTGAATTTTGCAAAAGTTATGGCTTAATCAATTCTGGCCTAGGAAACCCCACTAAAACTGGAGAAACTCCAATTAGCACCGCTAATTTTGGAGTCCCTCTGAAAATGAAGGACTTCGCCAAACTGGCCGCTGAATTAAGAGAAGATTAATTAGGATAAGTGGGAGTTAATTATTGGATAAGCTTATTTTAGTGCTAAACGTGCGTTTACCATAATTTGAATTAACGCGCAAATAAACATTGATTAAGGGTTAAATTAAACCTGCATTATGGATTAATCTACCATTAGTATAAGCCTCCGCCTTTGGTTTTGACATATGGTTCTATGGTGATGGGGATGGCCCCCTCCTTACCCCCCTTGGTTCAACAGTATTGCAATAAATATAATCCGCTGGCATAATATGTTAAGTTCTTTGACGTGGTCTATTGGTATAACGTGTGGTTTGTGTGGGGGAGGTCGCGGGGTCGACCCTGACCTCTGCCCATTCTTCGAAAATAATTTTTGCCACACCATATTAATAAAATTAGACCATACTTAAACACATTTAGACCTTGGGGGGGGCACACGTGGCGGCATTCGGGCTTGCCACATGTCCTCTTCCTATTGTCTCCTTCCAAATCCAATAAAAATGTGACAAATCACCCAACTCAGCCACGAGCCATGAAGTGACACTTGGCATAGTGTCATTGGGTGAAATGAAGGAATATTACAAAAATATTCCTTTTTCCTGACTAGGTTACCATGTCACCATTCTATCCTTTTCTACTAAAAAATTAGTTTTTTAGGATCAAAACAAACAACAGGCTCTATCTTCCTCATACATACTTGGTTTTTGATGAAACGAATTGCATTGGATTCCTAGTGACGAGCACTTAGCATTCGTTCAAGTTCCAATCGATTATGAGAACTTACATTTTTGAGCTTAACACTGAGCACCTGATCATTCCTCCCCACTAGAAGACTTTTGGACCCCAAAAGCTCTTTGATTACTAAACATGTGGATGAGGGTACAATTCCCTCACCCTTCCAGTCTCAATCCACTGAAATTTTCCCATTTTCATCAATTGGATCTTTTCACAAAAACTAATCTTTTTCCTTTACTCTTGAGACCCTCTCTTGCTATTTGATCAGAACTGGATCATGGACCTAAGTGATAGCTTAAAATTAAAAGTGTTCGGAAGTGTGCTGAACCTGAGCAACCAGATATATCTCATCTTCTTGATTCTGGCACCGTGAACGGTTCGAAAAAATAACACCGTATGAAGAAGTTATTGCAGTTTGAAAAGTCCAGTAAACTGCAAAAATTGGACTTTGACCAAGTTTGACTTGGATTGGGAAAAATTTAAAAGAGAATATTCCAGGGAATATTCTTGGAATATTTCCCAGAATATTCCTTAGAATATTTTGTATCGACCAATATGCGTTTGATAAGTGGCATGGTCGCAATTGTTCATTGGATTGATTTTGGAAAGACTCTTTACCATCTCCGCTAATGTTTAATTCTTACCATATCAGTTCACGGGTTTGATTTAATGTGTATCGAAATGATATTTGGGGGTTTGGGAGGCCAGCCGACCCCCCCCCCCCCGCCCATTCACCCAAGCGCCGTGAGCCCAGGCTAAGGTTTAAAGCCCCTCATTGCTAGTATTAAGGTTTTTTATGGCAATGTAAATGCAAATTAATTCCATGGTTTACGGGCAATGGGTTTCGCTAACCACCAATGAGACTGCGGGGTTTGAGGCCATGTGGCCACCCTAACGGTCACATTTATTGTAACTATCAGACTGGAAATAAAAGTTTGAGAGCACCCCTAAAATTGGGGATTTGGCCGAATTTGAGTGCAGTTAAGTGTAGTGCTCCATATTTGGTGGAGCTAATGTAGGGGACACTGGGAAAAATCTTGTTTTGGCCCTATCTTGAGCTAGATTCGCCCAATTTTGGAGTGCCAATAGTCAATTTCGACTATCTCCAACATTTCAAACTTAATGGAGTAGGTTTCATATCCATCATAGATATTCTAAGTAGGTTTTTTCATCAGTGAAGTTCAAGGGGCCACAAGGGCCACCATGGGGCAACAACAGTTTGAGGCCTAGCCAGGGGAGCTAGAGGCCTTATTCAGAGATAAAATAATAATTTTGGATATTTCAGATGTTTTGAAGCTAATGAGATGGTTTTCAAAGCCTTTAGAGGACTTTAGAAAGCTGAGAAGCTTCAGTAAAGGTCCAAAGGCCATCAGTGCCAACTTTTTCCAACAATAATTCAGGGCCTAGCCAGGGTAGCTAGAGACCATGTGTAGTGAACAATAGTCTTCTTTGACTATAAACAAAATTATGAATCCATTGAAGGAGGTTTTAGAAGCTTTTGAGTACTTCTAGAGGTCGAGAAACCATCAGAGAATTTTTCAGTGACCCCAGTGCCCGGGGGTGCCAACAGGTGTTGGAGGCGAAATCGAAGCAGCTGGAGGCCATTTTTAGTGAAAAATAGTCTATCCCGACTAATTTTGGAATTGTAAATCCAATTAATGGATTTTCAGAGCCATTTTAAGACTTCTATAGCTCGAGAAGCTGAAGGGAAGTTTTGGGCAACATTGGGCAAACCGTGGAGGAAGGCCTAGTTTGGGGATGTAGTGCTCGTTTTGAGAAAATTATCAGTCGATATTTTGTGTCTAATGTGTTCTAGATATAGAATGTGAGTTTTTAGGGACAATAAAATAATTCTGAATGAGTTAGTGCCATATTTTAGCTCAGTGTATCTTAGAGCACCGATTGAAGGAATCAAGTCTAAGGGAGCCTAAAGATGTTTGAAAAGTGATGACAACCATGACAGGGATATAGATGGTATTCTAAGCCCTTTGGATCAGTTCAGTATCCATTGGATTTAAGTGTGGAACTTGTAAAATAAACTTTACCATAATCCCAAAGAGCCAAGTCAAGATGACAAAGCTCAAGGAGACATAGCCCATGAAATTCGGGTGAACTCCTAGATTAATTTTGTTGTTATCTGTGGATGTTTTATTGCTACATTATGTTTCTGTTACACATGTTAAATTTCAGAAAGAAAATTGACTTAAGACACTTAAATAGTTAAAAATCATACACCACTTTCAAGCATAAATTCCGCAAATTGTCAAGTATAAGCTAGATATTTTATTTGTTTAACTGAGTGCGAGGTTCTTGAAAAAAATAACAAGTTATCCAACCCATTTTTAGATCACTATTGTAGAATCATCATGCTACAATTTCCTTGAATTTTCATAGCAACAAGCTATCCTTGAAGAAACAAACATGTTCCCACCTCAGTTGTCAATCAAAGGAAACTTGAAAATTTTCTCACCTCGAACACTGTTGTGATGGTGATTCTTAGCTTATGTTCCTTTGTCTTGCACGAATTTTGACCAAGTATTTTCGCCATTGCCATGTAACCTTTGGAAACCAAAAACAAGCACTTGTGGAACCTATGTCTTCTTTTTCAAATTTCTTTGGTTCTTTCTCTTTGACTTTTGCTCTCTCTTGCACCGACATCTTTTTTCCAACACTGATGTTGACTGCTGCAAATATTTCACATCTTGTTTACCTCCTTTCAAAGGCAACCTGCTAGAGTCCTAAAAAATCTCATTACAAGCATAACCAAGTTCAATGAAATCAACTTGTTCATTCAATGCATATTTTTGAAAGGTCTCATTCAAAACATCTCTATGCTTGATCATTAACAAAGTCAAATTTTGACTTGCATTCACTATTATCTTCATTTCTCCTACATGTATAAGAGACAAACTTGTCTTCTTCTTATGCGCTCTAACTATATTATACTCAATTCCATATTTAAACAAGTGATACTTATTCTCATGGCGATGAAATATTACTTTCCTATCAGAAAAATAAGGACTTACCAAAACAATACCTAACATCTCAAATGACACTACATCAAATTCAACTTCGTCAAGAAATTTTAAATTGATTGCAAACCTTAGAATGCACTTCCTTGTTACCTGCAATTTTTCATTCTTGTATATCTGCCCTAAAGGATAAGGTCTTGGATGTATAACAGTTTGAAGATTTAGCTCCTTAACTAAGTCTTCGGAGATCAAATTAGCTTGAGAACCACTATCAAATAGTGTGTCCATCTTGGTATGTTTAGAAACAACTCTAATATGAAAGAGTTCAATTCTTGTATCTTCATCTTGAGTTACATTGGAACAACTTGAAGAACAAGTGTTTTCTATGTGCTTACCTTTCAAACCCATTGTTGTAATCTTGGTTTCATCTCTTGAATATGAACCTAAGTCACGTTCAATGATGGAAATAGTTTCCCCTTCTCTTTGGCTTTCAATTTTTTTGGCTTCAATTCTGGATGAAGTTGTCAACAATGGTCTTCATCATGGCCATTCTTCGAACAATTTTTTCTCTTTTTTGATAGAGCTATTTCTCTTTCCTCTTCCATTAATATTTCCCTTTCCTTTACCCTCATACTCAAGGATACTATCACTTTTCTCATTTGAACTGTGTTTCCCTCTTTCTTCTAGATGTGTGGCTTGAACGCAAACCTCATATAATTTTGTGGGATTAAACATGAGAATAGTATTCGGGCTTTCTACGTGTCCTCTTCCCATTAGCTCCTTCCAAATCCAATAAAAACGTGACAAATCACCTAACCCAGCCACCAACCACGAAGTGACACTTGGCATAGTGTAATTGGGTGAAATGAAAGAGTATTCCCAAAATATTATTTTTTGTTGACTAGGCTACCATGTCACCATTCTATCCTTTTCTGTAAAAAAAATTACTTTTTTAGGATCAAAACAAACAACAGGCTCTATCCTCCTCATAAAGAGCCAGTTTTCGATGAAACAAATTGTGTCGGATTCCTAGTGACGAGCACTTAACTCTTCTCCTAAATTCATGAGTATAATATTGCACACTTTTCTCTTTCAATTGTATAAAATTATGTCAGTCCATAATGGATTTTTGCATCTAAGCTAGAGGATATAATTTCATTTTAATGGCGGTAAAAATATTTGACCAAGACATTGAGATCTTACCATGGTTTTTAATCTCTTCTTTAGTCCTTGCTTTGCACCATACAAGTGAAATTGATCCCTCCATCCTCAAGGAAGTCAATTAAATATTTATGTCATCTTCTTGAAGGTTCTGAATTCTGCAATAAACCTCCAATTGACGAATCCAATTATCTAGCTTCTTTGCATTCACATCACCATTATACATTGGAAGCTCAAATTTGACATCAAGTTTGAGTAAGGGAGTTTTTCCTTTTGGATTTTTTGAATGAGTATGGGTGGTTTTGGCTGTGGAAGTGGAAGATGATGTTGATGGTGACGATGAGGGTGATTATCAAGATGGTGGAGATGGAGTAGGCTTTCCTCCATTGCCCTTTGAATCCTTCTCTTCATCCTTTTTTTCTATTAAGGTTCCCTCTCCATGTGGAGAATTAGAAATCCCTTCAACCATCCTGGTACTACTCTCTTCAAAGAGAATCCTAACCCTTTCAGTTAGGTCATATAAAGCCTTCTTGTATGCTTCCTCTTTTGAAAGACCTTCCTTCTCTCCAACACCTGACATGATGGCTATGGATTTAAGCTCAGCTTCTAGTACTGCTTGTACCTCCTCAATCTCAGCTAGAGATAAAACTTGAGGTGCTTCAAGTGCAGTTGTGAGTGAAAATTTAGGCGGAGATGGTGGCCTTGTGGCTCTCCTTCGTTTGGTCCAAACCTTAGGACTAGCAACCAAAAATTTCCCTTCTCCTCTATGCAACTTTAACCTTGTAAGCATCACAAATTTGCAACCATAAAAACCCTACTTGCAAAAAATTCAAGAAAATATCAAGAAAATAACCTTTGCTCCAATACCACCTTGATCTGAATTTGAATGTTAGTTTGTTGTTATTTCATCTTCATAATTATAAATAAGTTATTGATCTTTTGCTTCATGTGCATAGGTTTCTTGAGGTGTTTGTGAGTGTTAAACAAGTAAATGTATTGAGTTTTATGTTAAATTCATGAGCATAATAACATTAAAACATAATGTTGAACAACAGCAATAAAATGTACATCAAACCATCAAATGATCCATTAACACAGTTTTTTGATGAAGGAGTTTGCCCTTCCTGGGCTACATCTCCTTGGTCTAGCTTCCATGGCATGGGCCTTTGTATTAGATCAAAATGGAAAAAAAGTGTTGTTTACAATCCTCTAATGCTCCTGAAACCTACTCCAACATGCTCATAATGTCCAAATCATCTAGGATAGACTCTTTATGAGCTCAATTTGGTCGAATTTCGCAGAATTTATGGCCTAATTAATTCCGGCCTAGGAAAACCCACTAAAACTGGAGAAAATCTGATTAGCACCACTAATTTTGGAGTTCTACCGAAAATGGCAGATTCCTCCAAACTGGCCACCAAATTAAGAGTGGATTAATTAGGAAAAGTGGGAGTTAATTATTTGATAAGCCGAGTTTAGCGCTAAATGTGTGTTTACCATAATCCGAATTAACACACAAATAAACATTGATTAAGGGTTAAATTAAATCCACGTGATGGTTTAATCCACCATTAATATAAGCCTCTGCCTTTGGTTAATGCATATGGTTCTATGGTGAGGGGGTTGGCCCCCTCCTTACCCCCACAAGTTCAACAATATTTCAATAAATATACTTCACCAGCATAATATGTTAAGTTCTTCAGAGCAATCTATTAGTATAATGTGTGGTTTGTGTGGGGGAGGTCGCGGGGTCGACCCCGACCTTCGCTCGTCCTTCGACAATAATGTTTTCACACCATATTAATAAAATTCGACCATACTTAACCACATCTCAGCCTTGGAGGTCGGGGGGGCACGTGACAGCCTTCGGGCTTGCTACGTGTCCTCTTCCCATTGGATCCTTCCAAATCCAATAAAAATGTGACAAATCACCCAACTCAGCCACCAACCACGAAGTGACACTTGGCATAGTGTCATTTGGTGAAGTGAAGGAATATTCCTAGAATTTTACTTTTTGCTGACTAGGCTAGCATGTCACCATTATGTCCTTTTTTACAAAAAATTTAACTGTAATTAGGAAAATGAACAACAGACTCTATCTTCCTCATATGGAGTCGGTTTTTGATGAAACAAATTGCATCGGATTCTTGGCGATGAGCACTTCACAATCGTTTAGGTTCTGATCGATTCCAAGAACTTCTATTTTTGAGCTTAACATTGAGCACCTCATCAAATTAACCTCAAGGGAATGTTCAAGTCTCAATCTAGATAAAGACATCTTGATCTGCTGCTGGTCTTGAAGAATAAATCTGCAAATTTAATTCACCTGTTCAAAACAAGCTCTGGTTCTTCTCTTATATAGTGATTCCTACTCTGATACCATGTAGAAATATCTAAATAGATTCAAATGATATTGTAATATGATAAAAAAAAATACTGAATCAATTCTACAAGTCGCGGAAACCAATTACAATCGCACAAGCACATGAACAAGAAAGAGAAATAATTTTAATCGCACAACAAAAATATTTATCTAGGGAAAGCCTCAGATAAAAACCTCGCTATGTGTATATTGCATTAAGTCAAGAATATGAAACAATTCAATGTTATTTCCCTTCCTGAAAAACCTCTGCACTATCTCTAACTGTCTCACTCTGATCCCAACAAGAATGGTCTATACTTAAACAATTTCCTGTCGTTGGGTTACTCAGCCTTGCTTACGCATTCTTGGAGGAATTGGGCCCCTATTAATTAGGAAATTCCCAAGAATTTATTGCGCAATTTATCTAAGGCATCCTGCTGACCTCATGCATGACCTGTACAATTTTCTAATTATAAAACTGATAGTTCTCTTCCCTTTAACTCCAATATCAAATGGGTCTACCTTAGGACTGACATGCAACAACTATTTATAGTGAACTACTAGTTATCTGATTGATCACTACATGTGTATTAAATTAGATTTAATTCATTGGACCTATCACTATCTCATCTCTTAGTTAGAACTAGTTAAACTAATTTTAACTCAAATAATTGAACTAACTAATTAAAATAAAATGCAACTCGACCCCCTAAAACTTAGAGTGAACTCTAGAAGCCTTTCTTGTTTCCAATTTCAACACTCACATGCTTCATTAATGCATATGCAACATTCTTCAAAGTGTCCACCTTTAAGAACAACACCTTTTTGTCCTCAACCATATCCCTCACAAAGTGATATTGAACATCAATGTGCTTTGTATTTGAATGATAATCAGGGTTCTTTGCCAATAAAATTGCACTTTGGCTATCAAAGTATATCCTTATATCTCGTTATACCAACCCCATTCTTGAACACAATATTTTCAACCAAACTACTTCCTTTCTTTCATGAGTGGCTGCCATCTATTCAGCTTATGTAGTTGAAAGAGCCACTACAAACTCTTTGTTGCTCATCCAATTGACTACTCCTCCAAAAATTTTAAACACATACCCACTTGTAGATCTTCTCTAATCTAGATGTCTAGCCTAGTCTACATCAACAAAGTCACGACTGTCCAAAACTATATCCAATATTTGTCTTCCTTGGTAGCACTAGTGCCACACAAATACGTGAAAACCCACTTCAATGTTGTCCAATGCTCCTTCCCTAATTTTGACATAAACCTGCTCAATACTCACAATTCATGTGCAATGTCTGGTCTGGTGTAAACCATTGCATACATCAATCTATCAACTGCAATCGCATATCGAACACGAGACATGTCCTCTTCCTATTCTTGTGTCTTAGGACACTATTCAATATATAAATTTACACATACAAGAATATGAACCTTTACCGATTTACTATATTGTAGATTAAACCTCTGCGATATTGTCTCGACATACTTTCTTTAGTTTAACCAGAGCTTCCTATTTTCCCAATCTCGTTCAATTTCCATGCCCAAACTATAGCTTTCAGCACCAAGATCCTTCATGTCGAAATTGGAGGACAATTGGTTCTTAAAATCATGGATAATTTCCTTCTCATTTCCAATCAACAACATATCATCCACATACAAGACCAAATAAATATCAGGATCACCAATTAATTTCAAATACACACAGTGATCTGCTTTGCTTCTTGTGAAGCCAAGTCCCCATAAATATGTATCAAATTTCAGATACCACATCCTTGGTGATTGTTTTAAATTGCATACCTTCTTGTTTTAAAGCCTTCTGGTTGATTCATGTAGATATCTTCTTCTAGATCCCCATGAATAAATGTTGTCTTCACATCCATCTGTTCTACCTCAAAATCAAAAGCAACAACAATAGAAAAAAGTAATATAATAGAAGTTAATTTGGAAACATGAGGAAAAATAACACCAAAATCAATTCCTGACACCTGGGAATAACCTTTTGATACCAAATGAGCTTTGTATTTCTCCACCTTGCCTTCTGCATTCATCTTCTTCTTAAAAACCCATTTTTTTCCAATGGGTTTCCTTCTAGCGAACAACTCCACTAGATCCCAGGTCTCACTTTTGTCCAAAGGTTCCATTTCATCAACCATGGCCTCTTTTCATAGTTTTCCACCCTCTGAATCTACTACCTCCCTGACAGTTCTGGGATCATCATCAGTAATAGACAAAGAAAAAATTGAATAGAAAGTAGATGGACTATACCTTTCTGGGTGCCTTCTCTCTCAAACTGATCTTCTCAAAATTGGATTTTGTGGCTCTTCCTCTTTTGATTCTTGTTCTGATGTAGAGTCTCATTCTTCCTCCTTTAGTTCAAACTCTATCTTCTCAGGTTATTTTGGTAGAAATTCATGTTTAATAACATTTTTCACTTCTATAAACACCACATCTCGGTTGTACACAACCTTCCTTGTTTCTGGGTTCCAAAGCTTATAACCTTTTAAACCATCCTTATATCTAATAAAGATGCACCTTTTAGATTTACTATTTAACAAGGTTTTTTTTATCCTTTGGAACATGTACATATGCATCACAACCAAATACCCTCATATGTGAAAGAGAGGGTTTCTTACCAGTCCATGCCTCATGTGGAGTCTTATCTTCCAACATTGATGAAGGTGATTTGTTAACCAAGTAACATGCAGTCTCCACTGCCTCTGCCCAAAATTCCTATTCTAAACCAACACCACTAAGCATGCTTCTTTCATTTTCCATCAACATCATATTAATTCTTTCTACAACTCCATTTTGTTGGTGTGTGTATAGAGTAGTCTTCTGTTGTGCTATACCACACTTATTACAGAACTCTGCAAATTCCTTCTTGCAGAACTCTCCATCATTAAATGTCCTCAACACCTTGATCTTCTTCTCTGTTTAATTTTCCATGAGAGTTTTAAATTCTTTAAACTTGTCAAAGAATTCATATTTCTTCCTAAGGAAATATATCCATGTATTACTCAAGAATTCTTCTATAAATGAGACATAGTACACAAACTTACCTAGTGGAATTGACACAGGTCCAAACACATCAATGTGCATAAGCTCTAATATCCCTTTCACCCTCTTATCACTTGAGGGGAAACTCACCCGAATCTGCTTCCCATATACACAATGTTGACAGAAATTGAAATCTAGAGAGAAATTAAACATACTTTCTACCATACCATTACCATGCATTATTCGAAGGCCCTTCTCTCCAATGTGCCCAATCCTTTGATGCCATAGCATGGTATTTTATCCAGAGACCACTAGATTTTATGCTCCACTTTCAGGAACCACAAAAATTTTGCACCCATCAATAACAATGTTATCCAGAAGATTCTACAAATTTCCAATCCTAACTCCTCGCATCAATACTAGTGCTCCCTGAACCATCTTGTAGGTATCTTTCTCAAACACTATTTTTACACCTACCTCATCCATATTGCTTACATAAATAAGATATATGGCCAATGGAGAAATATGCAGAACACCAGGAATTTTTCTAATTCTTCCACACTATAAGAAAAATGACATTGGTGAGGGTCGAAAAATGTCACCATAAGCTCATTGGTGATGGTCAAAAGAGTCTCTGTCACCAAAAATTGAACGTCACCAAAGGTGGAATCGCCAAAATTATAGGTGTTATGGTGACATTCAAAGTCCGTCACTAATAATGATTTATAATGATAGATAAAGACCGTGACCATTTCATGTGAGCAATGGTGATAGACATTAGTCTCCATCACCAAAAAGTTGAACGTCACCAAAGGTGGTGTCGCCAAAAATATAAGTGTTACAATGACATTCAAGGCTCGTCACGAATAATGATTATAATGACGGATAGTGACCGTCACCATTGCATATGAATAACAACGATTTATTGTGATGGACCTTTTATGACCGTCACTATTGATGCATATATATGGTGACATTCATTGACCGTCACCATTTCATATTACCAACAGTAATTTATGGTGATGGAAATTGTATGACTGTCACTATTGATGCATATATATATATGGTGGTGATCATTGGCCGTCACAATTTCATATCTTGGTGAGGGCTGAAAATTGTCACTATAAGCTCATTGGTGATGGTCAAAAGAACTTTTGTCACCAAAAATTGATCATCACCATTCTATATGAATATTAAGGCAGAATGGAATCGAACCACCAACCTCCTGCTTGTATATCAGGTGCTCTTCCATTGAGCTAGCGCCCTTTAAAAGATTAATATTTAAAATATTATACCTTGAAACTCTATAAATTGTAAATTCTATAACTTTCAATCAATTATAAAACTTTGTAAAGTATTGGCAAATCTTTTACTAAAGAAACAAAATACCATTGAAGCTGCAAGTCCCTACCTAATGGTTATGGAAGTTATGAAAATTAGGTGGAGGGAAAATTAGTTACGTATAAGATATGCTATGTTAAGTTGAATACTCAATTATAAGTGAAACTTTGAAGACATTTATAGGTTGTAAATGACCTATAATTATCAAACATAAAATCTACAATCACACCAAAGATTGATTTCTCACCTTGTGAATCATGTAAATATGTTGTAACAACATAAAATCTTTCTCTAACACATTGATTTGCATGAAAAAAAGTAAAAAATAGTCAGTACTTATGATGAAATTATGAATAATGAGCTACATGCTTGAATTCAGCTGGTTATGGAGTGTAGAAAACTAATTGGGAGTCTTTCTCATTATTAATTTAATTCAAGATGTCAAAATACAACAATCAATAATGACTTTGAAATGTAACAACTAAACAGATGGTAAAATTGTAAGCACAAAGTTTGGCTAATATTCGTTACAACAACAAAATATCCAAGGGACTTTCAGACACTTCCAAATCCACACCAAGCATGAATATCAAAAGATGCAATTGCATTGATACAAGGAAAGCACTCTTTACCTCTCAATCATAACTATGTCCTCCCACAAGCACTTCAACTAGCAAAAGGGTGTGAAGACAAGATCCTCAAAGCAAAAAGAACTACATAATACAAAAATACACTTCGAGATTTTTGAACCCAGATATCCATGTAACTACAAAGCCCAATCACCTCACTGCTTGCCTCTAGACCACACTTCCATGGGTTCAAAGCTTTTAGTTTTAAAGGGAATCATCTTAAATTTCATTTGATTCTTTACTTTAACATTGGTGGATATTGCCAGAAAACAGTGAAGTTTAAATAAGACAAATATTGTATGCTTAAAAAACCAACGACATACAAAATGGCACTAAGCTTATGACTCACTCTCTGACCAAACATAATTGTGCATGTTGTCTCTCATTGATGTCATGGTTTGGTTCAACCAGTATAACTAAGTCCTTGCAAAACAAGTTCATCATGAGGAAAGATTTAGCACCAATAAATAGGCTTATTATTATGTTGACCTCAAAGTCTAAAAGGAGATGGAACTCCATATCCAGAGTATTCAATTAGTGAGTCCTACACTTTAATGTGAAGAATTTTTTATTTTTTTGTTTAATTTATACATTAAATAATTATAGTTTGAAAAGACACATTAACAAGTTTTCGCATATATGACCATCACTGTAATCTCATTGGTGATGGAGGAATCACCAATGAGCTTATGGTGACTCCTACCATAAGAGTTCTCAATTTTTTTTTATAAATGTCTGATTTGTTTGAATTTGGGCTAAACCTAGTCAAATCTTGCTAAGTTCGACCAAGATGCAATAAGCTTAATTATGTTTGCTTAAGCTAGTCAACAAGATGGACACGGGATTTTCAAAAGGAAGTTTGATAGATATGATTGCTCTGACATATTTTGACAAATTTTCCCTTTTTTTATGTCTCGAAGAGAGAATTTGAACTAGCCTCCTCTTACCACAATGTGGCTAGATAAGCGAGACAAATCAGAACCAATGGTATCCATTAAGAGTTGCAAGTGAGGGGCATTCATTCTGCCAAAAGATGCTCAAAATTGCATATGACTTCAGTGATTGTTTTTTGCGTTGTTGCATCCATAAGCACAAACACAATTTTTTCATCAAAGAGGCTTGAACACTAATATGGCCAATTTTAGCACCTCACTTTTACCAACTAGTCAAGCCACTATTTCGGAATTTATTTTAATTGTGGAGTTTTGTGCCAATTTTCTATTAGGTAAATCCAAATTAGTCTTTTTTTTAGACTTTGCCCAATGTTTCCTAGGTCAATTTCTTGTGACTCTGCTCTCCACTAGGATATAAAATTTTGAAAACTAATCTCTTTGAATCGAAAACTTGTACCATGATATAAATAGGCAAATCATGTCTTCCAATTCATAGGTCACGCTAATTGAAGATCCACCTCCACATTTTGGCCTAGATATGAAGTTGTACATGTTAACAAGGATTGTTCGTAGAGTTTACAATAGTTGAGCAGCCTTTTAAAGTGTGGTACCAATTTGACTTCATAGGGAAGATATTTTAATTCATTCAACACTGGAAGCTAACAATTTTGGCATGTCAATCAAGCAAAGCTAAATCAATTTTTAAAATTTGGCATATGTTCAAGAAGGTAGTAGATTTTGTAAATACTAAATGCTAAATATCAAGTATTGTGGGTTAATGACCAAAAAAAATATACAGGAAAGAAAAAAAAGGAAATAAGATCAACAATGACCCCATTTGATAAATTCAGCGTTCATACGGGGTAAGTGGTAATTCAAAATAAACAAGTTGCAAGCAAGTGGCATAGCATTGTAAATATGGTAGAAGAAGATATGGCCTAGTCCAAACCCCTTGCATATCCTCAAAACCTAGATTTCTTCACCATTCTCATAAGCTTCAAAGGTTTATTCTAGTGTAAGGAGCCACATGGCACCTAGGGTATTGACTACCCGTTGGTTGATGGTTTGATTCCCAAACGAAATACACACCCCCCCGCCACTAAATTTTGGAGGGTTCCGTTGACAAACTATCATTCAGGTGCCCTATCAAAGGCTACAAGTATAATCACTACTCCTGTAGGTGATATCAGTTTCTTCTGTCCCAATATTAGGATGGAGCACAAGTTGCCTTATACCAATGGCTACCATCTAACTAAAAATAATTGTTCATATTCAAAATTATTTAACCTAGATTCTATATGGAATTATCAAGTACCACAAGATGATGATGATGATACATATAATTACACTAGCAATATTCAAGTTGACATTAATGGAATTAAAGGTTGTGACACAATGCTTGCACAAAGAAATGGTGTTTGGGCTAAGAGGCCATCATATTTACCATCGGAGATGGTTTTAAAAAGAAAATTGTACCATGTTGAACCAGAGGCTGGTTATAACTCATTTGCATGGAAATATGTAGATAGAAATGATGGAGATGATGATGAATTTTAGAAGCACATATCAGAGGAATATTATCGAACATGCTTGGGGAACATGCAATAAATTTCAAAAAATCCAATAAGTTGATAGTAGTAGCAGCTGCTGCTGCCCGCATAGGTTCCTCCATGGAAAAGCATACTTCAAATGGGAAGAGTTGGAAATTAATTCATGGTTCTAAAATGGTTCTAAAATATGAGAGGAATCCACATGGATTAGATGTTCCTAATTTGTCAGGTCCTCACATAGATGATGCGGTCCAAAATCTGGTGAATTATAACCATCTTGACATTGCTCCTAAACATGGTCCTCATGCATCAACATATGGTTTGTTGGAGATAGAAGAGGTAGTTTTTTTTTAAATTCCACCAGTTTATGACAAATTAGCACCATCTCTTAACTTGCCAAAATTTATAGATGTTCAAATAGAGGAGAATTTTTTTAAGGGTATGCTAGATTTGAGATATTTGTCTTCCATGATGGCTGCTAATAAAAACATTAGACATCAGAATTTTGTTGGAATGGGAGAACCTTTGACAAATTATGAGACTCTTCAGGGCAGGTTGAAAGAACTATCATCATCATGTGACTTAAGCCAAAAGTTATGTCTGCAAGTATTTGAATATGATTTGGAAGCATTTCCAGCATAGCAAGAATCATTAGACATTCAAAGGATGATTATGTTTGAAACAGGAAAATTACAAGTTTTTTATGTGAAGGTCTTAGAGAAAGGGAGTAGTTATTAGTTTATTAAACGCAAGCTACCCAAGAAGCATCCCATACAAAAATATCTATTTATGGTTGAAAGGGAGGATGTTGAGAAAATTACAAAGAACTGGGCCAACATTGTCAAAAGGAACTTGCAAAAACACCATAAAAATTTCTCAATATATCACAGAAACAATAAAATGATGCCAAAAATTTTGCAGAACATTGCCAAAAAGAGTTTAAGGCTAGATCTGCATGGTCCTTGAAGTTAATGAAGGTTGCATCAATGTGCACCAGAAAATTAGCTTGAGATATACTGTTATTCTAGAAAATAGAAGACAAAGAATAGGCTTTAATCTGGAAAAAGGAAGAGAGGGATGCAACGGAAGCTTTGAAGTGTGAGGAAGATATTAGAGAAGCTAAAAGGTAACAACAGAGGCTAAAATTTTTACTTTCACAGACAAAGATTTACATCCGTTTCATGCAGAATAAAGCAACTTCTCAACCTACTAATCCTTTAATGCTAGTTGTTGGAGCCTCTACTGCCTAAGCAAATGTGGGTAAAAACATAGATGATGTGAAACCGATGGAGGAAGAATATCCAAAAGAAACTTCATTTAAAGAAGAATCCATTAGAGTTGCAAATAATGCAGTCTCTGAACAGAGAAAGTGCATTTGATGACAAGTGTCTAAAATTTCGTGGAGCTGATAGTCTAACACTAGAAGGTGTGGCTGAAGGTTCTAGCAACATGGATTTGCTCAACCCTTCCTCAATGCCTCTTACCTTATCAGTGCAAACACCAAAAATTTTCACTGGTATTCTGAAATAATACCAACTCAAGGGTCTTCAATGGTTTGTAAATTGTTATGAACAGGGACTGAATGGCATCCTAGCTGATGAAATGGGTTTAGGCAAGACCATTCAAGCAATGGAATTATTAACTCATATAGTTGAGGAAAAGAACATATGGGGACCATTTCTTGTGGTTGCACCTGACTGATGAAATTGGAAGGTTCTTTCCTGATTTGACATCTCTCCCTTGCTAGGGTAATGAATGGATTGTACTTCGAAAAAATATAAATCCTAAATGACTTTATTGAAGGGAAGCAAGTTTTCATATACTTGTCACAAGTTACCAGCTCCTTGTAAGTTGTAACTGATGAGAAGTACTTAAGGCGAGTTAAATAGCAGTATATGGTTTTATATGAAGCTCAAGTGATTAATATTTCAAATAGTAAACGGTGGAAAATGCTCTTGGGTTTCAACTATCGAAATCGCCTTTCACTTACTTAAATTCTCATTCAAAATAGCATGGTAGAAATTTGGCCACTGCTTCATTTAATCATGCAAACATTGTTTGACAGCCATGAGAAATTCAATGATTGGTTCTCCAAAGGCATAGAAAAACATGCAGAGCATGGAGGCACTTTGAATGAATGCCAACTTAATCAACTACATGTTGCCCTAAAGCCTTTTATGTTGCATCGAGTAAAGAATGATGTGATCACCGAAATGACCAATAAAAAAGGAAGTAACTATGAACTATACATTGAGCTCTTTCCAGCACGCCTTTTATCAGGTTGTCAAGAACAACATTTTTGTAGCCGAATTACTTGATAGTGCCTGAGGTCATTTAAACTACAAAAAGGTTGAAAACCTCATGAACATTTCTATCTAGTTGTGGAAGTTATGCAATCATCCAGGGTTATTTGAAAGGAATCGAGGGCAAATGTTTATGAACTTCAAGAAAATTGAGAGTTCTCTTTTACCACCACCTGTTGGTGAACTGGAAGATATACACTATGCTGGAAGTCGAAATCTCATCTCATACAAGATTCCCAAGCTAGTCTACAGAGAGGGTATTCAAAGTCTACCAATGTTCTGCTCTGGATTAGTTCATGGTTTTTGGCAAAGATGTTTGAACAGCTTGTTTAATGCATATTTTCCTGAAAATATTCATTCATCAATTTTTCCATGGCAAGAAGAATGGGAATCTTCTTTTCCTACTAAAAGTGGGATATTAGGCTTTTCTTGGATGATTAACCTCTTTCCAGCTGAGGTTTCTTTTCTTGCTACAGGTTCAGTTGTGGAGCAGTTGCTTTATTCTTTTTCAAAATGGGATCGCCAATTTTTAGATGAAATTATTGAAGGCTTCTTGGACAGTGAGAAGGATATCTTGCAGTATGATCAAATTGAAGAAGACAAAGTGAGAGCTGTCAGTAGATCTCTGATGCTGCCAACACGTGCAGAGTCAATCTTTTGGAGAATAAAGTGTGCTACTGGTCCTCTAAATGTATTATATGAAGGATTAGTCATCTCCCATCAAGACTGTTTTATTAATAATATTGGACTACTAGAATCTGTTTATTCATTCATTATGCCAATTTGAGCTCCCCCGATTGATGTCATCTGCTCAGATGGGGGTTTTGCTTATCAGAATTCAAAATCTCATCATCCATTAATGAAAAAGCTTCTTGTTGGTTTTTCTCGTACATCCAAGTTCAATGGTCCTACAAAACCTTAGGATCCTTATTATTTGATTAAATAAATAGACTTATATTTACTCTCTAAATAGCCAGTTCTTCAGCTTACAAATAGAATTTTTGGATCTTCACCTCCTTTGCAAAGCTTTGATCTTGAAAAATGCTTATGGATTATGGGAAGCTACAAACATTAGATGCTTTGCTAGAACGCCTCCATGCTAAAAACCATTGAATTATCATGTTTTCTCAAATGACTGAAATGCTCAATATTCTCGCAGAATACATGAACTATAGGAAGTACAAATATCTTCATTTCGATGGATATTCAACCATAATGGATCGTCGTGACATGTTCAGGGACTTCCAAAACAAGCAAGATATATTTTTATTTTTGTTGAGCACAAGATCTGAGTGCCTGGGAATCAATCTCATAGTTGTTGATACTGTTTTATTTTATGAAACTGATTGGAATCCAAATTTGGACTTATACGCCATGGACAGGGCACATCAGCTTGGAAAAACGGAGGTCATAGTGTACAAACTGATTTGCAAGGAGACTATCAAAGAAATGTTTTTGCACAGAACTAGTAAAAAAAATATTGTTCAGCAGCTTGTTGTGACGTGGGGTCATGCACAAGATGATTCACTACATGCTGAAGACGTTTTTTCCTTGTTGGATGATGCTTAGATGGAGCAGAAGGTAAAGGAGCAAGGACCTATCCAAGGTAAGGATAGGTAGAGAAAGATAAAGGGCATGTCTAGTTCAACAAAAGCTATTTGGATCAATGCTGAAGGTGATGCTTATTTAGAGGATTATGCAGTAGCATAGGAGAATGTTATTGAACTATATATTGGAAAGGCAAGAAATAGAAAGAGAAAATTTAATTTGGAGAGGAAGCTATCTTCAAAACCTAAAAATTCATAGAAACTACGAAGGATTCACAAGTACCTCTAGAACAAATTGACCCTAAAAATTTGAGAATATATGGTGATTCTGAACAGAAAGGTTGACCTAGGAAAAGAATGAAGAAGAGTGCAAATGATGTCTCACAACCAGGTAGACCTATTGAGAAAGTTAGAAAGGTTGCAGAATCCCCTTATTTTGTTAATATAGGTAATATTGATGCCAATGCAGACATTAAAGAAGAAAATTATTCTCACAGTTGGTCTTCTCCAAGATAGAAGCCCATTTTTTGGATGGCTTTTGTTGTGATTTTTTCGTTAGGAATGGATGGCCTTCATTGTGATTTCTATAAGGCCATGTTGGAAACAACACAATATGATTTATATTGTTTGATAGTTGAAGAATTCTCTTCTAAAGGCTATCTAAATCACTCAATAAAGGTCTTAATAAACTCATTACCAAGAATGTAGCTAGGGGCACCATTGTACAATGGAGGTTGGAGGCTCATTACTTTCCTCGGTGTTTCATTCAATATCATTATTAAATAAATGGCCCTGAAAATACACTCAATTGCATGGAAGTTAGTTCAATAAGAGCAGACAAGTTTTGTATAGGGTCCAATTATTCTAGACATGTAATCTAGACTTGAGAGACTTTGGAATGGGCTCGAGACAGTGGCTAGCATCCTTGTTTTTTGTAGATTGGAACTTCATCACAGACATGTTGGTTTTGCTTGGCTGTTGGACCATGATATGTGACCATGGTGAACACATTATTCTCTAATGCATCAACATTTCTCCTTGTTAATAACTCATTATCCCCTCAAATTTTGTTGAATCAATCTATTTGTCAAGAGTGCTCCTTTTCCCAAGATTTGTATGTTTGACAATGGATGTCTTGGATCACATATTTGAAGTTGCTGGCATTCAGGGGCAAGTGAAGGAAATCCTACGTCCTGATGGGTCAGACATGCTCAACAATCATTTTTCTAATGGATCCTTTATTTCTATGAGTGTTAAGCAGAGCTTGGTTGATGGTGCTCATACATGTGTGGACATATTTGTCTCTACATTAGATGTTGTGAATTAGGCTGACCTACATTTCCATCATTAGTCAACATCAAAAGAAGTAGTGATGTATATTTGGCATCCTTGTTATCCCGAGGCAATTATGGAAATCTGGTTATTTTTTTATCAAGTTAGGATCAATATCAATAATGACCATGAAATCGAAGCATGTAACAATTGTTGTGACAACAAGGCACCTGTGTATTGCGATTTGATCTAGAAACTTATGAAGTACATCATAAGATCATTGCAGATCATCAATATGATGTGTACAATATTGACCTTTGTCAATCATCATCCTACTCTAAATTGACTTTAGGTCGGCACTCCTTTGACACACTACTATATATATCCCTGACTCACTTGCTATAGTATGGTTGGATTTGTACATGGTTTAGATCAATATGAATGGCATCGATTCTTTGTCTTCAGTCCTGCATCTCTAGTTGTATGGTATGTTCCATCATAACCTCAATGCACAGTATGTACGGATGACATCGTTTGTACAGTTGGCATGCTCAGTTGGTATGACCTGATTGGTATGGCCCTGTGCTTGGATTGGCACTTTCTGGTTGGTATGGTCCTATGGCACCATTGGTAGTGCTTGGTTGCTATGTCCCTATAGCCCAATTGGTATGAAATTTATGGCTCAGTGATATGGCATGACAACATGGCCTAGTGGTGTATGGCCCACATGGCCCAGTGTGGCACGATGGTGTAAGGTTCAGAAAACAGTAGTAATATAGAAGAAAATTATTGGTATTGGCTTATTGGTATGACACCATCTTAAGTATATATGCAGGATCATTTGGCATTGGAATTTCAGTTGAGACACTCTCAGAAGTTTGTCATGAAGTCCACTTAATACCTTGTCAGGGTTTTTTTATCACCAACCAAAGAAATCCAGGTTCAACTCAGAAGATATCTCATTGGCTAAAGGAGATAGTGTTAATCCAATGACCCTGTAAATTATATTCAATGTTTTTGAAGGAATTCGAATTTCTGGTATTTTCTTATTGAAAGAATTGTGTTGTGTTTAACATGAATGAGTTGGAACAGCTTCATACTTTGAAAAATTGTAGTACTAATCTCCAAAATTTCCTATAGGAAAAGCCCCTGAATTTATTATGTCAAGACTCCCTAAATTAAGACTGCAATATTAAAGACAAGTTCATTGTTATGAACCCGATACATGAGGTTAGTTTTTGTTTCTAGGATGGGAAGATGGCTCATTCAACTCATCATTCCATCAGAATAAAATCTTAAGGTCACGCTCTTGAAAGCAATATGAAATTGATCTTATTATCTCCTGTCATCCAAAGGAGTGAAAAGGAGATAAAGTGCATGGCACTCCAGAACTGTTCCTTGTACCAACCTAGTATCAGCATATATACTTTGAAGAAAGCCTGAATAAGGTAGACTCTTCCTTATCATGGATTGAATAATCTAATACATTGGTAATAGCCATATAGCTATGAAGGTTCATTCAGCTACGTCAAAGAAGGTATTTTTTATGATCTTATGGGATGCCCATGATTGAAACAGAGCTTCAGAAGAAACTATATCTCTAGATTAATAGCATACTGAGGATATTTTGAAAATTATATTTTACCCTTCTCAATATTCAGAGGGAGCCATGAAATTGATATTTCTTGATGAATACAATTCACGAATATCTACTTATTCTCATAAAGCACTACATAGAGATAATGGTCAGATTGTATGGTAAATATCAGAGAACGCATTGTTGTATCTCTTGAGGACTGAAGTCGGTCACTTTGAAAAGGAATGAAGCAGCCAACATGGCCATAATCTCCACAACATCCATTCATGCACCCATTGTTGAATAAGATGTAGAGAATCCTGTATCTTACAATAGATACTACTTTATGTAGTATGACAAAGGACTTTACTATGGAATAACTCTACATGTTTGATCACATTAATAATTTATCCACTAAGTGGGTGGATCTTATGGCGAGTAGACTGCCAGGTGAACTCTTTGCCCTCTAGAAAGACAAGCTTATAAGGCTTGTAAACTCCATGTGTAAGAGGGAGTACGAACAATTAAATATTTTCTTCATCCTGAGATGTAAGAAACAGAGAATTGCATTCTTATGTTAAGATCTCTAGAAAGTCGTGTACTCGTTTATATGCTTCTGAGTGGAGCAATAAGGCTTCCATTGTCAATTTAGTCAACAATATCATCACCTAGATCTAGTATTGGTTTTCAGAAAGCAGCCTGGCACTAATCATTATATGAAGGGATTCTTGATTGAAGACTCAGCTCTGGTAGCTCTTAGAAGGCTTGTGGTACTTATTAAGCTATGAGCAACCATAGGGTGAGTGGTTCATCATCCCCTACGATTGCGGTCATTTGTGTGTAGGGTGAATGGTACACCTTCCCCTACGGGTGATGAGATATGCATAGGATAAGAGGTTCACATTCTCCTATGGAATCTGAGCAGGATGAGTGGTTCACCTTCTCTTGCGGATACCCTAGTGAGAGATGAATATAGGCATCTATTGACATGTCATTGGGATGTGGTTCATCCTTTCCCCACATGTAGGATCCTTCCTACTATTTCTATTTTGCATGCGTGTAGGAGGAGGTTCACCCTTTCCCTACAATCGGTGTCTTTGCATGCATGTAGGAGGTGGTTCATCCTTTCCCTACACTCAGTGTTTTTGCATACGTGTAGGAGGTGGTTCATCCTTTCCCTACTATCAGTGTTTTTACATGCATGTAGGAGGTGGTTCATCCTTTCCCTAGATGTGATTGTGATGTGTGTTTGTAGGATGTGGTTTCTCCTTTCCCTACATGTGAATATGAGCAGGAGGTGATATATTCTTTTCCTACTGGTGTTTCTGTATCATCCTACCCATGTAGTCCGGGACACATGGGAAATAACTCTCATCTAGCCAATGAGTTGGGAAAAGTGGTTAGGGACCATAGCACTACCGATGGATGCATCGTGTACTGTCGTACTCCCTATGTCTAGGATGTCTTGTGTTCTTCAACATGATCACTTGGGATCAAGTCTGATTGGAAGTTCACTCTTTGGCTTTATGAACTAAATTTTGTCAGTAGAGAGTGGCAAGGTCTTGTGACTCACTCTCGATAAATTCTTCTTCATTATTCATATCAGTGTTCAGAAGAACAGATCAAATATGAGATACAAATATGGTTCATGACGACAAGATTCCATGATGATATATGGCAGCAGATGGATAGGAAGGTGGAATTATCCCTAGTTGAGAGGGAGTGTTAAATTTGGCAACTAGGGCCAAATTCCACTTTGGTCTACTCAGTTGATGGAGATAAAAATCCCATTGAATTTATCTTTTTGAGAGGACCAAAATCGATCTAAATATCTTCAAATTTGGACAAGGATTTATTTATTTATTTATTTTTTCTATTAGTCATGATCTTGTTTAGGCGGGAAAATTTGAAAATTCGAATTTTGAATTTGGTGGGAAATTTTGAAAATTCAAATATTGGACTGCCTCCAAATATCTAGGACTAATCATCATGAAAAATTGTATATAAGGGCATCCTCCTTCCTCATTACAAATCATCAAAAATGGCTCTCAAATGTATGAGGCATTTGAATGCAGATGGAGGAAGGAGTGATTTATTTTGGGTTTTCTCTTCTGTCACAGGTCTGTGAGTCTCATGAGAGATAGCCACAGTACCTAAAGGGTTATTTAGGGCATCGATGAGGTCTGTTGTATCTTCTTCAAGAGGCCGAATGGGAGCTGAAGGCAGGTACTGTAATTTAGGATTGTCGCAGGCCTATATCAATTGTTATATGAAGGTCGAGATTCATAAGGGAGAGCCGCAAATCTATTGTTAAGGCTTGTGTTAGCTCAGTATAAAAATATTACATTGCAAACCTTGTTTGAAAGTTGGTCACGTCTGATTGAAGTGTTTTCGATCAAGTGGAAGAGGACCAGAACAACTCCTTGCATGTTAAGCTTAGTCGCAGTCATGAGGAGGGTTTTGATGCAGTTAACAATGACTTATAAGAAGCCCTAGAGAGTCTAACTCTCTTCAGTATCATGTATATAGTTCATGCCAGATTATTGTTCCAAATGGATCATTCATTTGTTCAAGGGTTGTGATGCTTGCAAGTCATTATTGACATTGATCCATTGTACTCTCTCTCTCTCTCTCTCTCTCTCTGTTGAATACTTTGATATGAGATGATAAGAAGAATTGATAAAGGGTTTTCTCCTTCTTAGGGTTTTTCCCTGGCTGGTGCCATATGCTTGTGTCCTTGGCTTCTCTTGTGCATTTATAATTTATGTTTTAGTTTCTTCAGTTACTGTCAGTATGATTAATGTGATTACTAATTGGAATAAGATGGATTAATAAATGGGCTCATATGGAACTCTGAAGTTAAATGTCCTAATCAAAGAACATTTTAAACAAATTTAACAACGTTCCACTGCCCTACCACCATTTGATTGAACTAAAAAATTGTGTGCCACAACTAATGCATCGAAATCCACTAGGTGCGAAGCATGGATTTTGCGGCATAGTGCCCTCAAGATACACAGTCGTACCCTCTTCTTGTCTAGTCTCAAAATCATATGAATCATACTTCCTTTTCCTTGAATAATTCCTCTTCTTGTGAAGGTTCATTCTAAATATTTGTGCATCAATCAAATTTTTCTCTCATTAGGTATTATTCTTAGTCCTTATGCTCCTCATTTTGGGGGTCATCAAGAGGGTTCCTATTTGTGATACAAGGTTTATTTGTGCTCACTATTTGGTGGAATTTAGCTTTGTATTATAGTCCTAATGATGGGTGGTATTGGTGAGATTTATTACCACTATGCTTGTTTCACCAATATAATTTGCCTTGGCCATTCTATCTTTTTATATGAAGGTACGATACTTCGTATCTTTATGGTGACCAGTGTTAGTAGAGGTGATTTGATATTCCCCTGTTGTCTCTCATGCCATGTTGATATTACTGCTTATGTTAGAGGGTAATATGCGTGCATTGATTGGTAAGGTGGATGCCAGTTTCAGGAAGGTGATGGCCTGGTTGATCACCTTACTTGTAGAGCCTATAGCCTCTCACTTGCACACTTTTTGGGGAGAGGTGGAGGAATCTTTCAAATCAGAGATAGCTTTGACCAATCGAAAAACCGACCAATAAATTTCTCTAATGGTTCCTCTCATGGAGTCACCCCAACGATCTAGCTAGGAGGGCAGACTCTCTTGTTCATATTCCCATAGAGTTTGAATTTGGAATAATTAATTTCTTACAGTAACTCTATTGTTCTAAGAGGGGGCCATTCCTCTTGCCCTTTTCCCCCCATGTGGAAATAAATGCTGAAGAGGATGATTCTTGTGAACATTGTGTCAAAGTTCTTAGTTTGAGAGATGATTTATTATATATGTAATTATGATTTTTTGATTCTTTTCTTCGATAATGCTTTATTGATTGAAAGAGATTCTCGTCCCCCAACCTTGTGCTAGGGGAGAAACCCTCATCCATATGAATGAGTTTCTCGTTAAACACCTATGGTCAATATAGAAACTCTTTATGAAGTTATGACTGTGTCGGTGGGGGGAAAAATATTAGGGCTCAAGAACCTATTGAAAACCATTTGATTTTATGCCAAAAATAAAGGCGTAATTACACATATCATGAGATATATCCTTGTGTATGATATTATTATATGATTGAGTCACTTACTAACAGATAGGAAGGTGCCCCACCCAAACACACACCTTTATTTAAGGACCTTCTCAGAGCTAGTGGGTATGGTGTTCCTAGACAGCATAGCTTCAAAAAAATTTCCTGTCCCCATGGCAACCAGTGTCCTGAGGGAGAAGGGAATCAGAAATTCCTTAAAGTAATCTCACAAAGAATAGTCTTCAAACAAGCTATCCCACCCACTACTGATATCACTCCTACTACTCACACTAAACTATACCTACTGACTTTACTACACTTGGTTCAATCAACACTTGCTTCATATGGTAGAACTGGCTTGTATGCATAGTGAATGTTGATTGTGTCCCTAACATGATCAGCCTTAGATCCAATGTTTGGTGTAGTGGGTTAAGTAGGTGATGAAGGAGATAAATATCAAGGACCAAAAGGTTGTAGAGCTAGATCATATTTTCCAGTTACTCTGTCATTCCCTCCCTGCAAAGGCAAGTAAAATTTGGGTTTTATCCAATAGCAGTACTATGAAATGCATAGGTCAATGGGGTAGCTTGAGTTTTGAGGGTTGTTTTATAAATCCAACTAGACGCATAGTCATATTTCCATTAAATACACATGTAGAGTGTTGGTTTTGTTGTTACATTATTTGCCTAAATATTTAGTATCCAGTGTAAAAAGTACATGTAACCTAATTACACTAAGGGAACATAATAATCATTTCCATAATACATGGTTTATAGATTAATACCCATCAATATAACTAGAATAAGGTAGGAGTACTGATCAAACTTTGTGATCTATGTAATACAAGTCAATCGGTTTGAGCATGGTTACCTTTAGTATTCATAACAGCTTAACTCTAGTTTGATTATGGTTCTACATATGTTTAGTTTACCATAACAATGGAAACAAGAGAAAGCTAAGCTGATTACTTCTATTATGTGAATAGGGTAAGCAATGGAGTTATAACTGGCATCATTTATACAACAAGTTATCATTAGGTGGTAAGTGAAACCAATACATAGTGAAATAAAACATGATGTTTATTTCGTAATAAATTCAACCGCTTGTTACACAGAGTAATGTAAAACAACCCATAGATCGAATTCCATGTCAAATACTGGTTTTTTTTATCAGCTAAGTGTGTTCCATAATCAAGAACAAGTATATTGTGTATAATTATGAATTTATTGTATCTGTACTATGAATAGAGTAGAACAACCTATACAACATTAAGCTTCTTGTATTGAGTTAGTGTAAGCATTGATAAGCAAGTCAAAAGGAAGAAGACAGATGAAAATAAAATTTGAACAAATAAATCTTCAGAGGTGGTGATTCCTTAACATCATCCTTTAATCATGGGGGACACATAATGCAAGATAAGCATTGAGAAATCTTTCCAATGGGGAAGATTTTATCAAATGTTCAGCTCAGGGGATTTCTCAGAACTCATCCATAATGATCATGAACATGACCTCAATATCAACATTTACAATAATGTGACCAAATCAAGCCTCCATAGGATTGCTGCCAGATCTCTTGTTCTTCCTTGTGTGGAGGTAATCTCCTAGCTCATAGGCCGGGTGGACTTTTCCAATAGATGCATCCTAAACCAACACCATAGCCCATTTGGAGGGTACTAGACCTTCAACATATTGTCAAGAAAGCTCCTCCCAGAGCTTGAAGTATGTCTATCTAAGGAATGGGTGAAAAGGGCTATGGATGAGGTATCTCCTAGCATGCTACTAAAAAATGGTGGTTTTATGCTAAAATATTTAAGACCAGGATATCAAAGGTGTATCCAACTACTAGATTGAAGCATCATTTCAGAGTAGTCATGTTGTTGCTGGCCAGACTATATGGAGAAAAGGATGCCACCATGTTTCATGAATCATGGGTGCCTATGGTGAATGAAATTTGTACTCATGGGTCAACATTCAATTGGAGTGCAATCATGTCCCCTTCAGTATATAAAGCTTTTAGGGAAGTGAAGAGTTCCAAGCCTACTAGTTTCTTTATGTCCGGCTAGATTTTGGACTACATCTATTCAGAAAATGAATTTTCAGAACTAGAATGGAAATGGTCCAATTATTTTCCTCCATCCCATGTTTAATGCAAGCTCTTATGGGATTACAAGCATAAATTAGATATTACAAGAATATGAAACCATTTTATTGCTCCAGTGTACTCTTTTTTATTTTAGAAAGAGTGTCCATGCCTCTCGAAACAAGCACGAGCAGTCATAGGAGGCATTGGAGACTGGTAATTTCATAAACAAGGAATCTACATCAGATTTTATGCCATATGGTCCATCGAGAGATCCTCATCTACTACATTTATATTGTCTGGACAGATTCGTTCTATTGGAAATATTATATCAAACATTTTCTCATCGAGTGACATGTACTCTTAGAGGGAAAAGAGGTCAATATGGCCTAAGTTTCCTATCAGGATCGGATACTATGGAGTTGATGGCACCAGCCAAGCCATGAAAGAGGCCAATGAAATTGAATCATATCATTTTGGAGAGATAAGATTCAGGAGACATTATCCTAAAGCTATGATTATTAGTCATTGTGTTGTTGTTAGCCAGATGTGGTCTTATACTCATGAGAGGGATACTGATACGGAAATATTCAAGACACTTATTTATCCATCTAAGGTTAAAGAAAAGATAATTCAAGGACCTAAAAATAAGGTTGAACAGACCCATTCTTCACCTATTTTCAACCTCCAAGAAGAAGTTGAAAATCTATAGAGGGCATTGCAATAGGTGAAGGAGATGAAGGAAGAATTGGAGAAAGAAGTGGACAGACTCAAGAGGAGGATTGAAGAAGAGAAAGAAGCAAAGGAGGCAAAATAATAGAGAAGGAAAGCATAACAAGATGACCTGGTGAAACAATTGTCTTTGTAAACTGAACAAAGAATCAAGCAGCAGGAAAAACAAAGGAAAAGAGATGAAGAGATTCAGAGGAAAAGATATGAGGAAATCTAAAAGAATAAGGAATAAGCTATGTGGAAAGAGAAAAAGATTGAACACCTTGACATTCCATCATCTCCGAAGATAAACCCCACTTCTCAGTCTCCAGTGGAACCATGTCAGATTGAAGAAATGGAGAAGGAGAAATTTTTCCCCATGACCATGGCTGACCCAATAGTGGCATTGAAAACATTCAATTATGAATACAAGAAGAACAAAGACAACATGAGAGTTTCCAAAAAGGATAAGTTTGGGAGAGAGATTTTCACAGAGGAGGTTATCATTCATGAAACAACAACTAATCTAGATATGACTGCAACTGCCAATATTACCATGGCCCAAGCAACAGGTGATAATGTTGCCAAGCTGAAGTGAAAGGTCTATGATGCTCAGTTGGAACTCAGTGCTTCTAAGCACATAATTACAGAGCTAGAATTCCAGTAGCAACGTGAACTAGACTCAGTTAAAGAGTTCAAAGGGAAATCAATTGAGGTCCAAGAGGAATTGAGTATGGTTCAGAAATAATTCTGCAAGAGCATTCATGGCATCAAAGATAAAACTCCTAAGTTTGATGATTATATAAATAGGGTGGGGCCTATCAAGGAAGAATTGGAGAATATTCTAAATATGCTATATGACATCATTCAATGGAAATTACAATATCTTGATGAGGGGGTAGACATTCCTCAGCTCAACTACTTTGAGAAAATAATTTGTTTTTCTGAAGCTTGGAAATGTCTCGACAAGCCTAGAGCCTTAGAGGAAAAGGCTCAGGAAGCTTTCAAAATTTGGTTCAAGTTTGAAGGAGAGGTTGATGCAGTCTTAAATAACTTTAAGTTGCCAATGTTCCAGTAAACCTTTGGTCATGTACCTGTGGAACAGTGCATATAATAAAAGGAAAAAGTGATAGACAGCTGCAAGTAGGAGATCCAGGCATTAAAATTTATCACCAGGGACAACACAATTTATATGAAGATTTACAGAATACAATGCTAATGCAAATTAAAAGGCAGGTGTGTTTGTTTCTAACAAGTTTTTCATAGATGCCATGCTATGGCATTAAGTGGCATACAACTACTGGATATATAAGAAGAATGTTGAGTAGTTAATCTAGAATCTGGGTCAATCTAACATGTTTTTCCCTTTAATCTCATATAATTTTATAAAAAAATTGGCCAGATGAGAAGTTTCTATTTGACTCAAAGCCTAAAAGATATTAAATTTTTGGCACTATGCTCTAATGGGTTTAAAATTCATAAGTTCACAATTCCACTAACATTTACAAGTAACCTCATAACATAAATAAGCAGAGATAGACAGAATCAAAGAAAACCATCATATACATACTTAAGTGTCTTGTCCCAGCTTCCAGTTGCAAGCAAGTTCATTGCTGGAATCCATGCAATTTCCTTAGTAGGTGCATCATCCATAGCCACAGTCACAGGTTGACCCCCAATCAGCAGTGGCCACATTTTAGCTTGTTTATCACAACCAACGGAGAAAAAATCAATGCCATCATCCTTCCATGTCGAACAGAGAACCTGCCTACAAAGCATTACACAATATAAAAACTTAGAAGCACACTCTGAAACTTCATTAATGGTTCTTTCCATAAGTAAGCTACAACCCTGGTTCTTGCAAGCATATTACAACTTTTGGATAAACTTCACAAGAAAAATGAACTATTACTAGAATTCCAACCACAATCTGAAGCACCTCACTAGTTGTTCATGTGACATGTTGTTTTTGGCATGCCAACCCCAGTTTGAAGGACCTTCCAGCATCTAACCTGCCAATCTATGTTCCAAAATATAACAAAATATCAAAACAAAACAAAACACCAATCCAAAATTATTACAATAATATCACTGTCCCCAAAATATCAAATGAACGAGTCCAAATTTCAGTAAATAGACAATTGAGAACACGAGGAAGAGCGGAATAATGCCTAAATTCGCACTTACAATGACCTCGAATCCCTAATTTTTTCTCGTTTAAAGGTCCCCGGAAACCATCACTGCACATAATTGTTTTAGAAAAAAAATTAATGGCAAAAAATGCTCAACCCTCAAATCTCCGGAACCGCAGGCTGCATTGTTTTTCAGTACGATTCTCCTTGCACTCGTACCTTAGCTTTCCCTCCAATTGATAAGCCACGAAATTTCAAATGCTTAACACACCCACCAAAGTTCAAATGTTTAACATACCTTTTTTACATATGTTTTTTCATATTAAAAAAAATAAAACAAGTTGTAAAATTTATTACTTAAAAATGTTGAACATTACTCTAGATTTTTTAAGCATATTTTATTTTTTCATTAGAAAAATAGTTATTGAGGTTAATCTAGGTTAAATAAAGCTAATATTTGTAATATAGTCATAATAATTTTTTTTTTAATTTCATGGCTAAGCTAGAGAGTGAGACCTTTTTGTGATCTCATTGTTTGTAGGAATTTTATTGTGATATCATTGTTTGTAAGACAAAGGATGTGAGTCTGCTAAACTCTACAAAGGTGTACATACTCTACCCCTTTATATTTTAACCTATGGCCTCTTATGAGGAAGCACATGTTCTTAACCATTGTAAACATATAAAAAAGTTGGAAATTTTCTCCAATATTCAAATATTAGGACCCATGGCCATCCAAAGGTAGAAGCTTCTACTAAAAAATAAAATCCATAGATAGACCTGAGGTTTGAAGGGGATTTTATTATGAAAAATAATAAATGGAAACATATAAAATATATTGCAAAGATTACATTGGTATAACAAAATCCAAATTCTATTAATGAAAAAAAAAACTATAAATTACAAAGTGATGCAAACTAATTGGAATGGAGGTAGCTTCTATGTGAAGAGAGATGTGACAACTACTCTTAAGCACAAGAAAACATTACAAGATGTCAAAACTACCTTTGAACATAAAGTATCATGTCTTGAGATGCAAAAACCCTAAAATCCAAAACCCTAGCCATAGGAAATGATGTTCCAAAAAGGATATGGGACCAAAGAGGCTAATTGATATATCAACTTCCCAAGGCTACAAATTTTGCATGAAAACTCCATTTAGGACATTTCTTGGACCATTACAATCCATACTATGTGTATTTAGCCTATGAAAAATGCCCAAAATGCAAGGGAAATCCCCAAAAAAGGCACCATAATTTTGAGACCTAAAACATTATAATATAACTACCAAGACGTGGAATAATGTTGAATCAATGGAACAAGTGGGTGGTCACCAGTATCCTATTGAATCAATTGTCCCCCCTTGTGAATAAGTGGTCCATTTTGTGTTGAGTTCCTTCGTCAAGTGGGGAAACTTTTGTTGAATATGGATCCTAGTGAGACACGTGTGCCAAAGTAGGAACATGAGGTGCCTATGAGAGGTGGAAAATATGGTTGAAGAATCTCCACATTAAATATAAGGTTCAAGCCAAAGAAAAGGGAATATTTGATTTAGAAGCATCTTCACCTACAACCTTTGTGCTGGTGTAAGGCCTATGTCAGAATGAAGAGTCGGGGAGGGGGGGGCACTTCCAATGGGATCTTAAGAGGTGTTCTTTATAAAAATGCAACCATACCTTATCTCCCACCCTAAACTTATGTGGCACTCTAATCTAGTTGGATATTGGTGGCCACCCACATCTTCCACTAACTCAATGGTTCTTTATCCTTATCAAATTTTCTATGGTTTTTTGGGTCCTGAACTTCTAGGGTTATTTGTAAGCCCTAAATGATGCTTTTTTGTCCATTTATGGGTCCAGAGGTTTTCATGTCATTCCATAGGCCCAACCAAAAGTTGAAATCTTAAATATAGTTCTTTCAAATGGACTTATTTTGTGCCCCAAACAGAGATTTTATGCAAAAATTGCACCACTGGGAAGTTGATTCTAGGGTTACGGTTTTAAACCTCTGGGGTTATTTCTTTATGTTAAAACGTATGATGAAACTAACATGAACAATGAACAAACTATGAATTCATGACCTGCAATCCCCTTGATCACAACATGTTTTTAAAATTGAATAACTTGTACCAGGAAAGCTTGAGCAAGATTAGAGCTTAGAAACAATCATGAATAATCAGGAACCTTGTTTTCATCTTCAGGGAAAATGTAGATGCAGGTAGGGAGGGAACCCTTGCTCTCTCTAGCGGGAAAAGGTAAATGTTAGTGTTTGATTTTTGTTAAAACAATCTCATCATTTGCCTCTCATTATATGGAAGGGACTGAGCTATTTCAAGTGTATAATTTTATTATTATATCACCATATTTTATAGAAAATTATTTGAAAATGGTCATTTTTTAGTAATTTATTTTTATTTTATTCTATAAGCAAAATAGAGTGAGATAATTAATTAATGTTATTTAAGGAAAATTAAATTATTTGAAATGATTCATTGGCGGGCCATTAAGGGGTGGACTTTCACTATTGCAAGATACTTTTGTTTACTGCTTAGTTAACTTATTTCCTTGTGTATAAGGAAAACAAGGTTTTAGTCAATCAGAAACATTTTCAAATCTTATTATATGACCAAATTCAATTCTTTATTTCCAAACTTATGTTCTCGACAAGGTTTCAATATGGTTATGCTTAATGTCAATTAAATTTATCTATTTTAAAGACAACCCACATTATCACCAAATTCAATTATTTATTGCCAAAACATGTTCTCAATGAGTTTTCAATATAATGTCAATTCAATTTATCTATTTTAAAGACAACCTACACTATCCAAATTTAAATGGAGCTTGAGGTATAGTTTTTATAAATAGAAAAAAATATCCATTTCAATTTCATATCTATAAAGCATTAGAAAGGGATAAAAAAGAAATTCGGATGTCAATTAGGTTTAGCTTGGGTGGTTAAGAGGGATTTTTATCATCATCGTATAAGGTCAATCTTACTTGTGATGTGTTTATTCCTTATGTAGGGTTTGCATTATCTTTTGGATTTCCAACTCAACATTTTGAATTCATCCATTCTACCATGACTCCTTTCCATTTAGTTTTTCATTCAAATCATTCTTATGTTATTATTAATTTTATGTTAAGAAAAGTATGGATTGCGTTGGATACATCTTGGTGCTACAAAATATGTTCTTATGGGTGTATTTATTATATGGTGAACAATAGATTATATGTGTTTTGTACGGAAATAATTTTGTTTCTTACACTTCTTAGTATGTTGAACTATGTTTGGTTGTTCTTAGGTATTGTAACAATGTATTTAGACACCACCTCTATTTCAGAATACGAGTTTTTTAATATGCAAAATCCCTCAATTATCCAAAATGCTATTAAAGCTAATGGTTTAATATGTAGCATGTTACCTACAATTCTTATGCAAGTTGTAGATGCTCTTAAAAATTCACATTTGTTTAGTGGATTGGTTAGAGGTTTCTAATTGCAAACTAAATCTAGGGTCAAATAAGTGGATAAATATTATGAGTTTCAAGCTAGATCTTATAAATTTTAATGGAAAAAATTATGGAATTTGGGCACAAGATGTGGGAACATTGTTGAAGAGTCAAGAGTTATAGGAATTTAAAAAAAAGGTGGTTCTTATCCAAGGGATAACTAATAATTTTTTTTCATCAATAGGAACAAGGATGAGGCTTTAGGAGTCATAATGCTGAAGAATGTAACTAGGTTCGGTCTTCATTATTAATGTATTTGTAAAAAAAACTTATTATTATTATTAAATGACTTATTAAAGCATGGGTTTCATGCTTGGGTAATATTTGAATTAAGGTCCCAATTGTGGAATTCTAGATTAGTTGTTACAAATCTAAATTGATCCAATTTTTGGGCTTTTAAATCATGTAACATTACGTTGTCAAAAGGATCCTCTATCAAGTCATCTTCTTCAAGGTCATAATCCTCAAAATATACTTCAAAAACAACCCTCAATTTAAGTGATACAAGTCATCAAAGTTTACTCCTTAACTCAACCTCAATTAGTCTTCAAGTCGGCTCAAATCAAGACACAACACTTCACATTGTCATGTCGGCTCAATAACTATGGCAAACAAATATATATACAGGGGTATAGTTTTTCATTTCTACCATAAAATTTTGGACATCTCTGAAGTTTCGGACCACATATACAGTTTGGATCATGATCACAGGTTCGGTGTTGGAGGATAAGGTCTCAAACATGTTAAAAAATTCAGGTAACCAACTATACTATGAATCGGGTAACTTAGATGATATGATGTTGCAACAAAACAGTGCCTTAGTGTCAACACAAATCTACCACAGAATCAGTGTTATGTTATGATACTCAATGCTATGAAGATACTCGGTGATCTCAGTTATGATACTTAGTGCTAGGATGATGCTCGGTGATATCAATAATGATCATTGGTGCTATGTTGCTATCTCAAACTCGGTCAAGGTAATGATGATGGAGTTTAGGTGCAAGCAAAGGATATCTCAGTGTCATGGAGATCTCAGTGCTAACATAGTGAAGGGATGACTTGATGGAGGAAGTGTATAGTCTAAATGTCTTGGTCATCGCATATTAAATCTACAAAAGGAAGAATTTTGACAGAATTTTCCCCAAAAAGTAGGGTTTTCCCCTAACAGGTGCCTACGTCTTGTGTCTTCTTATATTCATTCATTGGAATTAATCTTGATGATAACAAAATATAAATTGAAAGAAGAATTAATAATAACAAAACATCACAAGATAATGCCATGATAAGAGAAATTGTTTAACTCTCATCTCCTTAATTTTTCTAAAACATAACAACCTCCATCTCAAGGTGGATTCAATGTCGTATAATCCATATAAACTACTCATATTAGTATATAAAAGAGCTAGAAATCGATGTTTCTTTTCCCCTAAGACCATAAAAACCCTATATTATCCTTGCAAACCTTAGCCTCTATTAAAAAAGCAACAAAGTTCCTACATAATTTACAACGTCATGAATTTGATACTTCCACCAATTCAGTGACACTCCAAACAAATATTTAGAAGAAAAAAATTGCCCAGCTCAAAAGACTCTATGTGTGGCATTGATCATCATGGTGTCACTCTCTAGTAAATATTTTTTTGTTGGACTCACCAATATAATTTATTTTGATCCCTCTCCACATATTTCTCTCGAGGCATTGATTGTGTTGGGCTATATCTTACACAGTCTTTCCAGTGGCCCTGTGGTTCCATGACACACACCTACAACACGTCATCCATAGAGGACATGAAGTAAATGGTTTAGTCACTCTCATAGTACATTAACACTCTCACCCAATAACTCAATACACCATAGACCAGCATCCCTTCTCCCACTGTGATCTGAAATGTGAGAACTTCTTATTTCTAATACAGAGATTGATTGTAGGGGAATTTACTGGATATGTCACCTTTAAAGAAAGGATGTGATCCAAAAGCTATCTAGCCCTTTACAGACTCTGCCTAAAGAAATAATAGAAGTAATCACTAATGATCTAGAAATGAAACTACTTGTTTGCTGGTGCAAGGTATTCATTATCCATAAACTTATGTGTGAAAATTGTTTAATATGTTTTGCAATTGGAACAAAATGTTTTTGGAGAATTTATGAGTCTTTTTGTGTGTAGGACGCTTATTTATTTTTACTGTTTAACATCTTTAACTCTAGAAAAACACAGCAATATAAATCACATAAATAACACAGCATATGATAAGGCAGGTCACCCCTCCTGGGCTACATATATCAGGTCCAAGGCCCCCAAATGGGCATGTCCTTGCTATTATTATGCTCAGAAAATGGTTATACAATGTGAAGAAAGCCTAAAAAGGAAAAAATGGATGTAAAAATAAGTTTAGGACACAGAAAATAGTAAGGAATGACTATATTTTCACCTCCAATGGTAAACCGTAATCCAATACAGCTCTCCAATCCCCAAGCCCTGATGGCTCTTCAAGCTTCCTCGCTAATTAAGTACCTAAAGAACTACTCTGTTGGCTCTGCAACCTGCACCATTGGCTCTGGAATGCTCAAATTACCCAAAAAAAAAAAAAAAATCATCCAAAAAGGTTCTCCCTAGCAAAAGTTATGTCCCACTAAAGTTTTTGCCCAGTTTGCCCTAAACAAGCTCCACCAAATCTGGGCTAACTAGAGTTAAGCCTGCCAACTATGGCAACTCCGCCAAAATTTCTCCAAATTAGGCGCGCAGTTTGTCAGGAATTAAATTTCAGGGCTTAACGTGGCCACATGCGGAGAATGTGCCAACTGTCGGAGTTAACGGTTATAAAAACCGTAACATTAATTATTCCGAAACCGCCGCCTTTTTTCATGTGACCACACCATAATAACTGTTAAGGTTTGCAATAACTGCCGGAGTGAAGACCTATGGTTCTGAGCCCATGGTTCTGTGTAGAGGGGGTTGGCCCTTAGGGGCTAGCCCCCTTTCGCCTCCGCCCATTTGTATTTTAAAATTCAAATAGGTGTGGTGGCCCTAAGGGGTAAGAACCACCAAACGGGCAGGCTGGTCAGGCCTGTGCACTGCCGCCTGCTCGACCCACGATCGAATCTGGTAGCCTTGCAAATATTTTGGTCGAAAATTCTTCCACCTGCTTGGGGCCACATGGCAGCCTCCGGGCAGGCCACGTGGCCCTCGATGATTGGTCTACATTCAAAACAGTTAATCCACTGTGCAATACAACTGCGACACTTGTTGGACTTTGATTGGTCCATAGAGAATATTTTGTGGTATATTCTATGGAATATTCCCAAAATATTCTGTGGAATATTCCTTTTTTAAAAATTTTTATCCAAATTCAAACCAAGTCAAACTGGACTTTTGCAGTTTACTGAAAACTTCAAACCTACATAACTTTCACATACAGTGTCAGATTTGAGTGTCGTTCACGGAATTGGGATCGTATCGATGAGGCCTATCCAGTCGCTCAGGTTCCAACCAATTTTGAGCAATTAAAATTTTGAGCATTTTCTTCACTTAGGACACGATCACCTAATCACACCTCCCAAATGGGAAGCTTTTGGACCCCAAAAGCTCTCTGATTACTAAAACTGAAGATGAGGAGACCTATTCTCCACTCTTCTACCCTTGAATAACTGAAATCTTCCCAATTTCATCAAATTGAACTTTTCATAAAATGATAAATTGTCTCTTAAATTCACTGATCGACCGTTGCTAAAACTAACTAAATCATGACGCAAATTCTTAAAATTTCCAGAACAAAAACTATATTTTGCAGAAAGCATATTGTTTCTACAATGATCAAACTTCAAAGAAGACTTAGAATAAATTTCACCTTGCCAACTGTTCACATGGTGAATTCTTGTTGAATGAACTCTGTACTTGTGCCGAATCCCGACCAAGTTTTCTCGCCATACAAATTTTCCATCCTGAAACCAAAATTGACCCATGCTGAACTGTGTGCCCTCTTTGCTTGCATGCCTTTCCACCTCATGGACTCTTGCACTGCTTTGCACCGACACTTCGTTCTCTGCACTGATCGACACCAAAGGTACCTTGTGCAACATAATGTCATCTTCTTTCAAAGATGAACTATTATCAGACTGAGACATATCATTAGAAATATCATGAAAAGGTAAATGTACAAAATATTTTCATTTAATCATTAACAAATTCAGATTTTTACTTGCATTAACTAGCCTTTTCAATTTCCCTGCATGGACTAAAGAAGATTCTAGCTTCTTCTTATGTGCTCTCACAATGTACTCTTTTCCATCCTTGAACAAGTGATACTTATTCTCATGGTGATGGAAGATGGCATTTCCGTCATATAAATATGGAATACCCAACACAACACCTGTAATTTCAAGTGGTACTACATCCAATTCAACCCAATCAACATAATGAGCTATTATAGCGAAGCGCAAGATGCACTTCTTTGAGACTTGTAAGTTTGCATCCTTGCATATCCACCCAAGTGGATAAGGCTTTGGATGTGGAATTGTCTCATGTTTCAGTTGTTTGACCAAGTCTTCTGAGATGAGATTAGCTTGAGACCCACTATCAAAAAGTGTGTCTATCTTTGTGTGGTTTGATATTATCCTCACATGGAATGGCTCTATCCTCCTCTTTTCATCTTGAGTTTCTTTGTGACATTTTAATGAGCTAGAACTGGGATATGTGTCCTGTACAACCTCTTTACCTTTGATCTTCTTTAATACCATGGTGATACTTTTTGTCTCATCACCTAATGCTGACCCTAAGTCCTGTTCAACAGTTGCTACAGTTTTCCCCTTTTCTTTGGGTTTGTCTTTGTTTTTATATTTCTCTGGTTTCAGCTCCAGATGAAGCTTCCAACAGTGATCTTCATCGTGGCTTGTTTTTTAACAGTTCTTGCAAAATAATTTCCCTTTTTCCTTTCTAGATTTTGCAATCCTTTTTCTTCCTTTTCTTTTAAAATCATTACCCTCATTCAGTGCATCAAAAGTGTTTTTCCCTCTAGCCTCTAAATGCGTAGCTTGTACACAAACTTCGTCTAGACTAGTAGGATTAAACATAAGGATAGTATGTATAAGGTAATTATGAAAACCACCTATATACTTCAGCAAAGTATCTTGACTTTTTAAGTCTACTCTTAACAAGAGTGCTCTTCTCCTAAACTCTTGAGTGTATTCTTGAACACTTTGTCCTTTAAGTTGTCTAAAGTTTTGTCAATTCATTATAGCCTTTTGTAGATGAGCAAGAGGATAAAATTGCTTCTTAATTGCGGAAATAAATTCAACACATGATAAAGTAAGCTTACCATGTTTTCTAATTTCCTCTTTGGTCTTGGCTTCCCACCATACCAAAGCTTCTCCTTCCATCCTTAATGAGGCTAGTTGGATTTTGGTGTCGTCATCATGAAGGTTTTGAATACTTAAATAAACTTCCAATTGTCTGATCCAATTGTCTAGTTCCTCTACATTGACTTCACTGTTAAACATTGGCAATTCAAATTTGACATCAAGCTTTAGAAAAGGATTTTTAACAGTGGTTTTTGACTTATGTGACTGATTTACTGAAGTCGAAGAAGATGATGTTGAGGAAGAGGATGACGATCGAGATGGTGGACCACCATTTCCTCCATTCCCTTTCTTTGACTGATCATTAACCTTCTTTCCTCCTGAGGAATCCTCTCCTTATTTTTGGTTTTTATACCCTTCTCCAGCAATCCTATCATTTCTTTCTTGATAGAGGATCCTTACCATTTCAGTCATATCCAAGAAAGCTTTCCGAAATACCCTTTCTTCTTCCTTGGGATCCATCTCTTCAAGAGCTTCTCCTTCTCTTGAAGACGTGCTTGTAGCTACTTCTAGGGCTCTTAGAGGTGGTTCTATGGCCCTTCTTGGTTGTGGATTAGTTTGTGCACTAACCAAGTTTGCTTCACCTGTCTTGAGTTTTAGCCTAGTGAGCATGAAAACTTGTAAACAAATGACTTAATCCTTGCACAAAACAAATGCTAAGTAAAAACTCTAGCTTCTAAGGCTCTAATACTGAGCTCTGATACCAATCTAATCTGAAATGTGAGAACTTCTTATTTCTAATACAGAGATTGACTGTAGAGGCATTTACTGGATATGTCACCTTTAAAGAAAGGATGAGATCCAGAAGGTATCTTGCCCTTTACAGACTTTGCCTAAAGAAATAATAGAAGTAATCACTAATGATCTGTAAATGAAACTACTTGTTTGATGGTGCAAGGTATTCATTATCCATAAAATTATGTGTGCAAACTGTTTAATGTGTCTTACAATTGGAACAAAATGTTTTTGGAGAATTTATGAGTCTTTTTGTGTGTAGGAGGCTTATTTGTTTTTACTGTTTAACATCTTTAACTCTGGAAAAACACAGCAATATAAATCACATAAATAACACAGCATATGATAAGGCAATTCACCCCTCCTAGGCTACATCTGCGGGGTCCAAGGCCCCCAAATGGGCATGTCCTTGCTCTTATTATGCTCAGAAAATGGTTATACAGTGTGAAGAAAGCCTAAATAGGCAAAAATAGATGTAGAAATGAGTTCATAACACAGAAAAAAGTAAGGAATGACTATATTTTCACCTCCAATGGTAAACTATAATCCAATACAGCTCTCCAATCCACAAGCCCTGATGGCTCTTCAAGCTTCCTCGCTAATAAAGTACCTGAAGAACTACTATGTTGGCTCTGAAACCTGCACCATTGGCTCTGGAATGCTCAAATTACCCAAAATAAAAATAAAAATTCATCCAAAAAGGTTCTCCCTAGCAAAAGTTATGTCCCACTAAAGTTTTTGCCCAGTTTTCCCTCAACAAGCTCCACCAAATCTGGGCTAACTGGAGTTAAGCCTACCAACTATGGAAACTCTGCTGAAATTGCTCCAAATTAGGTGCAAGGTTTATCAGGAATTAAATTTCAGGGCCTTACATGGCCACATGCAGAGAATGTGCCAACAGTCGGAGTTAACGGTTATAAAAGCTGTAACATTAATTATTCCGAAACTGCCGCCTTTTTTCACGTGACCGCACTGTAATAATTTTCGGGGTTTGAAATAACCGCCGGAGTGAAGACCTATGGTTCTGAGCCCACAGTTCTGTGTAGAGGGGGATGGCCCCCTTTTTCCTCCGCCCGTTTGTAATTTAAAATTCAAATAGGTGTGGTGGCCCTAAGGGGTAAGAACCACCAAGCGGGCGAGCCGGTCGGGCCTATGCACTGCCACCCGCTCGACCCACGATCAAATATGGTAGCCTTGCAAATATTTTGGTCGAAAATTCTTCCACCTGCTTGGGGCCACGTGGCGGCCTCTGGGTAGGCCATGTGGCGCCCGATGATTGGTCTACATGCAAAACAGTTAATCCACTGTGCAATACAACTTCGACACTTGTCAGACTTTGATTGGTGCACAAAGAATATTTCGTGGTATATTCTATGGAATATTCCTTTTTTAATATTTTTTTATCCAAATTCAAACCAAGTCAAACTGGACTTTTGCAGTTTACTGAAAACTTCAAACCTGCATAACTTTCACATACAGTGTCGGATTTGAGTGTCATTCGCGGCGCCGGGATCGTATCGATGAGGCCTATCCGATCGCTTAGGTTCCAACCAGTTTTGAGCAATTAAAATTTTGAGCATTTTGTTCACTTAGGACATGATCACCTGATCACACTGTGCAAGTTGGCCTCTATTTTGAGAAGATTAGGAGTTGGAAGGTAAGCATGAAGAGGGTGTCATTTTCTCAAGACGAGCTTGTCATAAGGATAAGAAATTTAATGAGAAAGAAAACCACAATATTGACCTCTCACTTCTTACCATTCCCACACCATAAAAAAACCCTAAAATTTTCATTTTTAAAATATCTTGCGTAGTTTCCTAATTTCATTCAAGTAGAATCTCACAATTACTTATATCATTAATGGCGCGATCATTTTTTATTATCTTAAAGGAACTCTTTCTAGACATGCACCCCATCAAATATAAATCATCGAGTCAAAATGAATGGAAATGAATGAATAAGGGGGTGTGTTGGGGAGTGTCAGTGAGTGTCAGGTGTGCTAAGGGGGGAGTGACAAGGCATGCTAGGGAATTCTTGGGCATGTCAAGAAGTTTCAGGGTGTGGCAACATGTGCTAGAGAGTTCCAAGGCATGCCAATGCATGACGAGAATTCCAATTCATGACAGGAATGCTAATGCATGACGGGAATTCCAATGCATGACAGGAATGCCAAGACATGTCGTGTTAAGGAATAAAAAAATGTGCTAGGTGTTAAAGTGTGTCAAGGAATGTCAGGTGACAAAAGGAAACACCAAGTTAAAATGAAAATAAATGAACACATATGAGGGTTAATAATTCAAGGCCTTACCTTTTCAAGAGGGGCATGCTAGGCATACCAACACTAGTTCCAATACATGTCAAGGGCCAAGTGCTAATGTGTCTTAAGTTACAAATCATCCTCTATTACTTCTCTCTTAATTGTGAAAAATTGATCTCAAATAAATTTTATCTTAAACCATTCCAAGGTATTCTAGGGCATCCAGACACATGCCAAGAATTGTTAAGTGCCACCAAGTGCCAAGGGCTAGTATGTGCCAGGGAGTTATAGGGAATGCTATGGAGTTCTAAGTTTGTTAAGGAGGGAGTGACAAGATATGATAGATAGTTCCAAGGCATGTTAGAGTATTAGGGAAGCATACCAAGATGTGCCAAGTGCCAATGTGTGTTGAGTGTTAGTGAGTGTCAGGGAAACACAAGGGAGCACTATGTCAAAATGCATGGAAATGAATGAATAAGAGTGTGTGACAGGGAGTGTCAACAAGTTCAAAGTGTGCTAAGGAGGGAGTGGCATGGTATGCTAGGCAACACTAAGTCATGATAGTGTGCCAGAGTGGCATGCGGCCAAGATGTTTCAGGTGTCAGGGTGTGCCAACACTTGCTAGGAAGTGTTAGGGAGTCCTAGGGACACATAAGGGAGCATTAGGTGAAAATAATGCATGAAAATGAATGATTAAGATTTTGTGACAAAAAGTGTTTGTGAGTTATATATGTGCTAAGGAGGGAGTGAAAAGGTATGCTAGGAAGTGCTAAGGCATGCTAGAGGCCAAGGAAACATGCCAAGATGTGTCAGGTTCTAGGGTGTGCCAATGCATGTCAGGGAGTGTTATGGAGTGCTAGGGAAAAACAAGGGAGCACTAGTTTCAAATGCATGGAAATGAATGAATAAGAGTGTGTGACAAGGATTTTTAGCGAGTTCTAGGTGTGCTAAGGAGGGAGTAACAGGTATGATAGGTAGTTCCAAGGAATTCTAGAGTGCTAGGGATACATGCCAATATGTTCAAAGTGTTAGGGTGTGCCAATCTATGCCAGGGAGTGTTAGGGAGTGCCATGAAAACACAAGGGAGAACTAGTTCAAAATGCATGGAAATGAAAGGATAAGAGTGTGTGATAGGGTGTGTCAGCGAGTTCCAAGTGTGTTAAGGAGGGAGTGAAAATGTTATATGCTAGGCAATGCCAAGGCTGTTAGAAAATTAAATATTACAGAGCAATGAAACACATAAAATATGCGGAAAACACAAGCACACAAAACAAAAAAAACCAGAGAGACACAGATATACGTGGTTCACCCAGTTTGGGCTACGTCCACACCGAACAACCAGTCCTTCCTTTCTATTATCCAACAAAATGAAGAGACACAACCTATAGCAGATCCGCTGTAATATCTTCTGTTCTCTCTCACAGTCTCCCTCTCTTTTTCTCGCACTGAAAATACACATACCGTACACAGCCGCAATACAATACCCTCATAAAAGCGAGGGGCTGCCTTCTGGGGAAAAAAACCCTAAACTAAACATAACTTCTATCGTCAGATCATCCGCCTAATGAATGGCTCAGATTGACTAGAAATTATTATACTTTTACAAGGCAATTTTACATCTGTTTTTAGCTTCGGGGGCGCTGCCCCCGAAACCCCCCGCCAGGGGGGAGCTCCATAAAGTCGCAGCCGCCCCCCCTGGACCCCCTAGGAAACATTTAATTACGGGCGGTGTTTCCGCCCCAATTAAGGTATAGGGGTCTGACGCCGTGATACAAAATAAACAAGATAATCAGGCTCCACACCCAACAATCTCCCACTTGGAGACTGATTGTAGCAACTCCACCGCTGCTTCATTTGATGGACAATGACTCCTCTTTGGACCTGGTTGTTTCTCATCTTCATCGTCATCCTTGAAGACCAATTGAAACTGAGCATATTCTCAGTTTCTCCCTGGTTACAACTTTTGTTAGCATATCTGCAAGATTTTGGCTAGTGTGTATCTTTTCCAGCTTCAACTGTCCATCTTCCAATACTGACCGTATGAAATGGTACTTGAGCTGTATGTGTTTAGTCCTTGAATGAAATGTTGAGTTCTTTTCAAGATGAATGGCACTTTGGCTATCACTGTATAACATGCCCATATCATGCTTCTTACCCAATTCATCCATAAACCTTTGTAACCAAATCATTTCCTTACTAGCCTCTGTAGCAGCAACATACTCTGCTTCTGTTGTTGAAAGTGCAACAACACTCTGGATTTTTGAAACCCAACTGACAGATGTTCCACCTACAGTAAATACATATCCTGTAGTGCTCCTCCTGTTATCTCTGTCACCTGCCATATCTGCATCAACATATCCATGTAGAGCAATGTTTGAACCACCAAATCATAATGCTTGATTTGTGGTACCTCTCAAATATTTGAGAATCCATTTTACTGCCACCCAATGTTCTTTTCCTGATTGTTCATGTACCTTCTTACAACTTCCACTACATGTGCAATATCAGGTCTTGTGCAGACCATTGCATACATTAAGCTTCCAACTGCTGATGCATATGGAACTTTAGACATATATTCCATTTCTTCGTGGATCTTGGGGCACATCTCCTTACTAAGTTTGAAATGGATAGCAAAAGGTGTACTAACTAGTTTTGCATTCTGCATATTAAATCTTTTCAACACCTTTTGTATGTACTCATTCTGAGATAGTGTTAATTTGTGATTTTTCCTGTCTCTAGTTATTCTCATACCAAGGATTTGTTTTGCAGCTCCCAAATCCTTCATTGCAAATGAATTTTCCAATTTTCTTTTGAGCACATTTATTTCCTGCATGTTAGACCCTACAAAAAGCATGTCATCTACATACAATAACCATATAATATAGCTGCCATCATTTTGCCTTTTTAGATAAACACAATGATCAGAGTGACATCTAGTATAACCTTGTTCAGACATAAACTTGTCAAATTTTAGATACCACTGCATTGGAGCCTGTTTTAAGCCATACAAGCTCTTCTTTAACCTGCACACTAATTTTTCTTTCCCTTTGACCCATATCCTTCTGGTTGCTCCATATAGATCTCTTCCTCCAAATCTCCATGGAGAAATGTTGTCTTTACATCTAACTGTTCAAGATGTAAATCTTCCGCTGCTACAAGACTTAAAATAGTTATGATTGAAGTCATCTTAACAACAGGAGAAAATATTTCATCAAAATCAATACCTTTCTTCTGTGCAAACCCCTTCACCACAAGTCTAGCTTTGTACCTCTATTTTCCTCCATCTTCTTCCTTCAACCTGTAAACCCATTTATTTTGCAATGTAGTTTTACCTGCAGGCAACCTGACTAAGTCCCAAGTCTGGTTATGCATTAAGGAGTCCATCTCTTCTTCCATGGCTAGCTCCCACTTCTTCCTGCTTTCAACTTGCATTGCTTCTTCATAACATTCGGGTTCACCAGAATCAGTCAACAATAAATAATATAATGAAGGAGAGTATCGTTCAGGGGGTCTACTTATCCTGGTAGATATTCTAACACCACTTTTAGGTGTTTGAGGTGCCTGTTGCTATTGTGGTGGTTGTTGCTGCTGTGGTTGTTGATTATTATTATTTTTAGGCACCTTTACTTTTTCAGTTATCTCATCAAGAACCGTGTATTCCTTGCTTTCTTTTTCCTGTTTCTTTTCCTGCAACTGATTCTTATACAAGACCTTTTCATTGAATATTACATCTCTGCTCCTAATGATTTTGTGATTTTCATAATCATATAAGCGATAACCAAAATCATTAACACCATATCCAATAAAAGTACATTTCTTTGATTTTTCCTCAAGCTTTGTTCTATTTTCTTTATTAATATGGACAAAGGCCTCACAACCAAAAGGATTTAAAAAAGAGTAGTTTACCTTTTTACCTGTCCATGCTTCCTCTGGAATACCACCATCTAAGGAACTTGAAGGCCCTCTGTTTATTAGATAAACAACAGTATCTACAGCATCTGCCCAAAATTGTAAAGGCAATCCTGCATGCAATCTCATGCACCTTGTACGCTCCATGATTGTTCTGTTCATCCTTTCTGACACACCATTTTCTTGTGGTGTTCTTGGAACTGTCTTCTCTCTACGAATTCCATGCTCTGAACAGTACCTATCAAATTCTTTGCTGCAATATTCACCTCCATTGTCTGATCTGAGACGCTTCAACTTCTTTCCTGTCTCAATCTCAACCAAAGCTTTCCATTTCTTGAAAGTATCAAATACATCAAATTTATTCTAAATACAATAAATCCATGTTTTTCTAGTTGCATCATCAATAAAAGTAACATAATAACGAGAGCCACCGAGAGATGATACCTGAGCAGGTCCCCATACATCTGTATGCACAAGCTCCAATTTTTCGCTCTTTTTTTCTTTCCCAACTCTGAGAAATCTGACTCTCTTCTGTTTTCCATAAATGCAATTCTCACAGAAATCCAAATCAACATTCTTCAAACCTGGCAACAAATTTCTTGAGTGAATAATCTTCATTCCCTTCTCACTCATGTGTCCGAGCCTATGATGCCATAATGTTGCATCTGCTCCTTTGGAAGTTAAAGCATTAACAGAGTTAGAAATACCATTGCATAAATACAATGTACCAACCTTTTCGCCTTTTGCTATTACTAGGGCTCCTTTGGTGACCTTCCAAGTTTTATCTGTGAAAGTTGTCACACAACCTTCACCGCCTAACTGCCCTGTTGAAATCATATTTTTCTTCAGATCTGGAACATGCCTTACCTCCTTAAATAGCCATTGGTTTCCATTTTGTTGTTTTACAATAACTTTACCCATTCCAACAATTTTACAGGGTTTATCATCACCCAAACGAACTTGTCCAAAATCTCCTTGAACATAGTCATGAAAATATTTCTTATCAAGTGTGGCATGGAATGAAGCCCCTGAATCTACAACCCAAGAATCAGTAACATTTTCTAAAGAAAGAATCAAAGCATCTTGTAACACATCACCTGTCACATTTGCTTCATGATTATTTTCTTGTTGTGCATCTCCTTCTTTTCCCTTCCGAGATCTACAGTATTTCTTTAGGTGTCCTTTCTTTCCGCATTTCCAGCACACTATCCCCGATCTAGACTTGGATCTGCCTTTCCTTGATTTACTGTGATATCCTGAGCTCTTTCCTCTTTCCATTCTTCTTCCCCTAGACTCTGCACTCAAAGCATTACCCGATGTCTCACCAGAGCTTTTCTGTCGCATTTCCTCACTAAGGATATCACCGACAACATCATCAAACTTTAAAGTACTAGATCCAGAGACAGAGTTACTAATGGCCATAACTAAACCATTCCAGCTTTCTGGCAATGAGCACAGAAATAACAAAGCTCTAACTTCATCATCAAATTTTACCCCTATAGAACTTAACTGACTGGTAACTGTATTAAAATCATTCAAATGGTCTGCAACAGATCCACCTTCTGACATCTTCATATTAAATAAACGTTTCATAAGAAATACCTTGTTTGAGGCCGAGGGTTTTTCATATAGTTTCGCCAATGCCTTAATCAAACCCTATGTTGTTGTTTCCTTCGAAATATTGAAGGCTACCGACACCGCGAGGCACAACCGTACTGTTTCAAGTGCCTTTCTATCGAGAATCTCTCATTCTGCGTCTGTCATAGCTGTCGACTTCTTTGTTTTTCCGCTCAATGGTAGGTACAGATATTTCTGATACAGATAATCTTCCATTTTCATCTTCCACAGCGGGAAGTTTTGGCCGTTAAATTTCTCGACCCTAAATTTACCATCTTCTGCCATTGCTCCCACTTGAACCAGGAAACCCTTCTTTCTTGCGAGTTTATCAGCGAAATAGACTTTTGGCTCTGATACCAGTTGTTAGAAAATTAAATATTACAGAGCAATGAAACACACAAAATATGTGGAAAACACAAGCACACCAAACACATAGAACCAGAGAGACATATATATACATGGTTCACCCAGTTTGGGCTACGTCCACCCCGAACAGCCAGTCCTTCCTTTCTATTATCCAACAAAATGAAGAGACACAACCTACAGCAGATCCGTTGTAATATCCTCTGTTCTCTCTTAGAGTCTCACTCTATTTTTCTCGCTCTGAGAATACACATACCGTACATAGTCGCAATACAATACCCTCATAAAAGCGAGGGGTTGCCTTCTAGGGAAAAAAACCCTAAACTAAACATAACTTGTACTGTCAGATCATCCACCTAATGAATGACTCAGATTGACTAAAAATTACTATACTTTTACAAGGCAATTTTACATCTGTTTTTAGCTTCGGGGGCAGTGGGGGGGGGCTCCATAAAGTCGCAGCCGCCCCCTTGGACCCCCTAGGCAGCTTTTAATTACGGGCGGCGTTGCTGCCCCCGTTAAGGTACAAGGGTCCAACGCTGTGATACAAAATAAACAAGATAATCAGGCTCCACACCCAACAAAGGCATGCTAGAGTGCCAGAGAATGTCAGGTAATGGTAGGGTCTGTTAGGGAGTTCCAAATCATGCCAAGGAATGCAAGGTATCCTAACATGTGCCACATAGTTCCAAGGGATTGTTAGACATTCCAGGTGTTATGGCATGTCAATATGTAAACTATGTTTCTTAGTTGTTTTATGACCATGGTTGACCATGAGCCTTGACTTGGTAACTTGTTAAGTGGGATGAGTTAAGATTGGACATGAGTAGCATAAGATGATTCAAATAGTAAATGCAACTTGGTCAAGTTGTTGTAGTCGAGGTAGGACTTAGTTAGGTTCCTGTTGTGGTAAAACACAACCCCCCCATTATTGACTTATTCACTTCAAATAATGGGGACCCTTTCTATAAAAATTTTGGCTAAACGCCTTTTAGGATTTTTATTAAGTTAATTATCTTATGATTTTATTAAATTTTCATCTTCTTTAGATTTTTGTTTTGATTGTTTGGTTGAAATCAATTTTTTATAAGCTTTTCATTGATGCTTGTTTCACCTCATGTAGTCAACTGGTTTATAAATGGCACTCATTTGAAGTCTAATCATTTATGTCATCTGGGTTAAAAATGCGTAAAATGTACAACATTCCATTTTTTTTTAATTAAATTAGTTCAATAATGCATTTAGTTTAAATATTAACCCATAGTTAGTTATTACTAACATTTTTCTTTTTTTTACTTATACAGCCAAATCATAAAGCATCAGGATTTTAGTCATTTATTCCAATAAATTGCTAATCTCAAAAACTCAAAATGTCGAAGTGGCTGTAGTTCATTTTGATCAAAGTGGCTGTAGTTTAGATAGGCAAATCGCTTTAGATAATTTCATAATTTAATTAAACATCATTAAAATAAAACCAAAATAAAAAATTGATATTCAATATTAAATCTTAAATTAATTAAATTAATTATTATATAAATTATGATTAATTAAATTAAAATTAAAATTTGGTATAAAAAAAAAAAAAATTTAAAAAAAAATATTGCATCGAAATTTTTCATGGGTGCATTTATTTTAAAGCTCGATGGCCCTCACCCTCCTGATTGTCAATTGCGATAACCATGCCTTACATAAGTTTTCAATTCGTTCATTAATTTTAAGTTAGTGGAATAATATAGTGTTATTATGTTAGTATAGTAATGGTAGATACTGTTTTAATTTAATTTTAAATGATTAATATAGTGTTAAGACTACTGTTAAGTTAGTGAATGTAGTGTTAGTTTAATATACATAGTGAGTGTTAGTGGTAGGTTAGTTTTAATTTAATATAATGTAGTGTTAGTTTTAGTTTTATATTAGTTTAACGTTAGGTTAGTTTTAATTTAATAATAGATTTAATATTTAATATTTGAAATAATTAATTTGAAATTAATTAAATTAATTAATAGAATGTAATTATGTAATTAATTTAATTAAATGATAATTAATTATTAATTAGATTAAGTTTTTTATAAATAAATAATTGTAATTATTAGTTAGATTAACATTAATTAATAAATAGTTTATTAAATAATTAGTTTATAATTAACAATTAATAATGTGATTATAATTAATTAATAGATAATGAAAACGTAATTTAGAATTAGATTATAACTAAAATAGATGAATAATATAATTGCAATTAATTAGAATTAATTAATTAAATATCATAATCTAATTTAAGATTAGAATTTAATTTAAAATTTTGATTTTTTTAGCCCAAGCAATAAAAATTTCAGTTTTTTGACAATTTTAATATATCAGCTTTAGAGGCTCATAAATAGAGTTTTACTTGGCCAAATAAGGCCCAGGACAGCTCATTGGAAAGATAAAATGATGGAGATTATTCCTGAAGAGGTTTTATTTCCAGATTTGATCATTTATTGGGTCTAAAATTCAGCGAAATATCAAGCTACGAATTTTTAAACAAAACTAATTTTCTGAGTTTTATTTTTTGCATTTTAATTTGTCACAACTTCTTATGAGTGAAAATTCATTCGTCTATGTTCTCATTGGATAATTAGATCAACACATAAATCATAAGAAATCTTATGTTTCCTTTTTTTATTTATTTAATTAAATTTTAATTGGATCTATTTTAATTTCTAGATTTGACATTTTGATTTTATTTTTGCATTTTAATTTTGTTTTTGATTTTTTTTTGCAGGAAAACAGTTGAAGAGATGAGAAGAAGAAGCTCTCAATCAATGAGAAGACTCTAGCAATTAAAGATTGGAATTTTTGAGCAATTAAAATTGGATTGGGTAGATTTTTCTTCAACAAACTCTTCTCTCAAAATTCTTTTGGAAATATTATAAATGAAAGATTGTAGAATGTGAAAGAAGTTGTTCTCCTCAGCAATTCTGGACTTCTAAAAGCATTTCTGTAATAGGAATTTAGAGTTATAGATGGGGAGGAGAGAAAATTTTAGATCTGAACATTATTAATGGTTTTTCCTTTATATCTTGAATTATGTATGATGGACAGAGTTTGCATTTCTGCAGCTCTAGTTTTGAAAGCAGAAATTCAAGTAAGGTAAAGCACTGTTAGAGACCAGGATCAGAGAAGCAGATTCAATTAACTGGTATTTTTGGCATTTATGTATCAAATACCAATTTCATTTTTATGATAATAAAATTGTTGTTTCATTTTATTCATGTTTATGCATTTCTGTTGATATGGATAATTTGTCTCAATATTGTTATGTATCTCTATTCTTATGGATTAAACTCTGATTTCTGAGTAACTATTTACTCAGAAATATGTCTTATAAAACTAATTTATTAAATAGTAATGTGATGCGAATTTCTTCCACATGTTATTGTTTAATTATTGGCTTGACTGATTTGACAATCAATATCATTTTTGTGAATTTCTTCATGAGTGTTGTTGATTTATTATTTCAGTTAAATGGTCTCAATATGATGTGTTTTGATATTCACAAATGTCATGATAATTGAATTTATTCGTTAGCTTGACATTAATTAAAATCCATACATATTTAAATTCTCATCATTTAATTATCTTTCTCTTAGTTGGGTTAGATCTATATCTACCTAATTAAGATAGGATTTAGATTAGTTTTTTTAATTTGCATTATAGAATAAGTTTGCATTTAGATTAAGTTCTACATTCTTTTAAGTCCTCTTCTCAAAGAGGCAAAATCTTAGTTGTGGTTTGGCTGAACCCAAATCAGCTTAAGGGTCATTCTCTTGCTTGATCAACAAGAATAATTGATATAATATCCCTGTCTATTGGTAGTTAAAGATACATCGTAAACCAATAACGATAAGGAAAATGTAACTGGACCTAGTTAAACTAGTCGGAGCCACTATCATAAACGGAAAATGAGCTGTATTAAGGTCCAGACAGGGTGGTTATCCCCCAATGTTGTTGCAACGATTTTCGAGAGTTCAACATTTTTGGCGCTAGAAGGAGGGCCTGAAAACATGTTTTCTTTTGGATTCTTTGCATTTTAATATTTTATTTTTATTACGATGGCTCCTTTAAAACTTCCAATTTGGAGTTGTATTTTTGGACATGCATCTTCCAATACTCCACCCGAAGTGGTAAGATTCTTGTCTCAGGTAAAGTTTAATGGTAAGAAAAATTATTCTCCTTTTAATCATGTCTTTCAATTTATTCAAAATATTTCAAATTATGAATTTCAAGGAATTGATGAAGGCATTTTATGCAGAATTTTTACTCTCGCATTTGCGGCAAAAGCTAGAAACTGGTGTAGAACTCTTCCGGTTGCCTCAATTCACAGTTGGGATCAATTTGTTACAATTTTCATTTGTAAATTTGATGGATATATCTACGAACAGGTATGTGATGATTTTGAAGATCTAAGAAGGTTTGAAGGTGAGTCTTTAATTGATTTTACCATCAGGTTTTGTTTAAGTTGTTTAAAATTTAAAAATGAAGATAAACCTTCGAAAAAAGAATTATTATATTGGTTTGAAAATATTTGCTCTCTTTCTCCCATTCCCAATCCATATGAAATTATTTCAAGCTTTGTTCCATCCCCTTCTAACATAAATAAGGATTCCAATATGGATGTGCAAATAAATTATGATGAAGTGGTCTCACAAAGCTTAGAAAATATTTCTATTCAAATACAAGAAAATATTAGCATCAATTTTGAAGAAGACACCACTTTGAAATCTGAAAATCATTATGCATTAGAATCAGATCGTAATCTGTCAAATACCAGCAACGATTAAAGTTTCCAATTATAAGCAATTTGTTGCACAAATTTCTAAATTATTTCATGATGAGCAAATTCCAAATTCATATCAACAAAACAACATTCTTCAAGAAAACATAAGTAGCCAAGATAATGATCTTAAATCTGAAAATTGCAATGAAGAAAATACACCAACGTGCTCAAATAGAGATATTTTCAAATGCATTATTTCGGATTCATATTTTTCTCTTTATCCTGATAATTTTTCTAATAGAAATTTAACCTCTCTTCACATTAAAGATATTTCAGAAAACGGAGAGGCTGATCTAAATGAATTTCCAATTAGTTTTTATCAGGATAGAAAATTAATTAATGATCATTCTTCTGGCATTAATGAACATGAGCTAAATATTACTTCTTGTCTCAATTCATTGAATAAAATGGAAGGGAATTCTAATGAATGCCTTGATATTATTTATGATAACTACTTCGACATTGAGGATATTGATGTGTCTTCTTTACAATTGAATCATCATGATCAAAGTCTAATCACATGTGAAAATGAAAAACAATCTAATTTAGAAATTGTTCGAAACAGTTCTCATTTTCAAACAAATAATCATACTTATGATCTCAGCATTCAAGAAACCATTCCAATCTATGATTTATATGATGATCAAGATCGCATTCCTATTCAGAGTCATACCCTTCTCTCTAATTCACAAATAGGTATCAACAATCATTCTAATTACATTATTCTACCCATTTTTTGTGAAGATGAAATTGCTTTAAATCAGTCCCAATTGTGTTGTAACAATAATTGTAACACTAGTGTAAACTAAGATTCAATTTTGTTATTATTTCAACATTTATTTTTAACTTCAGATTTATTTTCTGTTTTTAGTGTTAAAATTTTAGATACTTTATGCTGGCATATTGAGCAGCTCAATATTGAACACTCAATTTATGCATTGCCTCAATGGATAAATGAAGATTCAAATTATAATAGTGAACATCAAGAATTATTAAACTTTCAATTTCAATTGATGTTCATTCCTTATCAATCACTTCTTTCTTCTCAAAAGTAGTACCAACAAGCGAGTGTATTTTCACAATATGACCAGCAATCTAATTTAATTAATAATCTTTTTTTGGATTTATCGGACTCCCATCCATTTTTCATTGGTCAGTTTGAAAGACATTTGGAAAGCTTTCCTTCATGGAAGATCGTTAATAATTTAGCACTTAATCATAACACTAACAAAATCACACAAGCCATTGTTGCTGAAAGATCATTTCTACAACCCGGCCTGTCATCTTCTCTTTTAAACCTCTCCCACTCAATAATGGAAATCCATCCAGATTTCTATGATCCAATTGAAATTCAGTTGGAAAGAGCATTTCAAGAGAAGGTAATGGTGAATAATCTACTAATAATAAAGATACATTCTGCTTTTAGATTTAGTTTTTGTAGCTTAATTATATTTACATTTTTACTAATGTTTGACATGTACATACATGCAGGAATTAAAATGCTTACATGGCTTCATTAGAATTATGACTATACTTAGTCATGTTTCTTTCATTAAGTTAGAAATAGGAATAGATTAATTTTCTTTTTTGTTTGCATTTATTTCATTATTTTAGATTTTCAATAAAACAAGTAATGAATCCAATTTCTTTTTGGCATCCATTTCAATTATAGAGAAGCAGCCTAGATCATTTGAAAAGCTCTTGAATTATCTGATCATACTTATTTTTCAAGCCTTCAAATTTCTTGTTTTTTTTCAAAATTCATAACATTGATCATACATGAAGAAATTCCAAGAATTTTCTATCACTTGACAATTTTTTTATTCACAAGTAATTCTAAGAACTCATTTTTACTACTCTAGTCTTCCGATGTAATTTTGGAAATGATGCAATCATTACTTAGCATTTTAGATTAAAATAAGAAAATGATGTTGAACTTATAGAAAAATTGGGAGAACTTGAAGCTTCAAAAAACGTAAAATTTACCGTAAATTTTCTTCCAGGTACGCATTTACAAGTTCATTTTCATCTATTAATAGTTTCTCTTTTCCTTAGTTTATTTTTTATTATTGTTATGTTTTATTTATAGGTTTTCATTTGTTTTCAAAATTTGAAGTAAGCAGCAAACCCATTTCAAATTTGCAACAGGTTCAGGAAAATTTTATTTTGTGATTCATTAAAATTTGAGCATTATTTAACTTTACTTTCATTCATTAGAAAACCCAATTGAAATTTAAAAAAGTATCGAAAGATTCATGTCTGAAACGTTTCAACTTGATTTTCATATTTCTAATGCAAGACCTCCGATGTGTTACCTCATTCAGTTTTTATAAAATACCATATCGCATTTCACATCTCGAAGGTTTTCAATTGAATATATTTCCATTATCTTGAATCACCGATCTCTGAAAATCAACTTTACCAATATTGTGATATACACATAATTCGGGACCCGATATTATATTTAAATCAAGTTTATAAGAAATATTGCGTCCGTTCAATCGCAATAGTGGTAGGGTCATAATTTTAAAAAAGCACCGATGTCTCGAACCCGATGCGATATTAAAATTTTATAATAGATTTATCGGGCTCATTCTCCATCGCATATCGACGTATCATATTGTTACATCATGCACTTAATTTCGCTTATCACCGATCACATATCATATTGGAATAAATTGAAAAGTTTGTTTTTTTTCATCACAAAAGTTCCGATGCAATGAATCGGATCAAAAACGCGCATATCGCATTAAGTATAATGTTAATTCTTCCATTTGAAAAGCTCTGATGTGATAAAAGCTTGATCGCAATCGTGAATCGGGAAATCACATTCTAATATATTCGTTTGAAAGACCTCCGATGCGATAAGTCTAATCGCAAATCGCAAATCGGGAGGAAAACTGAATGCATCCATGTGTGCTCATTTTAAAAGTTGCGATGCGATAACTCATCGTCGATTTCTCATCGCTATCGATTTTCATTAATCGCCGATTACTTATCGCTTATTGCTCTTCACTCATCACCGATTATTATATCCATCGCATCGCCGCTATCGCAAAAATCATATTGGCATTTCCAACATAACTATTTTCCAATATTCCGATATGCTGATATCGACATCACTCATCGCATTTTTGATGTTCATGCCGAAAGCCACGTCATCCATCGCATTGCCGATATCGCAATCGCTTCATTGTATTTTTATTCATGGACATACCATTATTCCAAATCTGCGATGCGCAATGTCCAATGTACAAAATACAAATCGCGAGATGCGGTGTGCGATGTGCAATTTGCAACATGATTGTCACCGATCCTAAATATAGCATTTCTTCAATGATATGATCGCTCCATCTCATCGCACATATTCTTTTCGCATGATCTCATATTGACAATTTTCTACTACAACCCCCGATGCGATAAACTCCAACGCATGTCTCTACATGCAATACGCATCATCCGATAAGGTATTGTGTTAATTTAAAGCAATCTTGAGTAACCGCTATGATACTAAAGTGATTGATGAAAAATTTGCGGCATATTCAAATCATTTTGATTTCTCGTATATTTCAATTTTAAATAATTCCATAATTTTCAAGACCTCTCTACTTTAAATTTCATTATATTAAAATTGGTCTTAACTCTGAACAATTTATAAAATCATGGAATTTGTATAGAACTTATAATATTTTGAGAATATTCATCACTGCAAATTCTCAATCTCATTTCTGATGCATTTGTTTTAATTGCAACTCTCTTGAACACAAAGCATTCCATTTTTACATTTTACTGCTTGCTTTAGTTTAAATAAAATAAATAATGATTTTGGATTATAGGATTTTGGTTAGTTTGTTTTCTTCATATTTTTAAGGTCAACTAAAAGAAGAAGTCAGCTAGTATTGGAGAAATTGATACTTTCATGTAAGACCAAATGCAATTATCCAATGGTAAGATTCATGTACCCACTTTCATTAATTTCCATTTCATTACTTTAGTTTCATTTTTGTTTTTTATGTTGATATAAAAATATGTTTTGCAGCTCTTCATAAAAGCTTTCAATCATCTGCCAAATCATATTTTGGAAGCCTTATGCTCTTTTCCTAGTTTTATTTCCAAGAAGCGGTGATAGTCTTCGTTGAAACAACGACACTAGGAAGTTTCTGAACCTTTAATCTATTTTTTTAAAGCATTCCTTTTATTAGAAAATGATTAAGATAATGCTTTGAAACAAGAAGATTGACATCAGACAGAAATTTTTCATTGTGGCTGAATTTTATGATCACTGTTATTTAAAGCCTAAAACACTTACAACCCTGTAATGATATAACTTTTCTGGATCTCGACATAAGAAGGAATGATCACATGATTATTTTCTTTTACTTCTTGTTGTTGAGACATTAGTATAAATATTCTTGTTAGAGTTTGTGTTTCAAAATTAGGATTTCCTTTCCACTTTTAAATTTCTTCATTTTTATTTTTGTTTGTTGATTTCTTTTCTCACTTTAGCTTAAGAATTATTTTCCTTTGGTTTTCAGTTTTGATTTTGGTGACTTGGACATGATTTATATGGAAGGTCTTCTTGTTACCTAACAATGGTTGGCATACATACGGAAAATTTGTTAATAGTTTACTATTATTTTTTTCTTAAAATCTCTTAATAAGGTTTGTTTTTCTTATTATAAAGGTAGACATACTTAAGGAAGAGATTATAAAAACAAGAGAAGTTGACAAAGTATCATGAAATCTGAGAAATTTCTTTTTCATCAAAATTGTAATTATTTTGAGATTTCAATATTTTATTAAGATCTTTCAAAATTCTATTATCAGTCAAGAAAAGTTATTTTTAACCAAGTAAAGACACTTTACAACAAAGCACTTTTAACTCTGAAATTGTCATTCTGAACTCTTAAGGAGTTAATGATTCTCCCTATTTAAAAGAGTTTTATTTTTCTAGAGTGTAATCCACAAATATATTTAAACTTAAAAGATAAGAGGTCTCATCGCGAGCCTACTTACCATGATCATAGGGGAAAAATAGGCTGACATTACCAACACTGCTAAACAGACCAAGGTAATGGCTTATGATTGCAAACAATTATAAGACAAGGGGTCTCATCACGAGCCAGCTTGCTCAGTCCAATTATAACCAGTGAATGGCATTCTCAACTATCTGGCTACCAAACCAAGACAATGGCTTTTAAGAATTTAAAAAAATAAAAAATAAAAAATAAAAAATAAAACATATATAAATGGATTTATCTCTAGGTCAATAATCCTTAAATAGATGGGATTCTGAATCATTCATGATTAAAAGGTAAACTTGTCAAGACTATAGATGTTTGCTGGCAGCAGTGGCTCTACCTGTGACAAATGAGTACATTTTAAAAGCTAAGCTGTAAAGTGACCCCTGCTTTATCTCTACAACTAATTAAGGACTGATATAGAGTTATGAAATATTTTAATTTATGAGGAATTTTAAGAAAATTAGAATAAAATAATTCTTGCTTTTATTCAGATTGATGAACCTAGTCAAGCATTCCAAAAATAATTTTCTCTTCTTTAATTATTTTTACTTTAATTTTAGGAAAATTTCATTCATATCAAACAGAGATAATTGGTTCTTCTCCCGTGTGTCGCCAATTGTTGTGGTAAAACACAACCCCCCATTTTTGAATTATTCACTTCAAATAATGGGGACCCTTTCTATAAAAATTTTGGCTAAACGCTTTTTAGGATTTTAAGTTAATTATCTTACAATTTTATTAATTTTTCATCTTCTTTAGATTTTTGTTTTGATTTTTTGGTTGGAATCGATTTTTTATAAGTTTTTCATTGATGTTTGTTTCACCTCATGTGGTCAACTGGTTTTTAAATGACACTCCTTTGAAGTCTAATCATTTATGTTCTCTGGGTTAAAAATGCGTAAAATGTACAATATTCCATTTTTTTAATTAAATTAGTTCAATAATGCATTTAGTTTAAATATTAACTCGTAGTTAGTTATTACTAACATTTTTCATTTTTTTATTTATACAGCCAAATCATAAAGCATCAGGATTTTAGTCATTTATTCCAATAAAGATCGAAAACTCAAAATGTCAAAGTGGTTGTAGTTCATTTTTATCAAAGTCGTTGTAGTTTAGATAGGCAAATCACTTTAGATAATTTCATAATTTAATTAAACATCATTAAAATAAAACCAAAATAAAAAATTGATATTCAATATTAAATCTTAAATTAATTATTATATAAATTATGATTAATTTAATTAAATTAAAATTTGATATAAAAAATAAAATAAAAAAATTATATATCGCATCGGGATCTTTCATGGGTACATTTCTTTTAAAGCTCGATAGCCCTCACCCTCCCGATTGCCCACTGCAATAACCATGCCTTACATAAGTTTTCAATTCTTTCATTAGTTTTAAGTTAGTGGAATAATATAGTGTTATTGTGTTAATATAGTAGTGGTAGGTATTGTTTTAATTTAATTTTAAATGATTAGTATAGTGTTAAGACTACTGTTAAGTTAGTGAATGTAGTGTTAGTTTAATATATGTAGTGAGTGTTAGTGGTAGGTTAGTTTTAATTTAATATAGTGTAGTGTTAGTTTTAGTTTTATGTTATTTTAATGTTAGGTTAGTTTTAATTTAATAATAGATTTAATATTTAATATTTGAAATAATTAATTTTAAATTAATTAAATTAACTAATAGAATGTAATTATAATTAATTAATAGATAATTAAAACTTAATTTGGAATTAGATTATAACTAAATTAGATGAATAATATAATTGCAATTAATTAGAATTAATTAATTAAATATCATAATCTAATTTAGGATTATAATTTAATTTAAAATTTTCATTTTTTTAGCCCAAGCAACAAAAATTTCAGATTTTTGGCAATTTTAATATATCAACTTTAGAGGCTCATAAATGGAGTTTTATTTAGCCAAATAAGGCCTAGGACAGCTCATTGGAAAAATAAAATGATAGAGATTGTTCCTGAAGAGGTTTTATTTCCAGATTTGATCATTTATTGGGTCTAAAATTCAGCAAAAGATCAAGCTACAAATTTTTAAACAAAACTAATTTTCTGAGTTTTATTTTTTGCATTTTAATTTGCCACAACTTCTTATGAGTACAAATTCATTCGTCTATGTTCTCATTGCTAATTAGATCAGCACATAAATCAAAAGAAAGCTTATGTTTCCTTTTTTTATTTATTTAATTAAGTTTTAATTGGATCTATTTTAATTTCTAGATTTAACATTTTGATTTTGTTTTTGCATTTTAATTTTTTTTTTTATTTGTTTTTGTAGGAAAACAGTTGAAGAGATGAGAAGAAAAATATTTCAATCAATGAGAAGACTCTAGCAATTAAAGATTGGAATTTTTGAGCAATTAAAATTGGATTGGGCAGATTTTTCTTCAACAAACTCTCCTCTCAAAATTCTTTTGGAAATATTATAAATGGAAGATTGTAGAAAGTGAAAGGGGCTGCTCTCACCTACAATTCTGGACTTCTAAAAGCATTTCTGTAATAGGAATTTAGAGTTGTACATGAGGAGGAGAGAAAATTTCAGATCTGAACATTATTGAGGGTTTTTTCTTTATATCTTGAATTATGTATGATGGGCAGAGTTTGCATTTCCACAGCTTTAGTTTTGAAAGCAGAAATTCAAGTAATGTAAAGCACTGTTAGAGACCAGGATCAGAGAAGCGGATTCAATTAACTGGTATTTTTGGCATTTCTGTATCAAATACCAGTTTCATTTTTATGATAATAAAATTGTTGTTTCATTTTATTCATGTTTATACATTTCTGTTGATATGGATAATTTGTCTCAATATTGTTATGTATCTCTGCTCTTATGGATTAAACTCTGATTTCTGAGTAACTATTTACTCAGAAATCTGTCTTATAAAAATAATTTATTAAATAGTAATGTGATGCGAATTTCTTCCACATGTTATTGTTTAATTATTGGCTTGACTGATTTGACAATCAATATCATTTTTGTGAATTTCTTCTTGAGTGTTGTTGATTTATTATTTCAGTTAAATGGTCTCAATAGGATGTGTTTTGGTATTCACAAATGTCATGCTAATTGAATTTCTTCATTAGCTTGACATTAATTAAAAGCCAGACATATTTAAATTTTCATAATTTAATTATCTTTCTCTTAGTTGGGTTAGATCTATATCTACCTAAATGAGATAGGATTTAGATTAGTTTTTTTTGTTTGCATTATAGAATAAGTTTGCATTTAGATTAAGTTCTACATTCTTTTAAGTCCTCTTCTCAAAGATACAAAATCTTAGTTATGGTTTGGCTGAACCCGAATCAGCTTAAGGGTCATTCTCTGGCCTAATCAGCAAGAAGAATTGATCTGATATCCCTATCTATTGGTAGTTAAAGATACATCGTAAACCAATAGCGATAGGGAAAAGGTAACTGGACCTAGTTAAACCAGTTGGAGCCACTATCATAAATGGAAAAGGAGTTGTATTAAGGTCTGGACCGGGTGGTTATCCCCCAATGTTGTTGCAACTATTTTTGAGGCTTCAACAGTTCCCAAGTCTAAAAAAAAACAAGGGTAGTTATGAGGACATGATAGTTAAGTAGTGACAGGGCGTGCCAATGAATGAAAAGGTGTGATAACACATGTGAGATAATGTCAATACATGTTGAGGACTATTGGGGAGTATTAGGGAATCACAAGGGAGAAGTAGTTCAAAGTACATGGAAACGCACGAATAAGAGTGTCTTTCAAGGAGTGTCAGTGAATTCCAGGTGTCCCATGGATGAAGTATGTTAGGATAATTTCATAATAGGACTTTCAAGAGGAAAGCCTACGATTGTGATAAGGGGATGGACAAAGAAGTTTCAGACAAAGGGAGACTTTGGGCTAGAATTTTTCATTGACTTGGTTGGGTTCCCAAGTCACAAAAAAATTAAGGCTATCTATGAGGGCATGAAAAATAGGGAGTGCAAAGGTGTGCAGGGAATCCCAGGAAGTGCTAACACATGCTAGAAATTTCCAAGGCATGTTAAGCATTCCAATGTGTGCTAGGTGCTAGGGTGTGGTACCAACTCATGTTAGGGAATGTTAGGGAAACATAAGGGAGGGCTAGTTTAATTGCATGGAAATGAATGAATAAGAGTGTGTGATAGGGAATGTTAACAAATTCTAGGTGTTATAAGGAGGGAGTGACAAGGTATGCTAGGTAGTTCCAAGGCATGATAGAGTGCTAGGAAAGCATGCCAAGATGTTCCAAGTTCCAGGGTGTGCCTATGTGTGCCAAGGAGTGTTAGGGAGTGCTAGAGAAACACAAGGGAGAATTATGTCATAATGCATGGAAATGAATGAATAAGAGCGAGTGACAGGGAGTGTCAATGAGTTCCAAGTGTGCTAAGGAGGAGTGACAAGGTATGCTTGGCAGTGCTGAGGAATGCTAGAGTGTTAGGGCGACATGCAGCTAATATGTGCCAATGCCTACAAGGAAGTGTTAACTGGGGGTGCCTGGGAAACACAAGGGAGCACTACTTCAAAATGCACGAAAATGAAAAATAAGGGTTTTTTATTGGAAGTGTCAATTACTTCCAGGTGTGCTAAGGAGGGAGTGACAAGGTATGCTAGGCAATGTTAAGGCATGCAAGAGGCCAAGGCGACATGCCAATATGTCTTAGGTGCTAGGGTGTACCAACACGTGTAAAGGAGTGTTAAGGAATGCTATGGAAATGCAATGGAGCACTATGCAAAAATGCATGGAAATGAATGAATAAGAGTTTGTGACTAGGAGTGTCAATGACATATAAGTGTGCTACAGAGAGAGTAACAAGGTATGTTAGGTAGTGCCAAGGAATGCTAGAGTGCTAGGGCGACACGCCAAGATGTGATAGGTGTTAGGGTGTGCCAATGCGTGCTAGGGAGTGTTATTGAGTGCTAAGGAGACACAAGGAAGCACTAAATCAAAATGCATGGAAATTAATGAATAAGAGTGCGTGACAAGGAGTTTCAATGAGTTATAGGTGTGTTAAGGAGGGAGTGACAAGGTTATATGCTAGGCAATGGCAAGGTATGCTAAACTACCAAGGCATATTAGGAAGTGCTAGGGTGTGTTAGGGAGTGTAAAAGCATGCCAAGTAATGTAGGGGATTTTAACACATGCCACATAGTGCCAAGGCATTTAAGACATGCTAGGTGTTATGGCATGTCAAGATGTAAATTGTGTTTCTTAGTTGTTTTACAACAACAGTTGGATGTAATGAGCCTTGTCTTAGTAACTTATTAAGTGGGATGAGTTGAGATTGGACATGAGTAACCTAAGATGAGTTACAGGTAGTTCTTAAGTGAACAAGGCATATGTTGAATTTCCACGACACATGAGAATCTAGGTTTGGTCTTCGAAAATTTGATGCAAACACACTCAAGTACCACAACACATCTACTTTTCACAACTAAATCTACACACATCAAGGAATAAACTAGTGCACAAGACAATTTTTAACTTTTTCAAACTGTTATTCGTTAAATTACAAACTATAATAGAATAGGCTAGATCTCTCGTACCAGGGATCATGGCGCTTTAAAATCACACTGATACAAGGAATACAACTAGGGCTTGGTGTTAGTCCTTTGACAACCAATCTACCTTGAAAAAGACAACACTTGACCCAATTTTTGATGGTGGCCACGCATAGTCCTTACAGTCCACATGTCCTAAACACATATGGTAGGTCCTCTTGCCTCCCATTATGCAACTTCTCAATCTACATCTATAAATGAACTCAACTCCTTTAGGTTACTGAACTCAGATAAAAAAAAAATTCCCTCTATCTACCTCTTTTTTCCTTCAAGGTCTGCAACACTTAGGGTTTTCGATCAATTGTTCACAACTCCATTTCTAAACAACTCTTTGGTCTGCCCAATTTTTCCATACTACTACTCCAAGATTACAAGTCTAGGGCTATGGAGGTTTCCCTTCTTCTCACTCATTCAATCCTCTACAATATAGTGAACTAGGGCTAGTCGGCTAGCCCACTTGACTACTACTTTAGTCCTTCAAAGTATGCACATCCTTAGGCCCAATACACCTACCCTTATACCAGTCTTTTTTTCCTTCACAAGTACATGACTTAGGGATCTTCTTTGACAAACACCTAAAAACCCTCCAATTGTACTTCGACTACCATCGATTTTCCCAACCACAGTCATTTATTTTACTGATCTAGTTCCCACAACACTACCCTCAGTTAGGGCTCTTCAAATCTACCACCTAATAGTGATTTGAGTCCTCTCAAAATCACTATTCTTGTGTACCAATTTCTTTGTTGTCCAATAGGCTATGAAAACTCTGAACTACTCCTTTTATCATCCTTCTAACAATTTTTAAATGACTGAACTAGGGTCACAAATCATCCACTAACAAAATCATCTACTAACAGTCCATTGAATAATTGTTTATAGGATGCTTCAGATCTCTATCCAAAACTATATGGACACTCCACCAAAACCAACTCCTCTTCATGTCAATCCATTCCTCATATGGCACATTTCTTCTGCTCAATATTCTACTCAAATTCCACCTTCCTTTGGATTTTCTACCTTTGCACATACTTTTGCGAACCATATTCCAAATACGTGGTATATATTGGAGAGATTAACCTCTCTCTAAGGGTCACAAACCCTCTTCTTCTATGAAAAATTTTCATAGTCTTAAGGGCATACCTTATGGACTAAAAATGGTAGGAAACCTCCCTAACTAAGGCATTATACTTCTATTCTAATATTCTTAGAACAAACCCTATTCACCCATAGCAAAAACAATAAATCTTTCCTCCATAAGAGACTCGGCCTAGCTCATATGGATCCATATATTCTAGGTGTTTCTTTGACTAAGCCTTGACCTGAAATTTAGATATCTAGACCCTCAAACTATGGTTACCTCAGCCAATATTACACATGCGGCTACTTTTTCTTGTCCTAAATTCTAGCGCTGGCCCTCCTCCATTTGTGTTGGTCTTTATCACAAACCTTGCAACCTACTAACCACCACAAGATAGGGTCCCAACCCTCTCTACTATTTCAAAATTTGATTCAGCCTTCACACAGAAACACCACTGAAATCACATGCCCAAATTCTCATGAGCGCCTCTCTTGAGCTCGATCTGCCATGAGCGAACCAATAGTATGCCATCCTACTTCCTATCTCGAACCCATTAAGGTATGTGGCTTTCTTGTGAACCCTCACATGATGATATTGCTCTTGGTGGATGATCATGGCCTCCCTTTAGCAACCTTTACTAAGCCCTCTAACTCGACCTAATTTAGGACGACATCTCTCCTAGCCTCCTTAATCAAATGAGCTCCTTCTCGCTTGATGTTCTTGCCCTCATACTAAGGCCTCCTTAAATATATTTTCCTAGCTAGGACTCTTAAGAACCCTCTGGAACTTACAAGATTTATCCACTTAGACATTAGGAAACATTATTTTTCCTTTTTAATTTTCTTTTAGATTTTAAACCCCATATTGTGTCCTCACTTGGGTTATTTTCTGAAAAATCCTTTTGTGACCAAACTCACATAAACCCATCTCACTAGGCTTTTGGAGTACCTCCCAAGCTACACAATTCAACAACATAGTCTAGTTGTAGTAATTGTATCTTGGTCAAGCTCTTATAGTCAAGCAAGGACTTGGTTGGGTTCCCAAGTTGCAAATTAAGTCAGGGTAGTTGTGAGGGCATGATATCTAGGGAGGGTTAGGGTATGCCAAGGAATTAAAACGCATGCTAAAAAATTCCATACAATGTCAATGCACGCTGAGGAGTGTTAAGGAGTGTCGAGGCATCACAAGGGAGAACCAGGTCAAAATGCATGGAAATGAAAAAATAAGAGTCTGTGCTAGGGAGTGTCAGTGAATTCAAATGTGCCAAGGATGAAGTGTGTTAGAAGAAGTTCATAATAATATTTACAAAAGGAAAGCCTATGATTTCAATAAGGGGCTCGACTAAGCAGTTTTAGACAAAGGGAGACTTTGTGCTAGGCATAACACCATTTTTCCTTTATCTATTATTTTTATATGACATGTGGCACACTTTGGCCAAATGCTCATGTTTTAAACTATTTTAGGCAATTTCATATTGTACATTGTTGTGTATAAGTTTTGGGGCACTTGGATTGGGCCAACTTATATCTTGTCTGTCTTGTGTATCTTGTGGTTCTTTCAAACTCTTATTTAATGCTCTATTGTTTATATGAACTGGATATACATGTGAAATATTGCCTATGTAATCTATGTTTCTTAGTTATTTTATGACCATGGCTAGATGTTATCCTTGTCTTGGTAAGTTCTTAAGTGGGAAAATTTCATCTTGGACATGAGTGGCCTAAGATGAGGTATAGGCAGTTATTAGGTGAAGAAGGAACAATCTACTTGTAGTAGGTGTAATTGGTCAAGTTTTTGTGGCTGAAGCATGCCAATGTCACATGAACTGCAGTAGTTAAGGACTTGATTTGGTTCCCAAGTCTTGAAATAATGTAAGGCTAGTTGTGAGGGAATGAGTGCCAAGGCATGCTAGGGAATGCTAACATGTGCCAGATAGTTCTAAGGCATGTCAAATATGCTAAGATGTGTCAAGTGCTAAGACATGCCAAGATGTACAAGGTTGTGACAATACGTGCCAGGGACTATCAAGGCAACAAAAAGGAGAAACAAGTTAAACTACAGGGAAGTGAACACACAATAGGGTTAATAAGTCATCAATTTACCTTTTATAGGAGGGGCATGCTAGGCACACCAACACTAGGTGGAAATAGGTGCCAAGTGCCAAATTTTAGTGCATTTTAAGTACTAAATCATCCTATGTTACTTCTCATCTACTTTCCAATAATTGATCTCAAATAACTTTGATATTAAACCATGCCAAAGCATACCAAGGCATCTTAATGAATTCTAGACGTGCTAATACTTGCCAAGTGGCAACACGTACCAAGGGCCAATGTGTGTTAGGGAGTAACACACATGCTATGAAGTGGAAGGGCATGTCAAGGAGTGACACAGTGTGATAATGCATGTTGATGAGTGTTATGGAGTACTAGGGCAACACAAGGGAGAACTAGGTCAAAATGCATGGAAGTGAATGAATATGAGGGTGTGTCAGAGAGTGTCAACGAGTGCTAGTTAGAATGCCAAGAAGGGAGTGACAAGGTATGTTAAGCACTAGTAAGGCATGCTAGGGAATATCAGGGCATGTCAAGAAGTGCCAAAGTGTGCTAGGGAGTTCTAGTGTGTGTTAACATGTGCCAAATAGTGCCAAGACATGCAAGATGCTAAGGCATGCTATGATGTGTAGATTTCCAGGGTATGCCAATATGTGTCAAGGAGTATCAAGGAAACAAAAATAAGAACCAAGCTAAAATGCAAGGAAATGAAAAAATAATAGGGTTAATAAACTAGGACTTTATCTTTTCAAAAGGGGCATGCTAGGCACACTAATAATAGGTTCCAATACATGCCAAGTTCCAATGTGTGCCAAGTGCGCGTGTTCGTTAGTGCATGCCAAAGTGTTCCAGGGCATGCTAGGGACTACAAGGCATGCCAACACATGCTAGAAGAGTGTTGTGCTATGTTATGGACTATTAACATGTGCTTGGGTGTCCTATTCATGGCAAGATGTTTTACGACATGCGAGGTGCCAAGGAATGCTAGTGTGTTCCAAATCATGTTAATATGTGCCAAGAGTGTTGAGGAGTGTTATATCTCTCTTATTAATAGAATTGACAAAGCTTGATTATGTATTAAATAATATATTTTTTACACACACTAGTGGAACTTTATCTAAAGGGAATTTGCTAGATAATAAACCTAATAGAGATTAATCATGTATTGACCCATAGGAAAACTATTTTTGGGGTGGCTTAATTGTCGGATTAAACCTCTCAATATTAATTATCAATCCGGGAGTCGTAAACGTGATTTGTACTACGTATTGGCTCAGCTTAATGGTCAGAGTATAAATATATTCCTTTGTAATGATAAACTAGATATTGGAATGAAAGACACAATTGCTCACAAATAAACAATCTTGAAAATGAAACTCACTGAACTAATTCCTATCAAGCAAACTCCATACTGCAATTAAACTACAAAGCAATCCTCAATCATGTAACATTCTCACACTCACATTCTACTTTTTAAATCTCCTATGATAACTTAAAAAAAAACTAATCTATGAACTCTTCTCACTAACTTCAAACTAGCACTTGAAATTAATCTTGAAATAAGCAAAAAGACACACACATTATTCTAGTGATAACTCACACATTAAACTAACTAAAAATACTCTTCATAATAAATTCAAGATTCAAATTAACAAAGGACAATTCTATCTATTGCTAGAAGAAACCATTTCACTTTATAAAATAAAACTTAAAAATCCCATTAAATATCGCATTGCAAATGACCTATGATAAACCTTCTATTTAAAGATTTTAATCTAAGTGAAACGAATTATTCAAAAACAAGCTCACTCTTCGAAATCAAATCATGTAACTGGATCACACTGCATTCGAAATGCTCTCTCTACTTGCACAATCAAATCTGCATTCCAACTTGCTCTTACAAAGACATAATTACACTAATAAAACAAGAGAGAATCTAATTAGAAAGAGATCTACGACAAGACAAATTCTAATTAAAAAAAGATCTAATTATTGAGTGAAGTCATGGGTAAACAAATCAAATGCGCATTTAAATCCTGCAAACATTCAAAGAAATTAAGTAATGCAAACCAAACTCAAACTCAAAGCATTAAATCTGTTCTCATTCCATATTCAAATTCAAACTATTAAAATATGTTCTAATTCCATATTCAATTTTCAAAAATCATGATCATTACATTCCTATCTCCCATTACATTTGATTTAATAAGAGGAATATATATTGCAACTCAAAATCAGATTATGTAATGAGTAATAGTTCTTTAAACCATTAATTTACGCAATACGAATATGACTGAAAAGTCTTTGAAATTGAACTGTAGCTACCAAAAATTCACACATTCATACAGAAATCGGAAAATACACACACATCTACTTATCTCCTGTTGATTGATAAGCTTAGCTCCAGAGGTGGTGGGCCCTACCATGCCCAGAGTAAGCTTGCTTGCTGCAACTGAGGAAATATTTAAAACATAAAATACAAAATACAAAATGAATCATGGGGCAAATGATTCTGCGCACAGCTGCAACTTGAAGGCAATCATCTATTCCTGAAAGAGCATCTGGAAAATCGATTTATACAAGTTCGGCACAACAATGATTACACAACTGTCCCTATCTCTATTATGTTCTGCCCATTCCTACATCTAAGAAATTTCTCTGTCTAATTGGTAGACTAAATTCATATGTGCCCTGTCTAATTGATGGACGAACTCCCCTTAATTACATTTCCGTTGTCTAAATGACGGATTAAATTCTACGCCTGAGAAATCCCTCTTGACTAAATGACGGACTCACGAATTACTTCCCTCTTTGCTGCTCCAGGAAACATATATATACATTTAATTACAAATTTGGGGATTTCAAAAGCTAATCAGAATATAGGAGATTATTATTTTTAACAATTTTCCAGAATAAGAATTAGTTTTGAAAAAGAATGTCGAATTAGGAAATCGCTCCTCTTTTCGTGGGACGTTGTTGTTGCTGGAAGGTGCAATCTTGGGTTCTGGAGGAAATTTGACCTTCGTTCCTTTTCTAAGAAACTCCTAAACTTCTCTGGTGTACAAGATAATGAAATGCAACCACATTGGTTTCCTTGATAGTTATCAAGATGAATATTAATAGATCCTAGGCACAACTTCTGAATTCAAACATTAGCTCGGAATGCTGAAAGTTGAAATTTCTGACTGTTCAAAATAATAGCCTTTCCAAGTATAGTGATAGATATTTAATAATCCTTTTTATAAGTTTCTTCCGATGAATCAGTATTTGATTGAACTTTCACGAATTTTGCTACTACCATTCGAGTCAGCATCTGCAGCTAAATTATTGAGATCCTGATCAACAGTGGTAGGAAACGTTCCCAATATTCTCCAGCATTCCTTTTGAAGCTATTCAACAACTTTGTTTTCCATACTTGGGAGGAAAGGCAAATCCCCTTCTAACCAACTTGGTAAGGTTCTTGTTGCTGCTAATATGGCACCATCAACAAATCTATCTTTTCTATCGGATAATAAATCATTATGATAAAATTCATCTGCCAGCCCTGAAATATTGAAAGCTGAAAGGAAAGAATCCAAATGTATTTTTGCTTCCCCTGAAAATTATACCACATCCCACAGATTCACGGGAGATGAAAAGCCATATCTTTCCATGCATACATCATTTCGCATTTTCTCCATATAACTAAATGTCATCTCATCTCCTACCTTTATGGATTGTCCAACATTGATGATCACTTCTAGTATTTGATCTTCTTAAGCCATCGATATGAACAATTTGGGTTAAATGAATGATTCATCATGTCAGCATATGGAATTAGCATATTGGCCTTCTGGACTTTGGCCCCAATTGTCATAGTCATTGTAATGCAACGTGATTGTGCAATACTTCCTGCCCAAAGAAAACGTTCAGGGTCACGAGCAAGGCGCTTCAGTTTAAATGGAACATCTACACACCAGTGTTTTCTCCAAAATTTCCTTATAGGTTGTTGTTGCATTCTAATCATGCTAGCCAAATTTTCATCTTGTAGTTCAAGAATTTCCTCCTCGGTAGAGAAGTAAATTTGTGCTTTCCTCAACACTAGGTAAAAAGTCCCCATAAAGCTGCTAGAAATTATCCTTGATGTCGAAAGCCAACAAAAGGAGACAAGCCAACCTCAAGTCCCAGTCAGTCTCAGGATCTGTGGAGTAATAATGTCAAATATAGGATGCCCTAATGGTACAATTTCTGGGAAGAACATCCAAGGAAGGTTCTTGCCGACTGTAAGCATCAATTCTGCGGGAACCTCCATAATCACCCTATGTCTGCGGAGATTTGGCATGTCTCTTGCAACATAAACTCGGATGTCATCAGGTTCCTCCTTGAATTCTACTCCATAAGCATGAAAATATTTAGTATAGCCAATCCTATAAAAATCAAGATCCACTTGCTCCAATTGATTCTCAGAAGGTGCTAGAGATTGATCAGAGTGGAGATTTCTGAACTTTGTTTATTATGATTGCCCTATGTGTACTTCGCAGGCACAAATTCAAAGATCCAATGCTCTAATTTGCATGACCCACTTCCTCCAATATGTGAACGACCATCCTATACTCAAGTACACTTCGAGGAGCCTTCCAGCTGGTGCTAGGCTTATTCACCTGCCACCAAGAAGGAATTTATTAAAAACATTCATCAAATTAACTAATAACAAGAATTTATAAATTAATAGCTATTGTCTCTAAATGCCTCTAATTAACAACATAATGGATAAATAATGATTAAAACACAAGTTCGGATCATGTATTATTTGAAAAAAATCATAAAAACATGGAAAAAAATGCAGCTCAACATCCCCCCAGGTTGAACTTCTTGCACGTCCTCGTGCAAGCCAAAACTATAAAACGATGCAATAAGGTAGGGAAAATGTCAGCAAGAGTTTAGCAATTAAGGATGAAGATGCCTGATATTGTAATGCATTCATTAGCCTACGACATTACTATTACATTACCAGCGAAAACCATGTGAAATGATAAAATAAGATCAGGTATCGAAAGTAGACATTATGGAGAAAATAGTGTTGCGCATACCTGCCACCTTGTCCCAAATGAATTCCATGTTTTGTTTCTGCCCAAAGTCTTATGATAAAAAATGAATTTTGTTGAAAAAGCGCAGTTTCAAAAATAATAACACAATATTCCTGCACCTACTATAACAATCTCATACCTAGGTCATGCAGCACATATTTAGAGGCAATTACAATCAATATGCATTGTTGGCAACCAACACCTTGTGAGTAGTCATCATTGAGTAATTCATCACTCTAAATAATATGAGAATTAAAGTGAGTTATGACACCAATCAGCAACCTCTTTATTGAATACTCTAAACTATGTTGTTATCTGGATTCAAAAACTGAATTTTCTCTTAATCCAGTACAAATAATTACCTTCACTAAGGGTACCACTTCATTAAAGATTCATGATTTTTGAAGATAGAACACCAAGAATCGTGTTCAAATTCTCTTAAAACCATTGCCCAAGAAAAATGATGAGTCTTATGGAAGGAGAAGGATAACCAAGAAAATCATACTATGTAGTTAACTTTAATACCACAGACATGGCCCTGCTGCTCGCAGGTGTCCATAACCTCGACAGGGATGTATTTTAACCTAGAGAAATGTCAGTATCCCACTTACTAGATATAGATTCAGAGTTAGCTTATTTGACTTTTTAGATGAAGGCCACTGTCTTGGCTTGGTAACCAGCTAATGGCAGTGCCACTCACAAGAAGTAATATGTATGAACAGGGCGGCTCGTGATGAGACCTCCTGTCTTCTATCTTTTTGGGCTGAAAGCCATTACTCTGGATTGGTGACCACGAGCAGTAATGTCGTGCATGTTAGGTCTCATGATCATGGTAGGTCGGCTCATCACGAGACATACTATCCTTCCCTAAATCTTTCTAAGCTTTGATTATTATTAACCTTAAAGGTTACTTAATAACTGGGGAGATAGATCTACTCCTTAAGAGTACAGGATGATGCGAAAATTTTTTAATGACTAATCATCGTTGGCTATTTCCTCTACCCTAAAGACTTTTTAAAGATATCCCAGACAATGACTGAAATATTCTTTGAGTTAAGAATGCTAGTGTTCTCCTAAATAGCTCATTATGATCTTTACAAGAGTGGTCCACCATAGGGGGTTTTCCAATAGTACCTTCTAAGGGAAATTGAAAATATATATCTGAGACGACAACTTATTACAATGATTAATCATGGTTACTTTTGCAAAATCATATGGTATTAGAGTGAATTGTACTCAACAAGATTTGTCACAAATGTGCATGTTAACAACTAATGTGGATCAAAGTAGTTTTAATAGCCATGATTTAAAATTCAAAACCCTAATAGCATTGTAACTGCTTTATTCATTTATTCTCCTACCCTATTTTACCCTAAGAGGCGAAAGACTCCATTTTTAAGTATAGGAGTACTTCCAATGAAGCCATGTGCGTAACAAAATGTTGATTATACTCCAACTTAGTTTTAAATAATAGACTTCAAGACATACGAAAGCATGAGAAACTAGTTGCTTCAATTGATATGGTAACAAGAGTTTCTGAATGCTGAGGAAATAAGATGTGTTGATGACTGCTCGAAACCAGGATTCAATGGAATCCACATATTTATGATTTTCCAACTGATGCAAATCTTCCACAATTTCTATTCACTCTCTTGGAGGCACAAAGAATCTGGTGAAAGAGAAAAGATAAATCTCTCAAGTTCAGGCCCAAATATCTGCTTTTCAAATTGACAAGAATGGTTGAGAGATATTCTAGGGTTTTTAGTTTTAAGAACATTTTCAAAACATGTTCCAATGAAAGGTTTCTCCTCTGGTGGTCTTTGAATTACATCTTCCCGGGGTGAATGTTCTATGGTAATGGGGGAACTTTCCAGATTCATTCCCTTTTCCAACATGGAAGGTGTAACATTTTGTTCAATAGGGGAATCAACGGAAAGAATAGGTGGTTCAAAATGTTGTGCAACATCATGGTTTAGAATAGGGTTTAAAATATGGTTTGGGGTAGGGTTTTGGTTAAAGCTTGGACTGTGATTTGGATTTGGATTGGGGTTAGGCTTTGAACTAGGGTTAGGTCTCGGTTTTAAATTAGGACTAGGTTTAGTTCTAGGGTTTGGATTAGGGTATGGACTAGGGTGACTAGGGTATGGATGAGAGTATGGATTAGGGTTAGGGTATGGATGAGGGTTAGGCCTAGGGTAAGGATAAGGGCTAGGGTAAGTTTGCACATACGGTTGGGACCATGGAGGAGGATAACTTAATGGTGCATTGGAAATAAACTATGGTTTTTTTTGGTGCTCATATGATTGAATTTGCATGGGATATTTCCCTAGAGAGAAGGATCCAAACATTTCTTGAGGCCATGGAGATATTTGGCTGGAGGATGAGCGCCAAGGAGAGGGCCACTACAACCACAAAGTAGGATATTCAATTAGAGGAGGATTAAATGTTTGCTATGAAACTGCAGGATTATAAACATGTTGAGGAACCTACTCAGGAAAATAATCATTATTCCAAGTATCAAATGGTGTTGGGTTTTGAGTTATACTTGGAGGTTGATTTGATTCCTTACTTGATTCCCTAAGTCCCTTTTCATAATCGTGGAAGTGATGGGCAATGTTCGGTTGCATGACCATCCTCGCAAATTTTGCAAACTTCTAGACCACTAAGTGGACACTTTCGAAGATAATGTTTCTTTTGACAGTTGGCGCAAAGTATAAGCAGTGGTTCTTCATCCTTCTCTTGTTCCTGCAAATCATCCAATTTCGAAATCAAAGATTTAATTTTATTGAATTTATGTTCAAGCAAGATGTTAAATTCTGCACTTGTGAATTCTTCATCGGATGAGTTATTCGTCTTTGTAGCAGCATGAAAACTTCTCATTGAATGATTCCTCAAAATACCATCTTCTTGTCTTCAACAAGCAAACTGGGACATTTTGTGATCACATGGATTAGTACACAAGGGTTCTTACAGTACCCTAAAAAATGATATAACGTTGAATATTGGACTTTGAAGATAAATGAATTTTAAAAGCTATTGGTTGAAATCAAGCTCACCACACTTGCATAAAAAGGAAAATGTTGAATCAAAGTACTATTTAATCTATGAAAAGCAAAGAAATTTGGAAATTAAATGTCTAAAACCTGCTTCTACTTCTGCACATAAAGGAAATAAAAGTTCAAGAGATACGCAAGATGGCCAAACTTTGGAGCAACCCCACAAAAGTGGATGCATGGCTCTTCACTCACGTCTTACCATACACTCTCCGCCATGTGGCATCTTGCAATACCCTTGAAACTTTGTAAGAATAAAATTTACCTGACCCAAAATACAACTCCCCAGCAACGACGCCAAAATGTTGGGGCGGCTTAGTTGTCTGATTAAACCTCTCAATATTAATTATCAATGTGGGAGTCGTAAATGCGAGTTGTACTACGTATTGGCTCAGCTTAATGGTAAGAGTATAAATATATTCCTTTGTAATGATAAACTAGATACTGGAATGAAACACACATTTTCTCGCAAATAAACAATCTTGAAAATGAAACTCGTTGAACTAATTCCTATTAAGAAAAATCCATACTGTAATTAAACTACAAAGAAATCCTCAATCATGTAACATTCTCGCACTCGCATTCTAATTTTTAAATCTCCTATGATAACTTAAAAAAACTAATCTATTAAATCTTCTCACTAACTTGAAACTAACACTTGAAATTAATCTTGAAATAAGAAAAAAGACACACACATTATTCTAATGATAACTCACACATTAAACTAACTAAAAATACTCTTCATAATAAATTCAAGGTTCAAATTAACAAAGGACAATTCTATCTATTGCTAGAAGAAACCATTTCACTTTATAAAATAATACTTAAAAATCCCATTAAAGATCGCATTGCAAATGACCTATGATAAACCTTCTATTTAAATATTTTAATCTAAGTGAAACGAATTATTCAAAAACAAACTCACTCTTCGAAATCAAATCATGTAACTGGATCACACTACATTCGAATTGCTCTCTCTACCTGCACAATCAAATCTGCATTCCAACTTTCTCTTACAAAGAAATGATTACACTACGAAAACAAGAGAGAATCTAATTAGAAAGAGATCTAAGACAAGACAAATTCTAATTAAAAAAAGATCTAATTATTGAGTAAAGTCATGGGTAAACAAATCAAATGCACATTTAAATCTTGCAAACATTCAAATAAATTAAGTAATGCAAACCAAACTCAAACTCAAAGCATTAAATTTGTTCTCATTCCATATTCAAATTCAAACTATTAAAATATGTTCTAATTCCATATTCAATTTTTAGAAATCATGATCATTATATTCCTATCTCCCATTACATTCGATTTAATAAGAGGAATATATATTGCAACTCAAAAGCAGATTATATGATTAGTAATATTTCTTTAGACCATTAATTTACGCAATACGAATATGACTAAAAAGGCTTTGAAATTGAACCGTGGCTACCAAAAATTCACACATTCATACAGAAATCATAAACTACGCACACATCTACTTATCTCCTGCTGATTGATAAGCTTAGCTCCAGAGGTGGTGGGCCCTACCACGCCCGAAGTAAGCTTGCTTGCTGCAACCGAGGAAATATTTAAAACATCAAATACAAAATAAAAAATTAATCATGGGGCAAATGCTTCTGCTCACAGCTGCAACTTGAAGGCAATCATCTATTCCTAAAAGAGCATCTGGAAAATCGATTTATACAAGTTCGGCACAACAATGATTACACAATTGTCCCTATCTCTATTACGTTATGCCCATTCCTACATCTAAGAAATTCCTCTGTCTAATTAATAGACTAACTTCATCTGTGCCCTGTCTAATTGATGGACGAACTCCCCTTAATTACATTTTTGTTGTCTAAATGATGGATTAACTTCTGCGCCTAAGAAATCCCTCTTTACTAAATGACCGACTCATGAATTACTACCCTCTTTGCTGCTCCAGGCAACATATATATACATTTAATTAAAAATTTGGCGATTTCAACAGCTAATCAGAATATAAGAGATTATTAGTTTTAACAATTTGTTGGAATAAGAATTAGTTTTGAAACAAAATGTTGAATTAGGAAATCGCTCCTCTTTTCATGGGACATTGTTGTTGCTGGAAGGTGCAATCTTGGGTTCTGGAGGAAATTTGACCTTCGTTCCTTTTCTAATAAAATCTTGAACTTCTCCGGTGTACGAGATAATGAAATGCAGCCACATTGGTTTCTTTTATAGTTATCAAGATGAATATTAATAGATCCTAGGCACAAATTATGAATTCAAACATTAGCTCGGAATGCTGAAAGTTGAAATTTCTGACTACTCAAAACAATAGCCTTTCCAAGTAGAGTGATAGAGATTCAATAATCCTTTTTATAAGTTGCTTCCAATGAATCTGGTATTTGATTGCATTTTCAAAAAAAATTCTACTACCATTTGAGTTAGCTTCTGTAGCTAAATTATTGAGATCCAGATCAATAGTGGTAGGAAACGTTCCCAATATTTTCTAGCATTCCTTCTGAAGCTCTTCAAAAACTTTCTTTTCCATACTTGGGAGGAAAGGAAGATTCCCTTCCGACTAGCTTGGTAAGGTTCTTGTTGCTGCTAATATGGCACCATCAACAAATCTATCTTGTCTATCGGATAATGAATCATTATGATAAAATTCATCTGCCATCCCTAAAATATTGAAAGCTGGAAGGAAAGAATCCAAATGTATTTTTGCTTCCCCTGAAAATTCTACCACATCCCACGGATTCACGGGAGATGAAAAGCCATATCTTTCCATGCATACATCATTTCACATTTTCTCCATATAACTAAATTTCATCTCATCTCCTGCCTTTATGGATTGTCCAGCATTGATGATCACTTCTAGCATTTGATCTTTCTTACGCCATCGATGTGAACAATTTGGGTTAAATGAATGATTCATCATGTCAGCATATGGAATTAGCATATTGGCCTTCTGGATTTTGGCCCCAATTTTCATAGTCATTGTAATGCAACGTGATAGTGCAATACTTATTTCCCAAAGAAAATGTTCAGGGTCACGAGCAAGGCGCTTCAGTTTAAATGGAACATCTGCACACTAGTGTTTTCTCCAAAAGTTCCTTGTACGTTTTTGTTTCATTCTAATCACGCTAGCCAAATTTTCATCTTTTAGTTCAAGAAGTTCCTCCTCGGTAGCTAGAAGTAAATTTGTGCTTTCCTGAACACTAGATAAAAAGTCCCCATAAAGCTGCCGGAAATTATCCTTGATGTCGATAGCCAACAAAAGCAGACAAGCCAACCTCAAGTCCCAGTCAGTCTCAGGATCTGTGGAGTTAATAACGTCAAATATAGGATACCCTAATGGCACAATGTTTGGGAAGAACATCCAAGGAAGGTTCTTGCCGACTGTAAGCATCAATTCCATGGGAACCTCCATAATCACCCTAGGTCTATGGATATTTGGCACGTCTCTTGCAGCATAAACTCGGATGCCATTTTGTTCCTCCTTGATTTCTACTCCATAAGCGTGAAAATATTTACTATAGCCAATCCTATAAAAATCAGGATCCACTGGCTCCAATTGATTCTCAGAAGATGCTAGAGATTGATCAGAGTGGAGATTTCTGAACTTTGTTTATTACGATTTCCTATGCATACTTCGTGAGCACAACTTCAAAGATCCAATGCTCTAATTTTCATGACCTACTTCCTCCAATATGAGAACGACCATCCTGTACTCAAATACACTTCGAGGAGCCTTCCAGCTGGTGCTAGACTTATTCACCTGCCACCAAGAAGGAATTTATTAAAAACACTCATCAAATTAACTAATAACAAGAATTTATAAATTAATAGCTATTGTCTCTAAATGCCTCTAATTAAAAACATAATGGATAAATAATGATTAAAACACAAGGTCCGAGCATGTATTTATTTGAAAAAAATTGTAAAAACATGGACAAAAATGCAGCTCAACAACTATATTCTCATTACTTGAGGGAAATGATACACATTAATTACTTTTTAACAATTTGACTAACTCTAACCACTATATTGCCTTAGACACATAATGAAAAAGACTCCACAACAATGGTCTTAAATCGTTATCTATTGACAAAAAATATAGTAACATGCACATAGCGTCATCAAAAACCCATTGGAATGATCAATGACGACGAACATTTTTTGACCGTCACCAAAAGTAACCAAAAAGAGCATTGGTGAGGGTCAATAAAAGTTCGTCACTAGAAGTGTCACAAAAGAGAGAATTAGTGACGGGCCTTTAACAACCCTCACCAAAAGTGTCACTGAAAATGGCTTTGGTGAAAAGCCTTAAAGGACCGTCACTATATGCACTTACAACAACGTTTTTTTAAGTACCGTCACCATATGTGACATTGATGACGGACCTTAAAGGTCTGTCACAAGCATGACCCTCACCAATGTCCTTTTTTTTTTTTGTGCCACCTTGCAACTTTAGCTTGACTTTTCCGCATCTGATGATTCTGTCCTTATTCTCATCCCCTAAGAATACATAACCACCATCACATTTCTCGTACTCACAGAACCAACCCCTATGGGGAGTGATTTGAAAGGATGCACCTGAGTCAATAAACCATGCCTCCTAATCTACATTTTTACTTTAAGAAGAAGCCAAGTACACACCCCCACCTTCATCTGAGGTGGTTTTTGCCTTTGCAAAAGGAGACTCATCAGATCCCTTTCCTTTCTCAAGATATTTAAATCTACAATCCTTTTCGTAGAGCCCTTCCTTTTCGTATTTCTAGCACACCTTTACAAGTCTTCCTGGATATTTAGATCTCCCTCTAGATTTAAATCTCCCACTCGAGGACTTATTTTTGTTTTTGTTCTGGGACCGTCCTTGTACATACAATTCATATCCATTCCAGCTCTCCATATTTTTAAGTCTCATCTCTTTCGACAACAAGGATGATACTAATTCATAAAAATTCAAGGTAGTTATATTGTTACCTATTGCAACGACTAGACTATCCCACAAATCTGGTAGAGAACACAACAAACTGATGCACTTATCTTCATCTAAAATTTTTATATCAATAGAAAAAAATTGGCTTACCAAAATATTAAAGGTGCTCAGATGATTTGTCACTGAGTCTCCATCCTTCATCCTCAGATTATATAACTTTTTCCACATGAAAAATTTGTTCACCAGAGACTTAGATTGGTACAAATTCCCTAACTTGACCCAGAAATCCTTTGTCGTAGCTTCCCCTGATACATTCAACAATATTGAATCTGATAGACACAATCGTATTATTCTCTTCACCTTCCGATATAACTTCTCCAAGTCCTTTGTCGACATTTCTATTGGTGTCGCGCATGCATCTACCATAATCCATTAATCTCGGTCCACCAATATATCTTCCATCTTGAGCTTCCACAACTCAAAACTATGACCATGATATTTCTTGATCTCTATCTTTCCACTTTTCGTCATCTTCCTTCACTGCAAGAATCAATCTTATAGATATCCCACTAAATAAGGTCTACCACATGCCCAAGAAAAACCCCTCGGCAGAAAAGGCATCCCCTTGAAGCCGAAACAACTCTGATACCAAATCTAGGTTTTACTACCATACAGAAATTACCTGCAAATGAATTCTTAAAACAAAAAAAATATAAAATGGAGAGAACATAAAACAAATATACATGGATATTTTCCCCTAGATCCCAAAACTGGAATTACCATATTGATTTTTTATTATATTACTTTCAATGTTACAATACACACACACACACACACACACACACACACACACACATATATATATATGTCGAAGAATTCATAAACCCCAATCCATTAACCTTGGATTAGAACATAACCATAGTTCCCTTGACTAGATCTAAAATATACCATCAGTAGAAAACCATCATGCTCAAAACCATGTGCAAAACCCATGCACAAAACCATGAGTAGGACCGCCCACCATATTTGGGTTTTACCCCCATCCTTGGGTCCACCCAAATATTATTGGGTTCGCATAAAAAAAATTCCCGGGGCTCTGTCGCCCCCATTGTGACCCCCTCGCTGCGCCTGGTGCAACGTACAACATGTGGGGCTAGTCATGAAAATAATATATCACATGCCCAACACATGATCTGAAACCTCACATAATAATAAAAATGTTGAACTAATTTATTTGAAACATATTTCCAGAGCATTCAAAAACCCTAACTTCCTTGGAACATATCTCCAAATATATAGCAAACCAAGATCTAAAATTTGAACCATATTGTCTAAGATGTCTTCTCAATATTGTCAAAGTTTCATTGTTTGAAACCTCCTAGGAAAAAAAGTTAAAGTGAAAATGCTATGATGACCTATTTAAAGCAACAAAACCCTAGGATCGTGAACTTTAATACCAAATGGTATGATCCTCGCACCTTAGAAATGATAAGAAATCAATAATCGCATTCCTCTTTGAGGGGGAAACTTCCTTTTACAATGAATACAATGTGTAAGACAATATTTGATGATCCTAAGACTAGGTATCCTTAGTATCTATAAAAGATACAATGGGCACAATTATATTAAAATGAGACCATGAGGGGTTCTAGCCTACATAACAATATAAAGAAATGTAATCACTCAATATCTAGGGCTTAATAAGGTGTTTTAACATGATGTGTTTGACAAAGAACATAAGGACACTAAGTCACCTAAGGAAAGAAAATTTGTAATAACATCATTAAATGTTTTGCATTTTAAAGAAATTTATTGATAAATTGTTTTCCCACACACACAAAACAAAAAAAAAATGAAGAAATATTAAGTGACCCATCATTCTAAAAATTTATAAATTTATAAAAATGAAGAAATATTAAGTGACCCATTTATAAAAAATTTGCACCCAAATGCATAAAAGAATAGAGTACATTCAAAACTAAGTAAATTTATAGAGAGATTATGAGAAGAACCTTGTTTTGGGTGCACTAGTTATAATTAGTAGAGGTTCCATAGTCATAAAATAACATTGCATTGATAAAGGAACCCACAAATCAAGTATTATACCTCCAATTTTGTGAGTAGAACTTGAAGAAGACAAGAATAATCCCCATCTCTTCTTGATTTGGGTTGAACAACATTATCCCTATTGTAGCCGATGAAAGTATCACAATAATCTATTCCCCTTTTAACTTGCCCCGTCCTAAGTTTACAATCTTATATAATTCCTCCCAAAACCCCTTTAGTTTATAGCATTAATTTAAACAAGAGGAATCCAAATCCTATATAACTTGTACAAACCCACAACAATGGGAGCGAAGAAATTCAAACCCACAGTTGGATAAAACAAAAATCTCAATTTATACTAGCAATGTTATAACAACGCAAAAATTGTTCAACATGGCCAAAAAATGTTATAGCCATGCAAAAATTGTTCAACATGGACGAAAAAATTCAATATAACTACATATAGGAATGGGGATTGCTCACATCTACAAATTGTTCAATTATAGGAACATTGAGCCATTTGAGCCAACCCATTAGGCTAAAGCACCCTTTTACTTATAATCTCTCAAAATAAAATAAAATTACACATTGAAATGTTAATTTTTGTATATATTATGGGTGTTAGGTTTCAGGGTGAATTATATTAAATCCCTAGGGAAAAAGATAAGTGACTTGGGGATTAGGAATAACCACAAATAATCAAACCAAGATTAATTCTCTTGTCCAAGGTCTCATCCCCACAAAACCATCTATAAGATTGTTTTGTATAAATGTTCCATCTAATATATTTATACATCTATTTTCTCATATCCCAATCCATAACATTGAACCACTTAAGCCAACCCATTAGGCTGTTAGAAAATTATATATTATGGAGCAATGCAACACATAAAATATGCGGAAAATATAAGCACACAAAAAACACATAAAACCAGAGAGACACAGATATACGTGGTTCACCCAGTTTGGGCTACGTCCACCCCGAATAGCCAATCCTTCCTTTCTATTATCCAGCAAAATGAAAAAGACAAAACCTACAGCAGATCCACTTTAATATCCTCTGTTCTTTCTCACAGTCTCCCTCTCTGTTTATCGCTCCGAGAATACAGATACAATGCACAGCCGCAATACAATGCCCTCATAAAAGAGAGGGGTTGCCTTCTAGGGAAAAAAACCCTAATCTAAACATAACTTCTACTGTCAGATCATTTGCCTAATGAACGGGCCAGATTGACTAGAAATTACTATACTTTTACAAGGCAATTTTACATCTGTTTTTAGCTTCGGGGGGGCTCCGAAAAGCGCTGTCGCCCCCCCTAGACCCCCCACAGCAGCGATTAATTACGGGCGGCATTGCCTCCACTTTTTAAGGTACAGGGGCCCAATGCTGTGATACAAAGTAAACAAGATAATCAGGCTCCACACCCAACAATATCCCACTTGGAGACTGATTGTAGCAACTCCACCACTGCTTCATTTGCTCGACAATGCTTCCTCTTTGGACCTGGTTGTTTCTCATCTTCATCGTCATCCTTGAAGACAAATTGAAACTGAGCATGTTCTCAGTTTCTCCCTGGTTACAACTTTTGTTAGCATATCTGCAGGATTCTGGCTAGTGTGTATCTTTTCCAGCTTCAACTCTCCATCTTCCAATACTGACCGTATGAAATGGTACTTGAGATGTATGTTTTTAGTCCTGGAATAAAATGTTGAGTTCTTTGCAAGATGAATAGCACTTTGGCTATCACTTTATAGTGTGCCCATATCATGCTTCTTACCCAATTCATCCATAAACCTTTGTAACCAAATCATTTCTTTACTAGCCTCTGTAGCAACAACATACTCGGCTTCTGTTGTTGAAAGTGAAACAACACTTTGGATTTTTGAAACCCAACTGACAGCTGTTCCACTTATAGTAAATACATATCCTGTAGTGCTCCTTCTGTTATCTCTGTCACCTCCCATATCTGCATCAACATATCCCTGTAGAGCAATGTTTGAACCACCAAAGCATAATTCTTGATTTGTGGTACCTCTCAAATATTTGAGAATCCATTTTACTGCCATCCAATGTTCTTTTCATGGATTATTCATGTACCTGCTTACAAGTCCCAATGCATGTGCAATATCAGGCCTTGTGCAGACCATTGCATACATTAAGCTTCCAACTGCAGATGCATATGGAACTTTAGACATATAATTCATGTCTTCTTGGGTCTTTGGGCACATCTCCTTACTAAGTTTGAAATGGCTAGCAAAAGGTGTACTAACTGGTTTTGCATTGTGCATATTAAATCTTTTCAACACCTTTTCTATGTACTCATTATGAGACAGTGTTAATTTACGATTTTTCCTGTCTCTAGTTATCCTCATACCAAGGATTTGTTTTGCAGCTCCCAAATCCTTCATTGCAAATGAATTTTCCAATTTTATTTTGAGCACATTTATTTCCTGCATGTTAGATCCTGCAACAAGCATGTCATATACATACAATAACAATATAATATAGCTGCCATCATTTTTCCTTTTTAGATAAACACAATGATCAGAGTGAACCGTGTATTCCTTGCTTTCTTTTTCCTGTTTCTTTTTCTGCAGCTGATTCTTATACAAGACCTTTTCATTGAATATTAAGTCTCTGCTCCTAATTATTTTGTGATTTTCATAATCATATAAGCGATAACCAAAATCATTAGTACCATATCCAATAAAGGTACATTTCTTTGATTTTTCCTCAAGCTTTGTTCTATTTTCTTTATTAATATGGACAAAGGCCTCACAACCAAAAGGCTTTAAAAAAGAGTAGTTTACCTTTTTACCTGTCCATGCTTCCTCTGGAATACCACCATCCAAAGAACTTGAAGGCCCTCTGTTTATTAGATAAACAGTAGTATCTACGGCATCTGCCCAAAATTGTAAAGGCAATCATGCATGCAATCTCATGCACCTTGCACGCTCCATGATTGTTCTGTTCATTCTTTCTGACACACCATTTTCTTGTGGTGTTCTTGGAACTGTCTTCTCTCTGCGAATTCCATGCTCTGAATAGTACCTATCAAACTCTTTGCTGCAATATTCACCTACATTGTCTGATCTGAGACTCTTCAACTTCTTTCGTGTCTCAATCTCAACCAAAGCTTTCCATTTCTTGAAAGTATCAAATACATCAGATTTATTTTGAATACAATAAATCCATATTTTTATATTTGCATCATCAATAAACGTAACATAATAGTGAGAGCCACCGAGAGATGATACCTGAGCAGGTCCCCATACATCTGTATGCACAAGCTCCAATTTTTCGCTCTTCTTTTCTTTCCCAACTCTGAGAAATATGACTCTCTTTTGTTTTCCATAAATGCAATTTTCACAGAAATCCAAATCAACATTCTTCAAACCTGGCAACAAATTTCTTGAGTGAAGAATCTTCATTCCCTTCTCACTCATGTGTCCGAGCTTATGATGCCATAATGCTGCATCTGCTCCTTTGGAAGTTAAAGCATTAACAGAGTTAGAAATACCATTGCATAAATACAATGTACCAACCTTTTCTCCTTTTGCTATTACCAGGGCTCCTTTGGTGACCTTCCAAGTTTTATCTGTGAAAGTTGTCACACAACCTTCACCGCCTAACTACCCTATTGAAATCAGATTTTTCTTCAGATCTGGAACATGCCTTACCTCCTTTAGTAGCCATTGGTTTCCATTATGTTGTTTTACAAGAACTTTACCCATTCCAACAGTTTTACAGGGTTTATCATCACCCAAACGAACTTGTCCAAAATCTCCTTGAACATAGTCATGAAAATATTTCTTATCAGGTGTGGCATGGAATGAAGCCCTTGAATCTACAACCCAAGAATCAGTAACATTTTCGAAAGAAATAATCAAAGCATCTTGTAACACATCACCTGTCACGTTTGCTTCATGATTGTTTTCTTGCTGTGTGTCTCCTTCTTTTCCCTTTCGAGATCTACAGTCTTTCTTTAGGTGTCCTTTCTTTCCACAATTCCAGCACACTATTCCTGATCTGGACTTGGATCTTCCTTTCCTTGATTTACTGCGATATCCCGAGCTCTTTCCTCTTTCCATTCTTCTTCCCCTAGACTCTGCACTCAAAGCATTACCCGATGTCTCACCAGAGCTTTTCCGTCGCATTTCCTCGCTAAGGATAGCACCAACAACATCATAAAACTTTAAAGTACTAGATCCAGAGACAGAGTTACTAATGGCCATTACTAAACCATTCCAACTTTCTGTTAATGAGCACAAGAATAACAGAGCTCTAATTTCATCATAAAAGTTTACCCCTACAGAACTTAACTAACTGATAACTTTATTAAATTCATTTAAATGGTCTGCAACAGATCCACCTTCCGACATCTTCATATTAAATAGTCGTTTCATAAGAAATACCTTGTTTGAGGCCAAGGGTTTTTCATATAGTTTCGCCAATGTCTGCATCAAACCCTCTATTGTTGTTTCCTTCGAAATATTGAAGGCGACTGATGCTGCAAGGCACAACCGTACTGTTCCGAGTGCCTTTCTATCAAGAATGTTCCATTCCGCGTCTGTCATGGCCACCGGCTTCTTCTTTTTTCCGCTCAATGGTAGGTATAGATCTTTCTGATACCGATAATCTTCCATCTGCATCTTCCACAGCGATAAGTTTTGGCCGTTAAATTTCTAGACCCTAAACTTACCATCGTCTGCCATTGCTCCCACTCGAACCAGGAACCCTTCTTTCCTGCGAGTTTATCAGCCAAATATACCTTCGGCTCTGATACCAGTTGTTATAAAATTATATATTATGGAGCAATGCAACACATAAAATATGCGAAAAATACAAGCACACAAAAAACACATAAAACCAGAGAGACACAGATATATATTCATCCAATCTTCAACAGCCATTCCTTCCTTTCTATTATCCAGCAAAATGAAAAAGACAAAACCTATAGCAGATCCACTGTAATATCCTATGTTCTTTCTCACAGTCTCCCTCTCTGTTTCTCGCTCCAAGAATACACATACAATGCACATCTGCAATACAATGCCCTCATAAAAGAGAGGGGTTGCCTTTTACAGAAAAAAACCCTAATCTAAACATAACTTCTACCGTCAGATCATTTGCCTAATGAACGGCCCAGATTGACTAGAAATTACTATACTTTTACAAGGAAATTTTACATCTGTTTTTAGCTTCGGGGGCGCTGCCCCTGAAACCCCCGCCAGGGGGGGCTCCGAAAAGCGTTGCCGCCCCCCCCTGGACCCCCCACGGCAACGATTAATTACGGGTGGCATTGCCGTCCCTTTTTAAGGTACAGGGGTCCAATGCTGTGATACAAAGTAAACAAGATAATCAGGCTCCACACCCAACATAGGCTAAACCATTATTTCACTTATAATCTCTTAAAGTAAAATTATATTACATATTGAAATGATAATTTTTGTAATATAATAGGGATGGTAGGCTTTGAGGGAATTATATTAGATCTCAGGGAAAAAGACAACTAACATTTTCTTGGGGATTAGGAACATCCACAATTAATCAAACAAAGGTCTATGCTCTTCTCCAAGGTCTCCTCCCCACACAGGAGTCCAACACATAATATTTTATCGCCATTATAAACTCAAGTGTCATTGTCAAATTAGTGGTTACGAAGTTAACTTTGACAAACAATAAGTTATTTTTTATCACCATTGAAATCAACAAGGACATCAATAGTATGAAAATAATCTCAAGTGTTTTTTTATCATCATTGAAATCAACAAGGACATCAATCATATGAAAATAACCTCTATTGTTGAGTGATCTTAATTCTAAAGTTGATTTGTTAGCCAATAAAACCACCTCTCTCAATCAAGGGGCCATGGAAAAAAACTTTCATCGTTATATCCTCTAAGTATCCAAGATCTCAATTCTCAAAGTTGATTTGTTAGCCAATATAACCACCTCTCTCAATCAAGGGGCTGTGGAAAAAATTAGGGAGCACTTTCATCGTTATATCCTCTTAGGTATCCAAGATATATGATTTCAAACCACATCACATCTCCATTAAATAACACATGTTCTAACATCTCTCATATCAATCTTTAAGTGCACGGAGGAGCAGAAGAAGATGAGGAACTGATATGAGGAGGACTGTTTGGTTTTTGTAAGCCACTGACAATAGAACTCCAATTTGGAAGGGGTAAACCAGCTTTGGATTTCAGCAAGACTTCAAAAGGATCAATTTTTTTGAGTTTATCTAAAGACTCTTTTTCTAGCAGTAATTCAGAGGTAACAGCTTCCCAAAACTCTTCCTTGTCTTCTTGTGTTACAAAGGCTGAAGTGCCAATTCCTCTTTTTTGCAAGTCTAAGATAACATCAATGAGTTCCTTTTCACTTTCTGATCTACTCAACACTTCATGAATCTTGTCATCAACTTTCTTATCTTCAGGACTTCTTAATATTTCATAGGACAAAGATTTTGAATGAGATGGAATACCTAATATTTCTAAAATTCTTTGACTTTTTGAAATAGTGTTTGGATTTTCCACAACGGTAGCTGGATTGGGATCAGGATTTCTTTGTGTGTATCTCCTTCTCGAAACCACCTTTAAACTTTGAAAAATGTATGGAGTCACCAAGGTAGATTTCAGCCTCGAAAAAGTTTCTGAGCTACTGCTACCTTCAGAAGTTCAGCTTCTTGATTTCGAGAATGAATAATCTTCAGACTCCCGGCAGACGCACCAAAATGTTATATCAAAATCAGACCCTGATAGGCTGCTGATCAAGAAGACTATGAGTAACTATTTCAAACCAAACTTTTTGTTGAAGCTTATCCTCCTCAACCTGAGAGGGTTCTCTCAATAGGTTTATGATTTTCAAATAAGGATTATATGGCTAACTCCATGAGTAAAGTAGATAAAATGGATAATTGGTTGTACTACTAATCAAAAAACATATATTTGGCTTATGGAGTCAAGTATATTTTCACAAAAACATAAGTATCGGCTTCAATTGGAAGTCAGGGCATTTCAGGGTTTAGATGCATCAAAAGAATATTAGGACAAAAATAACACATTTCATGAACATATGAAGGAAGTTAGAGCACCTTCAGTGAATTCTAAGTAACATACATTCATGCCACTGCAAGTAATTGAAATATGAAAATCATAAGAACATCAAACATACATAACCCTTTCTGAATCCTGAGTGATGAAACCAATATCTCTATATTAATATGAAAACACAGTCTCTTGCTACAACAAAACAGTATGCTTGTTCTTGAAAAATTGCCAACCCTATGCAATTCAATTTCTTCCCTCTTATAGAGTGGTTATTACATCCTTGGATTCCTTCCAAACATTTGAGAAGAAATTCGAATTTGACACCTATCAACTTCTAAACAAACTTCATTTACAAACTGATAGTTAAACTTTATGTCTTGCAGTCCTAATACAGCTAGGACTAAAACACTTTTTATTATATCTTAACAACCTTTAACAACCTTATCTAATCATTAAAAACTATGCTTGACAGCTATTTCTTCTAGACTTCGACCATGATGTTGTTTATATTCTTGATGTTAGACCCCATCAACTTGCTTCTTATCCATTCCTGCAAAATAGGAGCATGTTCCCTATATAATAGTTGAATGCCTCATTTCTATCCATTTGAACCAACTGCTGAAGAACTGGTGCTAAAAACATGTGGCAAATGTCTTATAACCTTCATTTGAATTCGACCTTCCAGCTGTGTAAATCCCGAACCTCCAAAATGGTGCAAAAACTGTCAATACTGCTGCGCTACGAAATTGTTGAGTCTGTTGTTTTTGTAGCCCAGACTTTTCCTTTTAAAATCATGCTTCAAAATTCAATTTTTATGTGCCAAACCTCTTGGATCTTCATTGATATTCTAAATATACCTCCCACCAGCATCAAAGCTCAAAACCAAACCCTTTTCACCTTGGAAAATTGCAAAAAATCTTCAAACTGCATCCTATAGCAGTTTCGTAGCGCTCTACGAAACTGCTGTGAGTCACCTTCAGCAGTTTCGTAGTGCGCTACGAAACTTATGAGTCTTCCCTTTTCACAGCTTCCAAAATTTTAGTTTTCAACCCTTTAATACTATTTCCAGGTGTATATCAGCTTTCATAACACATAAACATCAACTTTAAACAGCTCCAAAATGAGATATTACCACATAACCTCAAAAAAATTTTAAGGGATGACACTTACTGTTTGCACTTATTTTAGCTGTGGCTGATCTTCAAACTATGCTAGCTATATTTCCAGGTCTTCTACTCTCCTCTTAAGCCTTCTATTGTTTGCCCTTAGCTTGGTATTGACCATCCTAATGAATTTCGCTTCTTTGATTGCAGGTAGGGTCCAGATGAAGAATTGAGCTTGACTATCAATTAATTCAGGGTTTGGATTTTTCTCCATCTCCCATAGTCCTTTTATCCTTTCAAAGTTTTCCCTTTCTTCTACAAGCACTCTTACCTTTTTCTTCAACTTATCAATCTCATTATTTGCAAATCTAAGTTTGTGTTTGACATCTTCAAAGCTGTTCTTTTCCTTCTGAATATTGAAAACCCTGTTTCTATCTTCTTCAGGCATTGAAAATGATGTATTTGTGGTTTCTTCAAAAACATTAGCACCTTCACCTCCTGTTTGATCTATCTCCATGTATAACTGTTTCAACTTCTTGGAGTGCCTACTTGAGGGTTTTCTGGGCTTAAAGATAAACTCTACCACTTCATCCTGAAAATCTAACCTTTTGGATGTCTTCAATTTCTTTGATTTGCTGCCACCTGTATCCAGTTTGATGAAGTCTGCTTGTACTAGGGGAGACTCTTCAATGTCAATGGCTTGAATTATATCATTCAAATTACCTCTTGACCCCTCTGTAACTACAACCTTGCCCTTTTCCTTTAACCTTTGATTCCTAGTCAACTTCTTTTGATCTGTTTTACTAGTTGATTGTTCTAGAATTGTCTCCTTAACCAAAGTTTTCTTCTTCTGTGTAGATTTAGGAGTATCTTGGATATTCAATGTTGTTCTTATCATTGATTCTTTAACTTGTTTCCAAGGCTTGAGCGTAACAAATCTTCTTGATATGTTTCTACAGGGGCAGTAATATTTGATGGAGTTTTTTCTTAGCTTGAGGACTAACACCTGTTCCTTCAATCCCAATTCTACTCAAAAAGAGGAATTCAGCCCAATCTCTATTTGCTTTCTACAGCTCATGTAAGACTATTAACTTGACTAAGCCATGGTGAAATAATGAGGTTTCACATGACTCAACTTTCATTTGTACCTTATCAGACATCTTAGCCAAACTTCTGAAAATATAAAAAGGTAAATCTAGAGATATCATCCCTGTGAAATGAAGCAAGAGTTTAAAGTGATAGGTATACACCTTGTGGTATCTCCCTTCGCATGTGAATTACCTCTGAATATTGTAGAGAATATTGGCAAATGTATCTTTGACATAACTTCTTGGCACAACTTTTTCAAGTCAAACTCTGTAAACTCTGGTTTTAGAAATATTTTGCAGGGTACCATGTCAAACTTGAAGTTTTTAAACCACCTGTCTTCTCCTCTTGGAATTTCTGTAACCGCTGATATCACTTCAGGGGAAATTGGTCAATTGAGGAATCCAATATTTGAGTTTGATCCTGTGAATTTTATGGCAAATTCTTTGGTGACTTGAGTGTGCCCTCCTTGAAGTCTTTCACAAAACCTCCATCAACCTACTTTCTTAAAGGCTTCTTCAATAGACTTGTCTTTTGTAAGGGCTTATACACCTTCAGGTTCTGTTCTTAGGCAATGACCAGACCTATGACTCCTTTCTTCAGCCATTTTCTTCTTGAAAACCTTGTATCTTCAGAAATCTATGATAATCCCTCTGAAAACCCTGTGTCTTCAGCAAATTAGCAAATTAGCAATCAAAGCTTCCTGTTGAATGAACTAGCTCACTTGGTAAATGAGTTCAGCCTTGCTTGATAACAATTATGCCTTGCTTGATAACAATTTTGCTTCCACCAGCAATGAATTTCAAACTCACTTGATAAAAAAATTTGAAAATACTGATATAACCTGAATTTGAATGAGCAGCCTCGCTTGAATTTGTTTCAGTTCTGCCTCGCTTGAAATATAGTTTCACAGCGTCGCTTGAAAAATTTACAGCCTCGCTTGAATACTTTACAACCTCGCTTGAATTTATTTCAATAAACTCAAGTCTTTCACCACTAATTTCTTCTTCAAAACATAAGCATGCATGCACTATTGTCTTGCATGAGACAAATGAAGTAAAAAACGGCCAACTGTTTTCAAATTTGAAAGGACCAATGACAAATGACCCCTAATTAATGACAAATGAACCCTAATAATTACAATGAATGGTTGCATGCGTGAAGGAGAACTCGTGGATGACACCTAATGATGAGGAATTTAATTATATTTGACAGATGTGACAGCTCAAACACAAAACTGAGAATCCCTGATTTCGTAGCGCATGATTTTCAAATTCGGGTTTTTGCGCTACAAAATCACTAGCGTTTTCGTAGCACAAAATCAACTTTTTACACTGAGCGTGCTACGAAAACATGGTTTCGTGGCTTATTCATCAAATTTTCAAAAAAAAACTTTAAAAATGGGTTTCAAAATGTGGCATAAGATCTTTGAAGAACGAAACAAGGTTAATGAACATTGTTTGGTGATGGAATGAGACTTTTAACCCATGATCTAGAACTTTAAAAATATAAAAAATGACTCTAACCCTATCTAGCATTATGACTTAAGAACAAGTGTAACTGACCAAGTTTCAGAAAATTTTTATAGTGATAACATTAAGTATGCACATTTTTTTTAAATGTTGGTTATTTAACCATTTTCCAAGTTGTCTTCTTGTTCTTGTTCTTGTTCAAATTTGAAAGGACCAATGACAACTGACCCCTAATTCATGACAAATGAACCCTAATAATTACAATGAATGGTTGCATGCGTGAAGGAGAACTCGTGGATGACACCTAATGATGAGGAATTTAATTATATTTGATAGATGTGACAACTCAAACGCAAAACTGAGAATCCCTGATTTCATAGCGCATGATTTTCAAATTCGTTTTTTTGCGCTACGAAATCACCAGCGTTTTCGTAGCACAAAATCAACTTTTTACACTAAGCGTGCTACGAAAACGTGGTTTTGTGGCTTATTTATCAAATTTTCAAAAAAACTTTAAAAATGGGTTTCAAAACATGGCATAAGATCTTTGAAGAACGAAACAAGGTTAATGAACATTGTTTGGTGATGGAATGAGACTTTTAATCCATGATCTAGACCTTTAAAAATATAAAAAATGACTCTAACCCTATCTAGCATTATGACTTAAGAACAAGTGTAACTGACCAAGTTTCAGAAAAATTTTATAGTGATAACAATGGCTCCACTTGGGATAGTATGCCCCTATGGTACACTAAGAACCTGCAGCACCAGTGCCATCCATTTTGATAAAAAACAGAATTTTTTGTTGACAAGCATCTTCTTTGAATTATTGGGCCTTCAACTCGGGCTTAAGCTCTCTATTTCAGCTTGTAATTTATTAGCAAAAACTTGACAAAGATGAATATATACAATGTCATGAATGAGTGATGTTACTTCAACAAACATAATGCTGTAGGAACCTACCATTAACAGGCCCTCCAGCATATGATCCTCCATCAATTTCCTGCAGTACGTAAGTTTTGTTCCCATGAAAACCAGCAATCTAAAAAGGACCCGTCCATAAATTCTCAAACTTACCATGCTTGCCCTTTTCGTCAATTTTGGCCTCCCATTTTAGCACTTTGTCATGAATATGAAAATTGTCCTCTTTGACCCTCCTATCAAATGTATTCTTAATTTTGTTTTGAACATGTTGATGACTGTCATAAACTTCATTTCTCTTTTCTTGCAAGGCTATCAGCTGGTTTATCCTCCTTTGGATGGCATTTGGTTCTTCTTCAAGTCCTTGAATTAACTTCATAACCGGTACCCCAAGTGATGTTGGGAAAATAGTTGCAGTTCCATAGACTAATTCATATGGCGAAGTTCCAATTGATCTCTTTGTAGAAATCCTATCAGCCCATAGGGCGTACTTCAACTTTAAATGCCAAGCTTTCTTTTTCTCCTACAGTATCTTTTTGGTGATTCTTACAATGCTCTTGTTTGATGATTCGGAAAGACCATTACCTTGCAGATAGTAGGTTGTAGAGTGTCCAAGAGTGATGTGATATTGATGGCAGAAATTAATCATCTTCTTCGACTTAAATGCTTGAGAATTATCTGTTATAATATTCATGGGACAGCCAAATCTTGACAATATATTATTCTCTAAGAAAGAAATAGTTATAGAGTCATTAACTTGCTTGGTTGGTATTGCTTCTATCCATTTGGTGAAGTAATATGTTGCTGTAAGAATCTAGCGATGTTGCCCTGATGAAGATGGATGTATCTATCCAATAAATTCTAACCCCCATTGCTAAAAAGGAGCTTCAACATAGATAGGAACTAAAGGTAAAGGTACAAGCTTTCTTCTTCCTTCAAAAATTTGACACTCATGACATGCAGCGATCTTTTTGTAGATGTCCTTAAACATTGTTGGCCAAAAATATCCAGCTCTTAGGATCTTGTTTGTTGTAGCTTTCCAATAATGATGTCCTCCATAATCGCCGTTATGGAATTCTTCAATGATCTTTTTAGCCTCTTCTTCAAGTAGAAAATTCAACAAAATTCCTCCTGCATCTTTCCAAAACATGTTTCTGTCATAAAAAAAATAGCGCAATGATTTTAGTTTAACAAACCTTGCTTTGGACTTTGATAGATCAGCGGGAGCTTTGTTATGTTGTAGAACAAAAACCACATCCTTATACCACTTTGAAGAAAGAAATTTCTCATCAATTTGGACCAATTCTTCTTCATTTTCAGAAATTTCTAATATTTCTACATTCAGATTTATGTCAAGACAATCTAGATTTGACTGAGTCATTAGCTTCGCCAAACCTTTTCCCTTCAGCAACTTGGTTGGCTTGATGTCTATTTCATATTCCAGCAATTTGGAGATCCATTTTCCCCTCTTGCCATCTAGATCTGCCTGAGTTAGAATGTCCTTTATCACAGCACTTGGAACATATGCTATGATGTGCGAATGCAAAACATAAATTCTAAAATCTTTTATAGATTTCACCAAAGCATAGGCCTGCTTCTCTAGAATATTATACTTCAGTTCAGAATTTGCTAATTTCCTACTAAAGAAAGAAATAGGTTGTTCAATACCTTGCTTTCCTTTTGGTAGAAAAACTCCAGCAATTGTGTTTTCAGAAGCAAATGTAAAAACCAGAAATTCTTTGGAAAAATCCGGACTGATAAGCACCGGTGCTTGTGTGAGTGCTTTTTTGATTTCTTCAAAATATTTCCTTGCTTCAGCTATCCATTTAATGTCAACTCCTTTCTTTAGCATCCTTGTTATATCTTTGACAATCTCAACAAAGTTAGGAATGAAACGCCTAACAAAATTCACTTTCCCAAGAAAAGATTGAATCTCTTTCCTACTTCTTGGAAAATCTACCTTTTGAATTGCATTAACTCTATTAGGATCAATCCTAATTCCTTCTTCAGAAATAATATGACCAAGTAATTTGCATGATGTTAAAGCAAATATGCTTTTAGTAGGATTGAGAGAGATACCAAACCTTCTACATTTCAGCAGAATTTTTTCTAGATGTTTCAAATGAACTTCTTGTTTCTTTGAATAGACTGTGATATCATCAAGATAAACAACTACCGACTTATCCTTTTCTTCAGAAAAAGAAATATCCATTGCTCTTTGGAAAGTGGCTCCCGCATTCATGATACCAAAGGGAATTATAGCGTACATGAATGTACCCCATGGTGTTGTGAAAGCTGTCTTTTCATGATCATCTGGATGCACAAGAATCTGATTGTAACCTGAAAATCCATCAAGCATAGACATCATTTGTGAACCAACAATATTTTGCAGAATTGAATCCATCTTAGGAAGAGGATAGTTATCCTTTAGTGAAGCCTTATTCAAATTTCTAAAGTCAATACAAATTCTGATTTCTCCATTCTTCTTCCTTACCGGAACTAAGTTTGCAAACCAATCTGAAAATCTAATTGGAACAATGATCTTTGCATCAAAGAGTTTCTTAACCTCCTTTTCAATCAAAGGCATGAGAATAGGATTAATTCTTCTCAGTTTCTGCTTGAAAGGTTTTTCATTTTCCTTGATAGGAATAGTATGTTGAATAATGGAAGGATCATATTGCTTTAAATCATAATAACTCCAAACAAAAACATCCATAAACATTCTCATCATCTCAATATATTTGAATTTCACATCAGCTAAAAGAAGCTTTGAAATTTTTATCATTTTAGGCAAAGCTAATGTACCAAGATTACAAATCTCTACTTCCTCTTCATCAGCTTGCAATTTTGGTGTTTTAAACACATCATTTTGATCAAAAAATTTCTCAAGAGGAATAAGACCTTTTGGTATTGAATTATTCTTCAATTGAAAAACTTTAGAATTTTCTTTAGGATCAACAAGCATATTTTGCTGATCTACATATGTATTTTTAAGTTCTTCTTTCAGCTGAATAAAGTTCTTTACCTGTTGATCATCTTCAAAAACTTTCCAATTTATGATGTTATCCGGTATAGCTGGCCTATGACGAACTTCAATATCATATTTTTCATTTGAATTCATATGAATAATGAAAATACTTTCAGAAACAGCAAGGGAATCAGCAATAGAATTCTGATCTCTAGTTTTGACTATGAAGGAATAAAACTGAAAGTTTTCCAACAAGTCTAAAACTAGATTTCAATAAGCCCTCATTCTTACATCCTTCATTTGATAGACACCTTCAACTTGTCTAATAACCAATTCAGAATCTCCAAAAACAGAAATATTTCAAGCCTTCATCTTTTTCAAAATATCTAGACCCAAAATCAAAGATTCATATTCAGCGATGTTTTTTGTGCAATCAAAATTCATTTTATAAGAGTAAAACTTGCTCTCATCCTTTGGATTTGTAATCCAAATACCTGCTCCTGCCCCTTCTTTTCCTGTTGATCCATCAAAGTACAATTACCACCATTCCTCCATCTTTTCGTCATTCACTTGTCGATTTTCTGCATGCTGATTTTCTGAGTGTTGATTTTCTGCTCTTATTTCTTCCTCAACATTATTAGTTGATTCATTGAAAAGAATGGTAGATCCAAGTTCAGTATCAAAGGCATAAATAGGAAAAAATTTAGGTTTATCTTTACTTCTTACCATTTAGGCCATTCTAGTCTCCCGATACAACCTCCTTTGCTCACCAAAAATAGGAATAGTGGCGTAAGAAAGATCCATCTGCATTGTGCCTTTGATATTTGTTTCCCAAGATCTTGACAATAGCATACCAAATTTTCGTGGAATATCAGCTACAACAATGTCCATAACAACTGTCTTTACTGGAATTTGCGTGAGGCCAATAACAACATCCTTGATTAGACCAATACATTGAACCCTCTTAGAATCGAAAGAAAACAAATCCTTATACGGTCTTGTGATTTGCAATCCCATTCTCTCCATGATAACTTTGGGCATGAGGTTATGAGAACCTCCTCAATCTAACATAGCATTATGCGAAGTCATATCATGAATACTAATGCTTACATAGAAAGGAGGAAACTCTTCATTTTGATCATCTTCTAACCTTGGACCCAAATATATAGTAGGATTATCTTCTGGAACATTCAAGATATCAGCAGCCCCTGGTTGTGAATTCAACATCTTGACTATCTTGCTTCTATATTCATTCACCTTAAGAATCTCACTAAAAGGGACTGATATTTTAATCTTTGAAATTTCATTGTCAAGGTTGAAAACATAAATAGACTTTTCAGCATATTTGACAAGAGGAGGAAGTTGAGTGTCTTTCTTACCAAGTGGAATATCCTTTTTACCTTCAGCCATCTTTGGGGTATCATTCTTAGCTTCAACATCCTTTGGAGCATATTTCTTGGGCTGTGCTTTGCTTGCAATGATAGGTTCATTTCTATTTCTGAGATTATATTGCTTTTGCATCTCGAAAATAGCATGTTGATACCCTTTAAGATAATCTGATGGTTCTTCTCCTTGATTAGCTAAATCATATTTTTTCATGCTCTTCTTTAGTCAAAAAAATTCCTGAAATTTCTTCTTCAAGACAATGGATGGATTCTTCAGGAATCTCAGGCTCATCTTCTTCATCTACTAAATTTTGCTAAAAAGGAGGTCTCACTGGAGCGTCAGCTTGCTGATTTCTATTCTCTCTTGGCCTTTGCTAATTTTGAGGTCTCCTGAATTGTGGATTTCTAAATTGAGGTTCATGTTGCACAGGAGGAGCTGAAGTGTTTCCAACAGCTAACCTATCCATCAACTTCTCCATGGTTTTCATCATTGACTCAAATTTGTCTTCAGAAGTTGAGGTGGATGGTTTCTCTTCTTCTTTTAATTTATTTTTTCCCATTTTTGACTTTTTAGTAGCTATCATATTTAACTCAACCTTAACTGCATCACTTTGCATTTTAGCAAGTGTAGGTGACTCTCTTTCCCTCAACAAGATAGAAAAGTCATATTCAAATGCTTCAGCATATCTCATTTGTGCTAAGGCTTCCGGAGGTTTCAAATGGGCTAGAATTGAGTCAAAAACTTTATTGAATCTTTTTGAAAAGTTTTGGATAGATTCATCAACTGCCCTTCTAAGGCTTTTGTATTCAGTGAGTACTTGGACTGGATTGGTTCTATTACCCCATTTTCTTAAGAATTTATCTTCAAAATGTTAGGTCCCTATATTACTAGTATAGTCCCTTATTATTGTTAGTGTAACCCCCTTATTGTTATTATTGTACCCTTGTAACCCCCATATTGTTATTATTGTGCCCTTAAATTATTATTATTAAGTCGGCTAGGATTACATTGTGGCCCCACTAGGATTACGTTATGGCCCTATGGACTCCTATATATAGAAAGGAGGTTTTGTAAATTGTATCATCCAAGAATTGTTCATTTATGTAATGTATTGGAGGTTTCCCCCTCGAAATGGATTATTTCTAAGGCATTGATATCTCTTTTCTTCTATTTTTGGAGCTGGTAACACAACATTTGGTATCAGAACTTTGGATTCTAGGGTTTCGCTGCTCTAAACAGGTCATCATGGAATTTTCGCTATAACTTTTTTTCTACGAAGGTTCAGAATTTGAAATTTTTAGGGTGCGAAGCCAAAATCCTGAGGAAACTCATCAAAAAAATTCAGATCTTGGTTTGCAATATTTTCGTAGATATGATCTGTGGAAGGTAGTGCTTTTTCAGGCTCCCGAATTTCATCTCAAAGAGGTTATCGTGGGAAACGTTTCATAAATCTCTCTCTGAGCATCGGATTGGAGTTCCGTAAAAATTGGTCACAAGTACATAGACTGTAGTTTCTTTTCTATCAATTTCAGAGCTGAAGGACAAAAAAGTGACACGTGGCAAGTCGTACAAGTTCTCTCTACTGAACCAGTCCATAATTAGGTCATTGTGGGAGATTGGACATAACTTTGTCTTGGAGAATCCAAATCATTTCAGACCTGTGGCATTCAAAAGATAATTTAGAGGGATACTTCAGTGCTGAATTTCATATATTTAAGAGCCACAATCACAGAGATAATCCAATTTCAATATCGAGCTCCTCAAAAGCAAGAAAAAGGTGTGTATTTTTTTTCCGAATTGCATAAGTCTTGTTTGAAGAATCAATTTGAACTGATTCCAAGGGAATATTGTAGAATAGATATCAGTATTGGGTTCTAAAAAATGCCCTGTAAAAATAATTCAACACCCATTAAGCCTTCAGAAGGCTCTACTATGACTCATGAAGATGAAGAATTGCAACATGATCTATCAAAATTACAAGAGCAAGTGCACCAAATTTCGCTCTCGCAAAGAGCAAAAAAAAATGAAATGGAAGTTTTGAAGAAAGGCATGGAAGCAAAGATAGACAGAAGAATATTAGTGATAGTTTGAAGAATAATATGAATGGATGGTTTGTAGAAAGGCGGGAATGAAGCCCAATAGGAATCTAAGATGGATGACATGGAAGATAAGATCGATGAGAAAATGGAAAACATAAAGAATGATCTAAAAGCAGACATGGAAGGTTTGAGAAATTTGATACAAGAAATTTTTCCTAATGGTGAAAATAGTAGAGGAAACTCATGATGAGAACAAAATAAATGTTAATCGTGATTTCATAAAATCTAATGTTGGCGGGAAGAACCACCATTTTCCAAAAATGGATATGAGGAATTTTGATGGAAAGGATCCTATAACATGGATACTACAGATGGAGCAATATTTTTATCTCCATAATGTGAAAAATACACAAAAGGTATGCATTGCAACTTTATATTTAGAACAAAATACATTTGTATGGCATTGATGGCTTTTCTCTCATAAAAAAATTGTCACTTGCTCAATTTTTATGGAGGAAATGATGGCACATTATGAAGATACAAAGAGCAACACCTTTTTTAGCCAATTGATAAATCTCAAACAGAAGGGTTTAGTGGTGGAGCACATTTAGGAATTCCAAAAATTTAATATAAGGTAACTGATATTCTAGAGGAACACATGATTGATGTCTTCATAGGGACTTTAAAGGATAACATCTAACACGAGGTTCCCGTATGGGAACCTTTCATTGAGGCATTCAAAGGCCAGAAAATTGAATGTAAAATTATGGCGACAAGGAAGCCTACCACTCACTTCTATAAAGAAGGAAGTGTTGCTACGCCTAGATTTCCAAAACCTACAAGGTTGAAACCACAACAATTGGAAGAAAAGAGAGAAAAGGGGCTTTGCTACAGTTGTGATAGAAAATACACTAAAAGTCACAAGTGTGCTGAGAAGAAATTATTTTACATATATTGTGAAGAGGAAGAAGAAAATGAACAAGAAGAGAATATACACCAGGAACCAGCCCTAGAAGAGGAAGAAATGAGTCCGACCATATTGTGTAATGCGTTGGCAGGAATTACCACTCCTCAAACTCTCAAGATAGAAGGAAATATCAAGAAGAAAAAGGTAATAGTGTTGATTGATTCAGGTAGCACCCATAATTTTATTCATTGTAAGGTAGCCAAGGAATTGAATTGTTTCCTATACCCAGCACTAGAATTTCAAGTGATGATTGCAAATGGAGGAACTATAAATTGCTCTAGAAAATGCCATAATATCAAGCTAACCATGGGGGAATATGTATTGAATAGTCCAATGCTTTCCGTTCCTATGGGAGGTGCTGATGTTGTACTAGGAGTATAATGGTTACAATCTTTGGGGATTCGTAGCTTTTAATTTTCAAGAACTTTTCTTGAAATTTTTTCAGAAGGAAAGGAATTGACTTATGGGGTATTGCAGGAAGGAGGGTATAATAAGCTCTAGTGTCATGAAAAAGCTTTTAAAGAAAGAACAACGAGGCATAATTGCAAAATTATGCTCACTAGAAGTTCCAACATCAAAATCATCTATTTCTCCAGATCTCCAAAGAGTCTTGGAAAATCACTCCAATGTGTTTGATACTCCCAAATGACTCCCACCTATTCGTGATCATGATCATGCTATTAATTTGATTCCAGGAAGTGTTCCTCCAAACATCAGGCCTTATAGATATCCTTATGTCCATAAGAGCGAAATTGAACGTATGATTGCAGAAATGTTAGAGGCGGGTATAATTCAACTTAGTCAAAGTTATTTCTATGCTCATGTAGTATTGGTACACAAGAAGGATGGATCATGGCGCATGTGTCCTGATTATAGGGAGCTCAATAAGCTCACCATTAAAGATAAATTTCTCATTCCTGTCATTGATGAATTATTGGATGAATTACATGGAGAAATTTATTTTACCAAGTTGGATCTTCGTTCAGGATATCATCAAATTAGAATGAAGACTGAAGATATTCCGAAAATAGCATTTCGAACTCATGAGGGTAATTATAAATTTTTGGTCATGCCTTTTGGCCTTACCAATGCACCTTCTACATTTCAAGGGTTGATGAATTCCATTTTCAAACCCTTCCTTAAAAAAATTGTGCTAGTATTTTTTGATGATATACTAATCTACGGCAGGTCTTGGAAGGATCATGTTGAATATGTTGACAAGGTGCTCAAACAATTGCAGGAGAAACAATTATATGCAAAAACATCCAAATGTTTCTATGGAGTATAAGAGGTGGAATATCTGGGTCATATTGTATCTCACGAGGGGCTTAAGGTAGACCCTAACAAAATTGAAGCCATTAAGGAATGGAAAGTCCCCACAACCATAAAATAGTTGCGAGGATTTCTCAGCTTAACAAGGTATTATCGGAAGTTTGTTAAGAATTATGGGAGAACATCGCACTTAACATTATTGCAAAGATGCATTTTCTTGGACTCCAAAAGAAACTAAGGCCTTTGAACATCTTAAAGAGGCAATGTGTCAAGCACCAGTCTTAGCTACACATGGCTTCACAAAAACCTTTATTGTGGAATGTGATACCTCAAGAAATGGAATTGGTGTTATTTAAATGCAAGAAGGAAGACCCATTGTTTTTTAAAGTCGTCCAATCAAAGGGAAGTATTTACACAAAGCTATTTATGAGAAGGAAATGTTGGAAACACTACATGCACTAAATCAATAGAAACTTACCTAGTGGGAAGACACTTCAAGGTAAACACAAATCATGATAGTCTTAAATACTTTTTGGAACAAAGATTATCTTCTAAGAGCAAAGAAAATGGGTCACAAAGATGTTGGGTTATGACTTTGAAATAATATACAAAAAAGGAAAGTTGAATGTTGTTGCAGATGCACTCTCAAAAAAGGATGAAGAGGTGAAAGAATTCCTTTGTGCCATTTCTATTATCCAACCAGATTGGATAAATAAAGCAAGAGATGAATGGAAGAATGAAAAAGAATTGTGGAAACTCATTCAAAATTTGTAGCAAGATCCTAGTACATATGATACATTTAGTTGTAAAACTTATTCCTTATGGTACAAATATCTCTTATATCATTGTAAGGATTCCCAACTAAAACAAAATATTATTTTGGAATTTCATACCTCTCCCTTAGGAGGACACTCAGGATTTTTGAAAACTTACCACAAGGTGAAGAAATATTTTTATTGGGATGGCCTTAATTCTTATATTCAAAATTTTGTGGCAAAATGTTTTGTTTGCCAACAAAATAAAGTTGAGACAATTAAGACCCTGGGTCTTCTGCAACCTTTATCCATTCTAGGCCAGCGTTGGGAGGAGGTTTCAATGGATTTTAACACAGGTTTACCTAAGTCCGAAGGAAAGTGTGTCATCATGGTGGTAGTTGATAGACTTACTAAGTATGCACACTTTTGTGCATTATCTCATCCATTCTTCATGTGCATACTGCTACTACATTTAGAGACACAATTCAAAAGCTACATGGAAGCCCAAGGGTTATTGTGAGAGATAGAGATCCCATTTTTACTAGAAATTTTTGGACGGAGTTATTTTCTTGTTTGGGTACTCAATTAGCACATAGATCATCTTATCATCCTTAATCTGATGGTCAAACCGAGATAGTAAATAAATGTTGGGAAGGATATCTTCGTTTTTTTGTATCTGATAAACAAACACAATGGGTCAAGTGGTTACGTCTCGCTGAATAGTGGTATAACATTTCCTTCGATACTGTAGCAAAAATGACCCCATTTATGGCACTTTATGGATATCATCCACCATCCATCACATCATCTTTGAGGGAAAATTCTAAGGTTCAAGCAGTGGAATATCACATTGAGCATTAGCAAGAAGTTCTCCAACTCTTAAAGGATAACCCGAATTTGGCACAAAATCGAATGAAACAATATGCAGATCAAAATCGCAGCAAGAGAATTTTTGATGTAGGGTACTGGGTATTTTTACGGCTACAACCATATAAAAAAGTGTCCCTCAAGCAAGAAAAGAAGGATAATAAATTATCGCCAAAGTACTATGGTCCTTACAAGGTGTTTCAAAAGATTGGTACTATGGCATACAAATTGGAGCTTCCTGCTTCTTCGCGAGTACATCCAATTTTCCATGTTTCATGCTTCTAGAAGGTTATCGGTGAAAATATTCCAGTTCAAACAATACTACCAGAACTTGATGAGGAAGGAAAAATTATATTGGAACCTAAAGCAGTCACGGAAACAAGAACTCGACAACTATAGAATCGATCAATTTCAAAGTATCTCATCAAGTGGAAGAACTTACCCACCGAAGATTCTACATGGGAGGATGAGAATTTTATACAGAAGCACCCAGAGCTACTCAAGTGTTGAGGACAACACTTTTTTGAAGGAGAGGGGAATGTTAGGTCCCTATATTACTAGTATAGTCCCTGATTATTGTTAGTGTAACCCCTTTATTGTTATTATCAGACTCACTGTAACCCCCATATTTTTATTATTGTGCCCTTAAATTATTATTATAGTCGGCTAGGATTACATTGTGGCCCCACTAGAATTACATATTATGGCCCCATGGACTCCTATATAGCAGTAGGTTAGGTAAATTACTATCCAAGAATTTTTCATTTATGTAATGTATTGGAGGTTTCCCCCTCGAAGTGGCTTATTTCTAAGGCGTTGATATCTCTTTTCTTCTATTTTTGGAGTTGGTTACACAACACAAAATCATTCCAAGTTCTAATGCTACCCGGTGCAAGAGCCTTAAACCATTTTCTAACTTCACCAATAAAACTCTGTGCAAATAACCTTAGCTTCACATCCTCATCATCAACTTCTTCCCTATCTATAAAATCATTGAATATATCTACAAATTCCTGTACTGAAATTTCCTCATCACTACCCCAAGTAGGAATCCTAGCAGCATATTTACTAGGAAGGTCATGCAAAACAGTAGGAAGTACAAGTGGTGCATACCTAGCAGGAGAAGCCATGACTGGATGATGAATAGTGGTTGTAGGAGGAGTAGAAGAAGATGAGGAACTAATATGAGGAGGACTGTTTGGTTTTTGTAAGCCACTGAAAATAGAATTCCAATTTGGAAGGGGTAAACCAGCTTTGGATTTCAACAAGACTTCAAAAGGATAAATTTCTTTGAGTTTATCTAAAGACTCTTTTTCTGTGTTAGCATCTGTGACTACTCGTACTCTTCCCAAAAATCTTCCTTGTCTTCTTGTGTTACTAAGGTTGAAGTGTTAATTCCTCTTTTTTGCAAGTCTAAGATAACATCAATGAGTTCCTTTTCACTTTCTAATCTAAACAACACTTCATGAATCTTGTCATCAACTTTCTTATCTTCAAGACTTCTTAATATTTCATAGGACATGTTGGGTATGTGTTATATTCTTTCCACGACTAGCCCCACATGCTGTATGTTGCACCAAAAGGCAGCAGGGGTCACAAGGGGGAGGCAACCCCATCAGCAATGGCAAGCGCTTCGATCGAAATTGTTTTGGTGTGCGGACTCACCCATGTTTTGTGCATGAGTTCGTACATGGTTTTGGGGTACGATGGTTTTCGGCCCCTGGTATTTTTGTAGATCCGGTTAAGGGAACTACGATTATGTTCTAATCCAGGGTTTATGGATTGGGGTTTATGTATGCTTCGACATGTATATATATGTGTGTTGTAACACTAAAAGGAATATAATGAAAAATCAAGCTGGTCGTCCCGATTTGGGATCCAGGGGAAAATCTCTGTGTTTATCTGTTTTATGTTTTATGCTCTCGCTATTGTTTATTTTCCGTTATAAGATTCGTGTGTAGATAATTTCTGTTCAGGGTTAAAACCTACATTTGGTATCAGAGTTGTTTCGACTTCAAGGGGACGCCTTTGTTGTTGAGGGGTTTTTTAGTTCGGACCTGAGGTAGACCCTGTTCAGTGGGAGATTTGCGGGATCGATTCTTGCGGTGAGAGAAGATGGTGAGCGGTGGAAAGATAGAGATCGAGAAATTTAATGGTCAGAGTTTTGAGTTGTGGAAGCTCAAGATGGAGGATCTACTAGTGGATAAAGACTGACTTTACAGATCTGTGTACTAAACTGTCAAAGCAGTTGCTTGAGAAGACTGGAAGAAACTGGATCGGAAGGCTAAGAGCACAATATGGTTGTGTGTCTCAGATTCAGTATTGTTAAATGTATCTAGGGAAGCTATGGCAAAGAATTTGTGGGAAAAAATTGGGACTTTGTACCAATCTAAGTCTCTGGTGAATAATTTGTTCCTGCGAAGAAAGCTGTATAACCTGAGGATGAAGGATAGAGACTCGGTGACAGAGCATCTGAATGCCTTCAATACTGTGGTAAGTCAGTTGTCATCTGTTGATATTAAAATCTCAGATGAAGATAAGTGCATCAGTTTGTTGTGTTCTCTACCAGAATCATGGGACAGTTTGATTATTGCAATAGGTAGCAATACAACTACCTTGAATTTTGATGACATTGTCTCAGCCTTTGGCCGTTGGAGGAAAATAGGAGGGCCGAATGGAGATGCCTTATTTGTACGAGGAAGGTCCCAAAACATAAACAAGAATAAGGTTTCGAGTGGGAGATCCAAATCTAGAGGGAGATCTAAATCTCCTGGAAAGTTTGTAAAGGTATGCTGGAAATGTGGAAAGGAAGGGCACTACAAAAAGGACTGCAGATCTAAAGCTCCTGAGAAAGGAAATGGATCTGATGATGCTCCTTCTCTAGAGGCAAAAACCACCTCGGATGAAGCTGGGGATGCGTATTTGGCTTCTTCTTCAAATACACATGTAGATCATGAGTCATGGTTGATTGCTTCAGGTGCATCCTTTCACTTCACTCCCCATAGGGAGTGGTTCTGTGAGTATGAAAAATATGATGGTGATGTCTTCCTAGGGGATTATAGGAAGGCCAGAATCGTCGAACGTGGAAAGGTCAAGCTAAAGCTGCAAGGTGGAAGGATTAGAATGCTTCCTCATGTTTTGCATATTCCTACATTGGCCAAAAATCTGATTTTTGTAAGCAAGATGGATGATGCAGGTGTAAAAATAGTGTTCGAGAAAGATTCCTGCAAGATGGTTCGGGGAGCACTGGTATCACGCGGAGTTCGAATCGAATCGTACAAGCTACAAGGTAGCATTGTTATTTATGGGTGTACAATGTATGGTTCCTAAAAGTGGAGTGGAAAGCCTAGTCAAGCCGAGAAAAGACATGTGTTATGGCATCAAAGGCTTGGACATACTGGAGAGAAGGGCCTTTGGATACTGCATGGAAATGGTATGGTAGAAGGTATGTCTAATATCTCTCTGGATTTCGATTTCTGTGAACATTGTGTATATGGGAAGTAGAATCAGGTGAGTTTTCCTTATGGTGCTAAGAGGGTGAACAAGATATTAGAGCTTGTGCACAGTGATGTGTTTGGACCTGTGTCGGTTCCATCACTGGGAAAATATGTGTACTATGTCTCATTCATATATGAATTCTCAATTAATACATGGATATATTTCTTAGGAATAAATATGAAGTCTTTGACATATTTAAAGAATTTAAGGCTCTGGTGGAAAACCAGACAGAGAAGAAGATAAAGTTGTTGAGGACAGACAATGGTGGAGAGTTTTTCAAGAGGGAATTTGAAGAATTTTGTAAGAAGTGTGGTATAGCACGTTAGAAGAGTAATCCATACACACCTCAACAAAATGGAGTTGCAAAAAGAATGAACAAAATGCTGATGGAAAAGGAAAGAAGCATGCTCAGTGGTACTGGGTTAGGACAAGAATTTTGGGCAAAGGCAAAGGGAGAGACCGCATGCTATCTCGGCTACTGCATCACCTTCATCGTTGCTGGAGGATAAGACTCCACATGAGGTATGGACTAGTAAGAAACCCTCTCTTTCTACATCTAAAGGGTATTTGGATGTGATGCATATGTACATGTTCCAAAGGAGAAAAAGGACTAAGTTGTTGGATAATAAATCGAAAGGTGCATCTTTATCGGGTATAAGGATGGTTTACAAGGTTACAAGCTTTGGAACCCTAAAACAAGGAAGGTTGTGTACAGCCGAGATGTGGTGTTTAGAGAGGTGAAAGATGTTGTTACACATGAAGTCCTACCAAAGGAACCTGAGAAGATAAAGTTTGAGCTAAAGGAGTATGAATCAGACTCTACAACAGAAGAAGATTCAAAAGAGGAAGAGCCATAAACCCCATCTTTGAGAAGATCAGTTCGGGAAAGAAGGCAACCAGAAAGGTATAGTCCATCTACTTTCTGTTCTGGTTTTTCCTTAACTATAAATGATGATGATCCCAGAACTGTCAGGGAGGCAGTAGATTCAAAGGATGGAAAACTCTGGAAGGAGGCCATGGTTGATGAAATGGCATCCTTGCATAAAAATGAGGCATGGGATTTGGTGGAGTTGTCGGCTGGAAGGAAGCCCATCGGGAGCAAATGGGTGTTTAAGAAGAAGATGAATGCAGAAGGCAAGGTGGAGAAATAAAAAGCTCGGTTGGTAGCCAAAGGTTATTCCCAGGTGCCGGGAATTGATTTTGGTGATATTTTTTCTCATATTGCCAAAGTTACTTCTATTAGATTACTTTTATCTGTTGTTGCTGCATTTTATTTTGAGATAGAACAGATCGATGTGAAGATAGCATTTCTTCACGGGGATCTAGAAGAGGAGATCTACATGAATCAACCTGAAGGCTTTATGGTGAAGGGTAAGAAAGAACTGGTGTGCAAGTTGAAGAAGTCTATGTATGGGTTAAAACAATCACCAAGGATGTGGTATCAGAAATTTGATACCTATATAAGCAGACTTGGCTTCACCTTAAGAAAGAGGATCACTGTATTTATTTTAAATTAATTGGTGACCATGTTATTTATTTGGTCTTGTATGTGGATGATATGTTTTTGATTGGAAATGACAAAGAAATTATACAAGATTTGAATAACCAACTATTCTCCAAATTCGACATGAAGGATCTTGGTGCTGCAAACTACATTTTGGGCATGGAAATTAAGAGAGATCGGGCAAAGAGGAAGCTTCGGTTAAACCAGAGGAAGCATGTCGAGACTATATTGCAGAGGTTCAATATGCAGGATAGCAAACCGGTGAATGTTCCTATTCCTATAGGTGTAAATATGTCTGCTGAACAGTGTCCCAAGACACATGAAGAAGAGGAGTATATGTCTCGTGTTCCATATGCAAGTGCAGTGGGTAGCCTGATGTATGCAATGGTTTGTACTAGACCAGACATTGCACATGCAGTGGGAGTATTGAGCAAGTTTATGTCGAACCCAGGGAAGGAGAATTGGACAACAGTGAAGCGGGTTTTCAGATATTTACGTGGGACTAGTGATTATGGCTTGTGCTACCAGGGAAGACCAAGATTGGAAAGAATGTTAGACATTCGTGGTTTTGTTGATGCAGACTGGGCTGGAGATTTGGACCAAAGAAGATCTACAAGTGGGTATCCGTTTAACCTATTTGGAGGCTCCGCCCGCCTGATGTAATAAGACATCAGAGGGCTCTTTGCAACTACAGAGGCACACATAGGCGTACCACCATGCAAGCAATGAAGCATTGGTTGCAAATATTGTGTTCAAGTCAAACGAAGTGCGCAAGCTATAAGGATAGACTATGATAGCCAAAGTGCAATTTTTCGCTAAGAACCTCGTTTATCATTCACAAAGACAAAGTACATTGATGTTCAATATCACTTTGTTAGAGATATGGTTGAGGCTAAAAGGGTGTTGTTGGTAAAGGTGGACACTTTGAATAATGTTGCAGATGCATTGACGAAGTCTGTGAGCACTCAGAAGTTCTCTTGGTGTAGAGAAACAATGGGTGTTGAAGAATTGGCCCAATGACTAAGCTCTCCTGTGGCCCCCTGTGGAAAGAAAACAACAAATGGGAGAATTTTGGGTATGTGTTATATTCTTTCCACGACTAGCCCCACGCACTGTATGTTGCGTCGGGCGCAGCAAGGGGGTCACAAGGGGGGAGGCAGCCCCCATTGTTGGGGTCCGGGGCAGTGCCCCGGCGAAAATTGTTTTGGTGTGCGGACCCACCCATGTTTTGTGCATGATTTTGCACATGGTTTTGGGGTACGATGGTTTTTGGCCCCTGGTATTTTGTAGATCCGGTCAAGGGAACTACGGTTATGTTATAATCTAGGGTTAATGGATTGGGGTTTATGTATGCTTCGGCATGTATATATATGTGTTGTAACACTAAGAGGAAAATAATGAAAAATCAAGCTGGTCGTCCCGATTTGGGATCCAGGGGAAAATATCTGTGTTTATCTGTTTTATGTTTTATGCTCTTGCTATTGTTTATTTTCTGTTATAAGACTCGTGTGTAGATAATTTTTGTTCAGGGTTAAAACCTACAGGACAAAGATTTCGAATGAGATGGAGAACCTGATATTTCTGAAATTATTTGACTTTTTGAAATAGTGTTTGGATTTTCCACAGCGGTAGATGGATTGGGATCAGGATTGCTCCGTGTGTATCTCATTCTCGAAACCACCTTTAAACTTTGAAAAATGTATGGAGTCACCAAGGTATATTTCAGCCTCGAAAAACTTTCTGAGCTCCTGCTACCTTCAGAAGTTCAGCTTCTTGATTTCGGGAATGAATAATCTTCAGACTCCCGACAGACGCACCAAAATGTTATCTCAAAATCAGACCCTAATAGGCTGTTGATCAAGAAGACTCTGAGTAACTATTTCAAACCATAATTTTATTTGAGGCTTAGCCTCCTCAACCTGAGAGGGCTCTCTCAATAGGTTTATGATTTTCAAATAAGGATTAGATGGCTAACTCTATGAGTAAATTAGATAAAATGGATAATTGGTTGTACTATTAATCAAAAAACATCTATTGGGCTTATAGAGTCAAGTATATTTTCACAAAACATAAGTATCAACTTCAATTTGAAGTCAGAGCATTTCAGGTTTTAGATGCATCAAAAGAACAGTAGGACAAAAATAACACAGTTCATGAACATATGAAGGAATTTAGAGCACCTTTAGTGAATTCTAAGTAACATACATTCATGCCACTACAAGTAATTGAAATATGAAAATCATAAGAACATCAAACATCCATAACCCTTTCTAAATCCTGAGTGATGAAACCAATATCTCTGTATTAATATGAAAGCACAGTCTCTTGCTACAACAAAACGGTATGCTTGTTCTTGAAAAATTTCCAACCCTATGCAATTCGATTTCTTCCCTCTTATAGAGTGGTTATTACATCCTTGGATTCCTTCCAAAAATTTGAGAAGAAATTCGAATTTGACAGCTATCAACTTCTAAACAAACTTCATTTACAAACTGATAGTTAAATTGTATGTCTTGCAGTCCTAATACAGCTAGGACTAAAACACTATTTATTATATCTTAACAACCTTTAACAACCTTATCTAATCATTAAAAAATATGCTTGACAGCTATTTCTTCTAGACTTCAACCATGATGTTGTTTATATTCTTGCTGTTAGACCCCATCAACCTGCTTCTTATCCATTCCTGCAAAATAGGAGCATGTTCCCTGTATAGTAGCTGAATGCCTCATTTTTGTCCATTCGAACCAACTGTTGAAGAACTGGTGCTCAAAACAAGTGGCAAATGTCTTATAACCTTCATTTTAATTCAACCTTCCAGCTGTGCAAATCCCGAACCTCCAAAATGGTGCAAAAACTGTCAATACTGCTGCGCTACGAAACTGCTGAGTCTGCTGTTTTCGTAGCACAGACTTTTCCTTTTAAAATCATGCTTCGAACTTCCATTTTTATGTGTCAAACCTCCTGTATCTTCATTGATATTCTACATATACCTCCCACCAACATCAAAGCTCAAAACCAAACCCTTTTCACCTTTGAAAATTGCAAAAATTCTTTAAACTGCATCCTACAACAGTTTCCTAGCGCGCTACGAAACTGTTGTGTGTCACCTTTAGCAGTTTCGTAGCGCGCTACGAAACTGCTGAGTCTTCCCTTTTCACAGCTTCCTTCCAAAATTTCAGTTTTCAACCCTTTAATACTATATTTCCAGGTGTATATCAGCTTTCATAACCCATAAACATCAACTTTAAACAACTCCAAAAATGAGATATTACCACATAACCTCAAAAATTTGTTAAGGGGTGACACTTATTGTTTGCACTTATTTTAGCTGTGGCTGATCTTCAAACTGTGCTAGTTGTATTTCCAAGTCTTTTATTCTCATCTTAAGCCTTCTATTGTTTGCACTTAGCTTGGTATTGACCATCTTAATGAATTTTGCTTCTTTGATTGCAGGTAGGGTCCATATGAAGAATTGAGCTTGACTATTAATTAATTCAGGGTTTGGATTTTTTCTCCATCTCCCACAGTCCTTTTATCCTTTCAAAGTTTTCCCTTTCTTCTACATGCACTCTTACCTTTTTCTTCAACTTATCAATCTCATTATTTGCAAATCTGAGTTAGTATTTGACATCTTCATAGTTGCTCTTTTCCTTTTGAATATTGAAAACCCTGTTTCTGTCTTCTTTAGGAATTGAAAATGCTGTATCTGTGGTTTCTTAAAAAACATTAGCACTTTCACCTCCTGTTTGATCTATCTCCATGTCTGACTGTTTCAACTTCTTGGAGTGCCTACTTGAGGGTTTTCTGGGCTTAAAGATAAACTCTACCACTTCATCCTGAAAATATAACATTTTGGATGTCTTCAATTTCTTTGATTTGCTGCCACCTGTATCCAGTTTGATGAAGTCTGCTTGTACTAGGGGAGACTCTTCAATTTCAATGGCTTGAAGTATATCATTCAAATTACCTCTTGACCCCTCTGTAACTACAACCTTACCCTTTCCCTTTAACCTTTGACTCCTAGTCAACTTCTTTTGATCTGTTTTACTAGTTGACTGTTCTAGAATTATCTCCTTAACCAAAGTTTTCTTCTTCTGTGCAGATTTAGGAGTATCTTGGATATTCAATGTTGTTTTTATCATTGATTCTTTAACTTGTTTATGAGGCTTGAGCTTAGCAAATCTTCTTGATTTGTTTCTACAGGGGCAATAATCTTTGATGGAGTTTTTTCTTTAGCTTGAGGACTAACACCTGTTCCTTCAATCCCAATTCTACTCAAAAAGAGGAATTCAACCCAATCTTTGTTTTCTTTCTGCAGCTCATGTAATACTATTAACTTGACTAATCCATGGTGAAATAATAATGTTTCACATGACTCAAATTTCATTTGTACCTTATTAGACATCTTAGCCAAACTTCTAAAAAGATAAAAAGGTAAATCTAGAGATATCATCCTTGTGAAATGAAGCAAGAGTTTAAAGTGATAAGTATACACCTTGCGGTATCTCCCTTCGCAGGTGAAGTACCTCTGAATATTGTAGAGCAGATTGGAAAATGTGTATTTGACATAACTTCTTGGCACAGCTTTGTTCATGTCAACCTCTGTAAACTCTGGTTTTAGAAATATTTTGCAGGGTACCATGTCAAACTTGAAGTTTTTAAACCACCTATCTTCTCCTCTCGGAATTTCTATAACTGCTGATGTCACTTCAGGGGAAATTGGTAAATTGAGGAATCCAATCTTTGAGTTTGATCCTATGAAGTTTATGGCAAATTCTTTGGTGACTTGAGTGTGCCCTCCTTGAAGTCTTTCACAAAACCTCCAGCAACCTACTTTCTTAAAGGCTTCTTCAACAGACTTTTCTTTTGTAAGGGCTTCTACACCTTCAAGTTCTATTCTTAGGCAATGACCTGACCTATGACTCCTTCTTTCTTCAGCCATTTTCTTCTTGAAAACCTTGTATCTTCAAAAATATGTGATAATCCCTCTGAAAATCCTGTGCCTTCAGTAAATTAGCAAATTAGCAATCAGAGCTTCCTATTGAATGAACTGGCTCGCTTGGTAAATGAGTTCAGCCTCACTTGATAACAATTCTGCCTCACTTGATAACAATTCCGCTTCCACCAGCAATGAATTTCAAACTCACTTGATAGCAAGTTTTGAAAATACTGATATAACCTGAATTTGAATGAGCAGCCTCGCTTAAATTTGTTTCAGTTCTGCCTCGCTTGAAATATAGTTTCACAGCCTCGCTTGAAAACTTTACAGCCTCGCTTGAATACTTTACAACCTCGCTTGAATTTGTTTCAGTAAACTCAGGTCTTTCACCACTAATTTCTTCTTCAAAACATAAGCATGCATGCACTATTGTCTTGCATGAGACACATGAAGTCGAAAACGGCCAACTGTTTTCAAATTTGAAAGGACCAATGACAACTAACCCCTAATCGATGACAAATGACCCCTAATAATTACAATGAATGGTTGCATGCATGAAGGAGAACTCGTGGATGACACCTAATGATGAGGAATTTAACATTATTTGACAAATGTGACAGTTCAAATGCAAACTGAGAATCCCTGATTTCATAGCGCATGATTTGCAAATTCGATTTTTTGCGCTACGAAATCACCAGAGTTTTCATCGCGCAAAATCAACTTTTTACACTGAGCGTGCTACGAAAACATGGTTTTGTGGCTTATTCATCAAATTTTCAAAAAAACTTTAAAAATGGGTTTCAAAATGTGGCATAAGATCTTTGAAGAATGAAACAAGGTTAATGAACATTGTTTGGTGATGGAATGAGACTTTTAACCCATGATCTAGACCTTTAAAAATATAAAAAATGACTCTAACCCTATCTAGCATTATGACTTAAGAACAAGTGTAACTGACCAAGTTTTAGAAAATTTTTATAGTGATAACATTAAGTATGCACATTTTTTAAAAATGTTGGTTATTTAACCATTTTCCAAGTTGTCTTCTTGTTCTTGTTCTTGTTCTTTTTCCTCCTAAGATGTTTTTTTTTTCTCGAATGTTATTCAAGTTTATATTTTTTTGTTTTTCTTTGCAATGATTTTTTGTAATGAAATTTTCAATTTTTTTATATAGTTAAAAAATAATAATAAAACTAATATTTCAAAGTTATGCTTTTTTAATATATTTATGTATATTTAATCAATACTTCATTAAACATAAAATAATTGTCACTAAAAAATAATAATTTTAAACACTTGACAAAAATACACCTTTTGCATATAGATATAATTTAAAAAAACACATTTCAGGACATTTTCGTTAAAAATGACATGTTAAATAAATGATCTTTATGGAAAAGATTAATAGAAAATTTTGAAAAAATAGCAAATTTTATGATATTTTTATGAATTTTATGTCCATATCATATTTGAAATTGTTGTTTTTGTTCTTTCTTTTTTTAAATAATTATTGACATAAAATTTTAAGTAAAAATAACAAAAAAAATGTTTTAAATTTTTAAAAAAAATCTTTAACAAAAAAACAAAGGAAAAAGTCAAAATAACAAAATATATATATATAAAAAAAAAAAAAAAAACAAACAAAACAAAAATTTTCAAGAAAAATGAAGCTGCATAAAGCAATTTATGGAATGATTGTATGTATATGAAATGTTTGATATAATGCTTGAATGAGATGTAACATCATGGATGCTATGATTTTAGGATATACCCATCACAAAAAAGGCAATGAGCCACCACAAATGATCAAGAAAATGTAAAAGGGAAGTGGAGGCGAAAGTAATGACAACAATGAAAGGAAACAAATTTATAATGGAGTTGAAAATTTATTTCATGTAAATATGCATATTATTGTAAGACTCGGTAAGGCATGCATACCCATAGAAAATTGCCAGTAAAATTTGGAGTTAGACTTAGACGGTGGGCAGAGCATGTTGGATTATCATATGATTGGTTATAAAATTTGAAAGGGGTAGGTCCAGAGGTGAGTGATGACAGCTCACTTAGCCAATTTGGCTAGATTTGGTCAAGGGAAACTAGAAGTTAAGTTTTAAGGGAGGATTGTTAGGTAAAACTTGACTTGGTGAAAGAGTCAATGTTACTTGGCCAATAGTGGTGGTTTTGGGCACATGGCTTTGGTTGCTCAAGGTTTTTTGCCCCTGAATTGCTTGTATTGAAGCCTTTGAAAGGCTTAGGAAGACTTCATTGTAATAGGAAAGGGAAGTAAGTGGTGAAGGCTCATTTGTATGTATTTTGGCTAATGGACTAATGGAATTATTTTAGCTGTATTTTTCTTTGGATTGGGGTTTTTCCATGATAAAAATTTTTGTGCTCATGTCTTGTGATTTGTTGCTCTATTTATATATTTTTTCTCGCAGTAAATTTGTATCTCTCTAATAATTTAACAGATCTTCCCATCTCTCTCTGAGGTTCTTGACAATATGTTAGTCTTCCCTGGTAAGCATTACTTCGTCCTCATAAGCAACCAACATTCCATTCCACCTATCCTATTTAGCATTCTCCCATTAGTTTGGGAGGTTCAATTGAATTTCTTGATCCTCCATCAATGCAGGATTTGTATGAATGGTGGGTTCTAGTAGTTCAATTCCTTCATGCTATGTTTGAGCAACCCTTTCTTGGATTTCTCTCCTGTGTAATTCGAATTGGGTTGTTTCCCTTTCCTCAAGAAGAAGTTCCCTCATTTCTTTTACAACAAAAAAACATGTTTCATGAGAAAGGAAATCTAACTTTTCAAAGGACCTATCTTCCCTTAGTTCATCCCTAAACAATTTGATTGTAGTTTGAAGCTTTATGTTTTCCTTCCAAGCATTTTATTTCTTCTGAGAATAGATGTATAAAATGCATAAGGGAAAGAGTACCTACTATTTTCCTCTGCTTCCTAACCTTGAAGGTTTTATTTGGCTTTGGGGTAGAAACAACTTCTTGTATTTTTGTTGGTATGCTAGGTGTCGCAACCCTTTCTTCCTTTTCCTATCGTTCCATATCGATTTATGGAGTTGCAGTAAGGATTTTTTCTAGGTTTTCCCTTATTGCTTCTCGTATTGTAGTAAGGTTTTAAGCTTCCATCTCCAATTAATTTAGTCCCTCAAATTCTTGTCCTTCCCCTTCTAATTTTTGTGTGGTAATAAGGGTTTCATCCACCATTACACATGCTTCTTCTTATGTGACATTAGGGCTTTCTTCCTCTTATGTTACAACAAGTTCCTTTTATTTTTCCACCTTTGTTGGCTCTTTTGTGGTAGCATGGTTTTCTTCTTATTCTTTTCTAAGTTGTAGTAGTTGGAGTTGGATATTCCTTTTTAGTGTACCATGTCACATTTCTCCTTGGTGCTGCCACATATTGAAGCCTCTTTGTCATTTTCATTCAACTCTTCATCAAGGGATTGCTCCCAATAATTTCTACATCATTGTCATGGTTGGTTTCTTCTTGTTGTGGAGTTGTAGCAGGGGTTTCTTCTATCACAATGGTTGTAGTAGGTATCTCCTCTTATAAACAAGTTGAAATAAGGTATTCCTCAACTACATCTTCAAAATTTGCAATAGTTTTAGCCTCTGGAGTTTCGAAAACTTTAGTAAAAGTTACAACAACTGCTACTTTTGCTAGTGCCCTCATTACATTGCTGCAAACGTGGCCTACCCTAACCAATTCATGTTCAACCAATATTTTTATGAGGATATGGTGTGAGAGGACGTCCTTGGGGTGGATAGACTCTTGAACAAGGGTTATTAATGTTTGAAGAATTCTCCAAAGGAAAAAATATGTGTTGATGAACATGCCATGCCTCAAGTGATCCAACAATGTCAAATGTTGCAAGTGAACTACTCCATGGAAAACCTCACATGTAAAATATCTCTATACTAGCATGATTAAATCTCCTTAAGGGGTTGCCAATGATTTTCATCCAAACCAAATTTCATTTCTGACCAAACCCTCTCCTAGCTCAAGAAATTGTTCCATAATCAATGGTTTTGGTCTCCACCAATAGTACCATTTCTTTCTAGTTTGTGGCAACCTTGTTACATTTTCCATGATGTCCTTAGCCACTTATGCTACCATCCCTCACATTGAAATTGTAACTAGTTTTGGTCTTCATAATGTAATTTCAACATTAATGTATTTATTATATTTATTATTAGTAGTATTTTATTTTGGTAAAATCATGTCAAAAAGATAAAATAATTTATTATGAGTCAAAAGAAATTGTATTTGAGTCATGTCCCATTTGGACATTTGAAAGAAAATAAATTGAATTTTTTATTTTTGAGTCAAAGATTCAACACAAAGACCAAGTCAATCCTCCTTGGATAAGTCAGCCTCTGTGACACCTATTTGACCCTCCTGAACAACTATATATAAGAGTCAAATCAACCTCTTGGTGAACCATTCATTCATTATCACATCATCCATCTCTTTTTGGGCCTAAAAAATAAGAAAGAGAGCCAAAGTAAAGGGAAAGAGAAGGAATTTAAAGAAGAGAGAAAAAATGAATTTTCCGCCCTATTTTTTCTCACACATGTGATATTTTTGAGGAAAATATGAGGTTATTACAGGGCCAAAAATCAGCCTCTACTGCAAGACCAATTGTTTTGTGTGTTTTGACCAGATTTCAAAAAGGTGGACTAACATTGACTTTTATTGACTTTGACTTGTTGGAGGAGACTTGGAGGAGGGTTGACTTGGAATATTTATGAAAAGTTGGTATTGGTCTTCATCTTGGATATTTCTCATTTTGATTTGATTCTATAATAGAAGGATTGTTTGTTTTTCCCCCTTGTGGGGTTTTTCCCTCACTAACAACCTAATTTCTAGCGTTCTTTGTGATCTTTATGTTTTATTTGTATAATTTCTTGACGAAGAAGAAATAAAAGTAATAATAAGACAACTGATATTCACAAGTAATTATCAAGAATAGGAATCAAACATTTAAATACATAGCACTTGGTTTCTCAACACCTCCTACCAAAGACCTGTTATCCTAGAAATAAGGAGAATTCCAATGCTACATCGTCATCATACCCATGTAATCTATGAACTTACTCAATCCATCCTCCATACTGGAAAATAAGCCAAATGTCACCATATTCCTACAACATTAGTGTCTTCGCAGGTTCCCTTCAATTCAATGAGCCTCCTCTTTTTTTTCTCTACTCTGATTTCAGACGTTTTGTGGCTACAAGGTGGAATGAATAATTCGTTGGATAGTCGGCAGTTTCTAATTATGGAAAGGGAATGATTGTACAATGGTGCAATCATGTCATAGGTCGATGGCAGTAAAAATTGATATGTGTGATCAAATCAATGCTCAAGTAGGGTTATGCCAATTCAATGCCATTCATCATGTAGTTAGGAAACATACCTTTCTAACTTACCATGAGTGACCACTTCCTTCCATGTTGGTGACAAGATTCACTATGCCCCACACCTTCATCTTGTTGTCATGTTTTTCTGCAAAGACATTTGGAATCCTTTCTACTGTGAGAATTACAACACAATTTTAGTGTTGTAGGACTCTAGATTTGTAGCACTTCATTTGTTGGCTAGAGTTGCAGCTTCATCTAATCATGGTGTTTCAACAAGTATTGTTGCTACCCAAATCAATTAGTGAAATTTTAGTAGTGGAGTTGCAACGTTTGAGTTGCAACAATCAAAATGCAACAATGGAGTTATAATGATTAAATCATCCTCCAATGCATACCCTGGAAATCAATTTATTAGTAATTCAAAAATTATAAATAGTATATGGATTCTTGAGAAGAAGGATCATGGCATAACCATTACGAAATCATGAAGTGCCCTTCTATGAATCCACCATTATTTGATTTGACTTTATTTTATCTCTTTTTTTATTTTTTCCTTTTTTTTAAACATGTCATGCACCAATGTAGGATGGTTTTGACATAACATGCACTCATGTTATGCCCCCAAGGGATTTTTCCCTTATGGACAATCTATAAGTCATTGTGATGCCATCCATCATTGATTCTCCTAAAAAATAATTCCCTTGTTAGGGGTCTATGATATAACAAAAGCCTATCTCCATGTTCTATTAGAAGATTTCTAAGCTTCAGAAAAACCCATTCCAAGTTGTATTTTTGTCCGAAGCATTTGGATCTCTATCCCTATTGGAAAAATTACTCTCTTCCCATATACCAATTCATATGGCATGCAACAAATAGTAGTCCTCCATGTTGTTCAGTACGTCCACATAGCTTCAAGGAGTTAGTCAACACAATCCTTGAGGTGTAATAAGTCAATCTTGGTGATAATAGCCTCAATAATTTTATTTGTCCCTTACACCTATCCATTGGCCTGTGGCACATGCATGAAACTATTTTCTATATCAATGTCCATATAAATCCACTTTTTTTTTTTGTGGGAGTTGATGTATTGGGAATGATTTCACAAAGATGGTTAGTTTTTCAATTGAATATTAGTCAATGTATTTCATTGCCTTTATGATATACACAAAGTGAGTACATATATAATGTTGAATCAAGAAGGCGGGTTGCAGAGGGTAGGATAAGTGTTTATTTCAACGTTATGACAATGTCTTGTGATTTGGGGCAAGGGGGTGCAGAAGGCTTGGTGTTTGTCACTATTGGATTTATGGGATTTTGAGTCATTGCAAAATAAATGGATTGTAGAGGGAGAATTATTGCATTAAGATTGGGGAACTTGAGAAATTAGAGGGAAGTTGCTTGGATTCTTTATCTTGTCTTACATTGAACAAAAGATCAATGGGAAAGATTTTGGTCTTGTCACATATTTAATGTGAAATTTGTGAAGAAAATTTATTCATCTTATCATGCATTTAGAGTAAACATTTGCAAAATATTTATCTCTATCTTGTAATGGTTCAATATGAAATTTGTGGAGCATTTCCAAGTGCAAGGTTCACAATCTATTCGAGTAAGGGTTTCACTTTTGAGAGTTTAATTGTTGGGATGGAGGTTTCACTTACATATATCTATCATAAGGCCCCAATTTAGTATAAGTTAGATTTTGCACAATTTTAATCTCATTTTGTAAATGAAAAGTTTCAATTTTCCTGGTATGCAACCAAAACTTTATCTAGTTTGTGGTACCATAATGACCTAATGCTACCTAGACGAGGAAACTGGGTTAGATTTTTGTAAATTTGGAGCATATTTCTATCCATGGATTCAAAAGGATGAAGAGAAATTCCAAATTCTATAGATTTTGGGTTGAACCATTCCCTTGATTATTGTGGCCTTGGAATTGAGACAACGTGAGAGGGTAAGAAGATTGTTACAAAGAGAGATATCTACAAGATAGGGAGCTACAACTTCTAACCATGGTGATATGGAAACGAAACAAGGTCTAATGAAAAAGAAAAAATAGTTTCCTAGGACGAAAGTGTTGATCCTATAACGAAAAGACCAACCAACAAACCATCTTCCACAATAAGTAGAAGCACGTGAAATACATCATAAAATATTATTATTACCCTAGGCATTAATAGAATCATGCTAAGTCCTAACTCCACATAATGAATAAGCCCACGCCATAGATCTGCCATAAATCACATCCCATAACATAACTCTCAAATATGCATAATTCAAATTGAACAAAAATTAGAATATTTTAAATCCTTAAACCTTACACCAACAACCATACAACACATCATCTATAACTTACCCACACCCATCAAACATGTAATAACCATAGATACTTTGATATGGATCTAACCTCAACAATGTCCAGACTTAAAAAACAACACAAAAAAGTCCAAACCTATAAGTAATAAAATGAAATCAAGAAAAATAATATTGAAAAAGGATTTTAATAAAAAAACCGTAAAAAATTGGCATATGGTTTTTTTCTATAGCACAGGGTTTGTCCAATTTGAACCTTCAAGTTCAAAATTCAACGAATCTCAAACGATTTCAAAATTCAGCAAACCTAAAAAAAATTGTTCAAATTTATTTAGATTCACTTGGGTTAATGTATACTAGGTTAATACATTAGCCAGATGTCATTCTAAATTTGAAATGACGTGCATCCATAGAGGAGTCAAATAATTTCATTAAAGTTCAACTAGTTCCGCCAATTGACCTAGCCACTATTTAAAATTCATTTTGAATTTGTCTTTCAGTGACTGCACGAGGAGATGCTAAGGCATATATTCAACTAGTCATGCGGTTGTGGTCCAACGATTGTGTGTAGACATAAGTCCCCACAAGTTTCATTGTCCATTCTTGGGGAGTGACTATTCGTGCCTATCAATTTACTCTGAGTATGAATTTCCCAAACAAATGATAATTCAACATCGAAAAAATAAAAATAAAAATAGTTCCTTTTCTTTGCATATATAACGGTTGAGTAAACAAATTGTGGTAGTTTTTTTTTCACCTGATAAAATTACTTCTTTGTTATTTATTTTGAATCAAATAAAGTACATTTTTTTTGTTGTGGACACTGGAAATTGTCCCCAATCTTGAGGAACACTTAACAGTTCTGATTAACATATCATGTCACTTTATTAGAGGGTTTATAATTCTATGTTTTACTATTCTAAACTTCTATAATGTTGTCTGAAAGTGCATATATAAAGGACAATCATGTATCCTTGGTTCTTACATCAATAATTTAAAAGTTGATTGACTAAAATATGTAAATATAACATGAAAAAAAGCATATATGATAATTCGTTGAATTCGTATTTATGTCTTCCATAGAATCTGTGAGGCTGATTGCAAATTCCTTGAAATGGGAGTTGCTTCTACTCCTGTTGGATCAATGAACGACAGTCCAGTTGAGCTAAAGTAGTGTTGCAAGTATTTATAATCTGATTGCCAACCAGTTCTTCAATTGAAATGTGCCCTCGTCCCAGTGATAATGCTCTTTTTGATAAACTGTCAACACAAATGTTGTATTCTTTGTAGATATGTTGGAATTGGATATCTTGGAAGTGTCCTCTGATTCCTCTAATTATCTGTTTTCAGGTAGCTAAGTTCAATACCTCAAGCTTTGTTGCACATGTAAGACAATATATAACACATTTTGAATCCCCCAAGATCATGATATTTCTTATGCTTATGTGTTTTGCAATAGTCATAAGGGTCCAAACAGCAAAGAGCTCTGCTTTGGGATTAATGTCAAGACTAATACCAATTTTATACTGTAAGGATTTGTTTTCAGGAATTTTGATCACTCCCCCTCCTCCACACTGATTTTCTTGGGCAGCTCCGTCGAAAAAACCAATAGAAAAAACCAATAGGGACATCTGATGGGGTCACGGGAAAATGATGAATTCTAGGATTCTTAATGGGGAATTCATGAATATAGTCTTTGAAATGAGCAACTATCTTGGAAGAATGAGAAAGAGGACAAAGTCTATCATCTTTGAAGATGATTCCATTCCCGAGGAGCAAAATACCCCAGTCAAAAAAGATTGGTAGAGGACCAAGATGTTTAGATTTCTTGGTCCAATAGAGAAGCACATCTTCAAATTAGGACCATTTGTTGCAAGTATTGTTGCCCATTCTCATGTTAAAATTTTCCCAAATTTCTTGTGCAATATAGCAATATGTAAACAGGTGGTCCATAGTTTCTTCATTATGTTTACAAAGAATACAGGAGTTTGGTCCCATAAATCCTATTTTTTTAAGATTATCCCAAATTAAAATTTTATCATGGAGAACTGTTGAAATGGAATGAAGAAATGACACCCCAAATGGGGCTTCTGATTTAATTTTCCCTTAATTAAATTAGAAGAAAAATTGTAATTCCATCTCATAACAACTTGTAAGTGTTAACTGAGTCAGCAAGACTTAGTTAGCTAAGTTATTACGAATTGGAAGTCAAGTTGGAGGCACTGGAGTCCACTTTAAGTTTTAGGGTGTCCAATGACAGTTATTTGTAAGTTGTAATTAGTTAATTCAATTATTTGAGTTAAAATCAGTTTAACTAGTTCTAACTGAGAGAGGAGCTAGTGATAGGTCTGGTGAATTAAATTTAATTTAATTCACAAGTAGTGATCAATGAGTTAGCTGATAATTCATTATAAATAGTTGTCGCATGTCATTTCTAAGGAAGACCCAATTGAGATTGGGGTTAAAGGGAAGATAACTATCAATTGTATAATTAGAAAAATGTATAGGTCATGCATGAGGTCATTAGGTTGTCTTGAAGGAATTGCACAATCAATTCTGGGGAATTTCTTGATTAATAGGGCCACAATTCCTCCAAGAATGTGTAAGAAAGGCTGGTTAGACAGAGGGTGAGAATTGGTTAAGTATTGGACCAATTTTTCCTAGATCAGAGTGAGACAATCAACAAAGTGCAAAGGTTTCTCAGGAAGGGAAATAACATAGTATTGTTTCATGATCTTGACTTTCTGAAATATACAGATAACAAGGTTTTTAGCTGAGGCTGTCCCCATATACATCTTTTGTTGTGCGATTTATAATTTCTTTCTCTTACTTGTTATGTGATTGTGTGATTGAAATTGGTTTCCACAATTTTTAGAAGTGATTCAGTGTTTTGTTTTAGTACATCAAAAGATCAATTGAATCCATTTAGATATTTCTACAAGAACTAACCATGTAAAACATTTTAGTTTTGTTGGGATGTGCCAATTTCAAATGTACTTGTTCCACCATTTCCTATTTTGTTCAACTTCAGAGGATGTTATAGCTTCATAATCTAGTCTTGCTTTTACTTCCCCAACAGATGTGTCCAAACTTTAAATTAAATGGTCCTTCGAATTACTTAGCCTAATTTCGTTTAAACATATCTCAGATATGAAATTCGACCATTCCTTGGATAGATTATCTCTGTAGGAGATAAGCCAGTAATTTTGGGTAGTCCCAGAAGTGTCTCCAGATTTGATGTCTTGAAGATAGACCAGTCCTCTGAAGGTGAGGTGAGAGGATAGTTCAGGAGAGAAATTATAGACTCATGCCCCTCCAATAAAGGGGTCCTTACCTAGTATAACCTGTCTGCCATCCCCTACTTTCCAGGCAAGCCAACTATAGAGGTAAGGAAAAGCTGCAATAATGGCCTTCCATACTATAGAGTCTCCCTTGAGTGTTTTTTTGGCAATTTTTCTGATTCAGTCCACCACAGGCTTTTGAAGAAGGTACTTCCTTCTTATAGTATGACTCCATAGACCCTTACCAAATAAGGCTCTCCACCGATTTTTAAGTGATAAGGCCTTGGAAAAATAGGGAAGGTTTTTGAAACCCCATCCTCCAAGATGTTTGGGAGAAGATAATGTTTTTCAGCTGGTAAGATGAAATCCTTCCTTGGATTTATTGCTTGTCCATAAAAGTCTGAACATCAATTGTCTAATCACATTTAGGGTGGAAGAGGGAATCTTAGCTAGTGATAGCCAATATACAAGGATGTTTTCCAACACATCTTTGACGAATATCATTCTACCCCCCAATGATAGCCAATTATAGCACCATATATTTATTTTCTACTCAACCTTTCGTCCTATATGGTAATCATTGGGTTTAAGAAAAAAACCAAGATATTTAAAATCACTTTCTAGAGAGAGAGATTGTAGAGGAAGAAACTTTTGAATAGCCGATAGGATATCAGGATTGATAGAAAAGTAATGGAAGGTTGATTTATTTAGGTTAATCTCCATACCTGTGATGTTGCAGAAAATGTTGATAGATTTGCAAAAAGCTTGCCATTATGCAACAATGCTTATACCCATAAAGAGGACATCGTCCACAAATAAAAGATGCGAGATATGATAGTTTGGAGAAATTTTTATCCCAATAATATTGCCCTTTTGTTTTTCTTCTAGGAGAAAACGACTCAAACCTTCCATTATCAATAGAAAAAGTACAAGTGAGAGCGGGCATCCTTGTCTAAAACCCCTAGAACAAGAGATGTTTCTGGAGAGAGAGCCATTAATTAATATTGAGAAATTTGTTGAAGTCACACATCCCATTATCCAGTTGACGACCTCCAATCCCAGTCTAATCTGAAGAAGGGCAAGTATGAGATATGTCCAATTGACTTTATCACATGCTTTGTTTAAATCCATTTTTAGAATCAGAGCATTCTGTTTTTTGGTTTTAATAGTGTAGGGCCTCCTGTGCAATCCTAATGGCATCATGTATATATCTGTCATTTAGAAGCCAAAATGATTAGAGGAAATTTTCTCTACAAGAAGAAGCTTGATCCTATTTGAGATCACCTGAGAAATGGGACTGTAATCCAGGAAGGTTTTGGTCTTCGAGGTCTTGGGAATCAAAGTAATATAAGTCACATTGATGTCCTCCGAAACTTCCCCTGTGATCCTAGATTCTTCCACCATAGATTGGATATCTAGTCCCATCATATTAAAAAATAAGAGGAATAATTCGACCGTCCATCCATCTGGTCCAGGACTTTTGTCACTGGCAAAGTGTTTAAGGACCTCTTTGATTTCTTCTAGTGTAACAGGGCTACCGATCCGAAGAGTTTCCTCTTGACTGAAGAATCACGGGTAATGTTTGATTATTTGTAGATGGGTGCTAATATTAGAAGTTCCCGGATCTCTAAAGAGGCCAGAGAAGTGTGATGAAGCAACTATCTTCAACTCTTTTGTATAAGTGACCTTCTTCCCATCTATAATTTCCAATTCCCAGATGGCGTTGTTATTTCTTCTGTGGTTAAAATATTTATGAAAGAATTTTGTATTGGCATCTCCCTTATTAATCCACATCACCCTGTGTTTTAGGCGCCACATGTTGCACTCCAAATTTAAAATCTGTTTTTTTTTTGGTATCCAACCAACTCAATCTCTTTGCCAATACGACCGAGAAATTTTCTAGGGGAAGATCTGAGACAAGTATTCATATTTTGTCTCAACAATCAACAACAACTCTTGGAGTTCCAATTTTCTATTCTTTTCCCAGGCTATAACAACGTTCTTGAGCACAAAAAGTTTCCTAGTTAAGGAGTGCATCGCAGAGATGTTAATGTCACAAATGACTTTTTGCCAAGTGTCTCTTACCGGACTCCCATAGGACTCCTTTACCAACCAAGGGTGGTTAAATTTGAAAGGGTGAAAGTTTTTATGACTATCATAATCCAACTCCAAAAAAATAGGCAGGTGGTCAGATAATTTGTCTTGTACAATCCAAGTTGTGTGAGACACCCCATGTAACTGGGCCGTTAATCTTGCCATCATAAATTTCTCGAGTCTCTTAGCAATTACCTCCCCTCCCGATCTACCATTCCTCCATGTGAAAGCTAAGGGAAATGGGGCTATGTCACGGAGTGAATGTTCTCACAGCATAGCCGAGAGTTAACAGCTATGTGCCCTCACGTGGAATGACAACAATTTAATTTTCCGTCGTTAGAGAGTTAACAGCTCTGTGCCCTGGTGGAATGACAACAATTTAATTTTCCATTGTAAAAATTAATTAAAATATTCGTTTCTCGAACTGGAACATAATAAGGAACCTCATTAAAAAGGTTAGAAAATCCGAATTCGCCAACTAAAACCCAAACCATGTGACACTGGATTTGCAAACAATGTTCCAGCATAAGCTGTCTGTAGGACAGTACTGGAAACCATGTTTTGACAGGTGTGAAGCCATGTATTTTCATAGTAAACACTCTAGAGTCAAACAACATAGCAGTTCCCAGCAGAAAGAGAGTCAATTTCATAAATAACATGCAACAGAGCAAAAACGACAGTAATGGCAATAGCAATGAAGAAGAAGAGGAGGGTATTGTTTTCTAGGCTAATGCGAGGTTTTCATGGCACAATCAAAGGCATTTCCAACAGAGGCTATCGAGCAGAAGCCAATGCCAGCACTAATTCTTCTTCTGCGAAAAGGCACTGTAAGCAAAACCAATTGAAAGAGGGGTTCCGCATTTTGCAGGATACGGAGCAGCCTGTTGAATCGTCGGCTTTATATCAATCTCTTCTGCAGAGCTGCATTGAGAAGAAAGCTTTGGCAGAGGGAAAATTAGTGCATGCCCATATAATCCAGCGGGGAGTCATGGGGGACATATTTCTGGCGAGCACCCTTATCAACGTGTATGCCAAAGGCGGAGGCACTTTGGCAGAAGCCCGAAGAGTTTTCGACCAATTACCAGAACGAGATGCGGTCTCATGGACTGTCATGATCGCAGGTTATTCTAGGCAGGGACGCCGTGAAGAGGCCAAGGAATTATTTTGCCAAATGAAACGATTGGGTTTTCAGCCCAATGAGTACACCTTTGTCAGCATTTTACCAGTGTGCTCAGACTCCACAGCCGTGGAGGAGATCCATGGACAAATAATTACTTGTGGATTTGAACAAAACGTCATCTTGGGAAATACCCTTGTGTATATGTACGCAAAATGTGGTAGCATCGAAAATGCACGCTATGCGTTTGACAAAATGCCTCAACCAGACGTGGTCTCCTGGACGACGTTGATTGCAGGATATTTACAGAATGGTTGTGTTGGTGAAGCCCTGGATTTCTTTCAGACAATTCCGCAGAGAACTGTGATCTCTTGGACAGCCATGATTTCAGGATATGTGCAAAATGGCCATGGCGGAGAGGCACTGGACCTCTTTCGGCAAATGCAGCTTACAGGTGTGAAACCGAACTCTAATACGTTCACTAGTGTTTTGCCTGCATGTGCTAATTTAGCAGCTCTGAAACAGGGGATGGAGATCCATGCACAGGCCACTAAGAATGGCCTTCTTCAGTCCGATGTCTTTGTGGAAAATGCCCTTGTAGACATGTATGGAAAATGTGGTAGCATAGAGAATGCATGCAATGTGTTTGGCAAAATGCACGAGCGAAATGTTATTTCCTGGACGGTAATGATGGCTGGATTTGCACAAAATGGATGTCTGGATGACGCTTTCAAGCTGTTTCAGGAAATGCCTGTGAAAAATGTGATTTCATGGACAGTGTTAATAGCTGGATGTGCTCAGAATGGGTGTTTGGAGGAGGCCGTCACTCTGTTTCAACAAATGCAAGCAGCAGGATTGAAACCAAACTCAAATACCTTCGCGAGTGTTTTATCTGCTTGTGCTAACTTGACAGCTTTAGACGAAGGCATGATGATCCATGGAAAGATAATTAAGAATGGATTTCTTTATGATGTCTTTGTTGGCAGTGCCCTTGTTGACATGTATGCAAAATGTGACAGCATAGAAAATGCACGAAGTTATTTTGACCGGATGCCTGAAAGAAATACTGTATCCTGGACAACAATGATCAGAGCGTACGTACAGATTGGACACAGTGATGTGGCCTTGAAGCTTTTTCAACAAATGCAAGTTTTGGGTTTGAAGCCAGACCCAAATACTTTTTCCAGCATCCTCCCAGCATGTGCCAATTTGGCAGCTTTGGATCAGGGCAAGGAGATCCATGTGGAAATAATAAAATGCAAATTTCAGGCTGATATATTTATTGCAAATGCCCTTGTAGACATGTATGCAAAATGCGGTAGCATAAAGAAGGCACGATCTGTGTTTGACAATATCCATCAACGAGATGTGGTGTCATGGAATGCAATGATTTCAGGATATGCAATGCATGGCTGTGCCAAGGATGCCCTTGCTCTTTTTAAACAAATGCAACAGTCGCATATAATTCCTGATCAATTCACTTTAATTTCTGTTTTATCTGCATGCTGCCATGCAGGATTAGTGGAGGAAGGGAGGCAATACTTTGATAACTTGAGGCAACGTTATCACATTACACCTACAATGGAGCACTATGGCTGCATGGTCGACCTTCTTGGCCGTGCTGGGCACCTGGATGAGGCACATGACTTTATTAACAGAATGCCAATAAAGCCCAATGCTACTGTATGGGGATGCCTTCTCAGTGCTTGTAGAGTCCATACCAATATAGAGTTAGGAGAGTATGCAGCAGAACGCATTATTGAGTTGAACCCAAATGATGCCGCACCTTACATTGTGCTGCCAAATTTGTATGCAAAAGCTGGCAGGTGGGGTGACATCGACAAGGTGCAGAAGAAGATGAAAGAGAATAAGGTAGAAAAGAACCCTGGATGTAGCTGGATTGAAGTCAATAAAGAGATTTATGCATTCCTTTCTGAGACAGGTCATACGAAGAAACCTAAAACATTTAAAGTTGGCTAAATTGTGTTGACAAGTCAAGGCTGTAAGGTTTTTGCCAGATATAAGGCCTGTGCTGAATGATGTTGGATGGCAGGAACAAACCTTCTGTATTGATGTTGAATGACAGTGGAAAAACCTTCTGCCACTACAGTGAAAACTGGATCCTTCAATTTTATTCTACCAAAATGTCTGCTGCATAAGAGAGTAAGTGGCAGAAGGCCTTATTGAGTTGCATCACAATGACGCCACACCTTACAATTTGTGCTGTCAAACATGCATACCAAAGTGGGCAGGTGGTATGGCATTGACAAGATGGAGAAGAAGATGAAAGACAATAGGATAAAAAGAACCCTGGATTGAGGTCATTGAAGAGGTTTACGGATCCCTTTTTGAGACAGGTCACACCAAAAAACCGAAAACATTCACGCAGATTTGGTTAAAACTGTACTTAACAAAGCAAGGATGCAAGGGTTTTGCCAGACGGGCTTGTACTTAATGATGTTCACTGTGCAATATGCTTGGCGGTGCTTATTTAACCATGATGTGAGCTCGCACATTATTCTATATATGGACACATTTTGTTCTTGGCTTGTGATAAGCAGGTTTTATGAAAAAAACTAAATTGCCTATATTAAAAACTTCGAAACAACACCCACCCTCTTTTACATGTTATATAGGGGGTTTATGGTTAGGGGTTCATGGGTATGTGGGTTAGGAATTAGGGATTGGTTGCATAATTAGTGAGTAAAGCTGGTAGGCATCTTAGCACTCACATAACTGTCTTTTAGTTATTTGGTCCTGTTTCAACAGCGTACTCCTGAACACCTCTTCTCTAGACTGCTGGAGTTGGATCATTTGACTGATTCTTCTATGCATATCATTGGTTTCCACTTCAGCCTTTTGTAACAATTTCATGACCGGAAGTCCTAATGAAGAAGGAAAAACTTTTGTTCCGTAAACCAATTGAAAAGGAGACATGCCTATTGACTTTTTTGGTGCTCACCCAGTCAGCCCACAATGCATTTACCAGCTTCTTATGCCAACTTCTTTTGTTTTCTTGCAGCAGTTTCTTAATTATGTTGACCAGGCTCTTGTTGGAAGATTCATCCAAGCCATTACCCTGAGGGTAATAGCTTGTTGAGTGGCCAAGAATAATGTTATATTTATGATAGAAATCCACCATTTTCTTTGATCTAAAAGCAGTAGCATTGTCTGTGATGATTTTCTATGGGCATCGAAATCTGGACAAAATATTGCCTTCCAAAAGCTGAATGATAACTGTGTCTGTAGCCTGTCCGGTTGGAACTGCCTCAATTCACTTAGTAAAATAATCGGTTGTTGTCAATATCCATTTGTGTTGTCCAGATGAAGCAAGTTGAATTTCACCGATAAAATCAAGTCCCCACTGTTGAAATGGCTACTCAACTGCTATGGGTTTTAGGGGCAGCGGGAGTTCACCCATGTGAATTGCACCTAATCAGAGCACAAAACATCAACACTTGAGATCACAGATCCATTCCCAGTAGGCACACTGTCAAGAAATTAAGCTGATTGTTCCCTGAAGAAGTTCGCTATGAAAGCACTACACAACCTGGTCACTGCACAGTGTTGTGCAACTGTTGCGTAGCATTTTTTGGCACCCTGCAAAGCCATGCACGCAGTCATAAATCGATCTTCATCAAAGTCTGAGGTAGAATGTATCATTCCTAATTCCAATTTGTGTTTAAAAGCTTAACCTGTGGTTAATTAAAGTTCATTAAGCCCATTGTTTCATGCGGATTCAAGTCTAGGTATCGAAGCATAGGTCTAAGGTTAATGAAAATGTTGTTGGAGTCTGAGTGGATTGAGTGAAAAGTGCATGTAAAGTCCTTTAATGCAGGATTCCTTGCACTTACCTCAGTACACCTTTTGCAGAACGTGTTGTAAATATGATTGTTGAGTCATAGTTAGGTTTCTTGTGTTGTTAACCTTTTATTGCGTTGTTCACCTGAGTTTAGTGCTGTATTTCCACCATCCAACCAACATGTCACGAGTACAAATTGGGACCTGTCATATCGTTTTAAGGACAGAAGGCTACCACTGCCAACATGAAAAAAAGCAAAGGAGGAGAGATAATGCGTATTGAGCCTAGAAACTTGGACCTAATAAACTTTGATCCGACAATAAGAGTAGCTTTTGAACACACTGGTTGCATTTCCTTCTGTGAAAAGATACGGTCTAATGGTCACCATGAACAACTTGCCAGCATGTTTTCTTTGAATTTCAAGGGAGATAGGGTTAAGTTGGATAATCTGAACTTTGTCATTATAGAGAAGTTTGTTTCTAATGCCACAACTATCCCTTTGAAAGGAGAAAACTGGTTTAAGGGGGAAGAGTTGGATGTAGCCTATTTCAAGGAGTTTGTGAAGCCTCAGTTTAAATACAAATTTGATACAATATTTCCCAACACTTACCTTATAGATCATTACAATCAGCTGCTCAAAGTCATCCAAAGGTATTTTACTTGCGAGGGTAGGTTTAGTAGGGTATATCAGTATCATATTAGATTGCTTCTGCATTTTACTTCCAAGAAGGCTCTAAATTTTCCATATTATTTGTTCAAAAGTTTGGGTAAAATGGCTGAGAGGGTGCAAGCAAAGAAAGACAATCATATGCCTAGTTGTTTCATTTTTCCTTCATTAAGTTGTTGGTATTGCATGAATTTGAAAGGAGGAAAATATCACAGGAAAGCTTCTTGTTAGGTGTTGGTCTGCTACCTCAGGAAGACATCTTCCCTATGGATACTTAGGAAGAGAAAGAAGAACCTAAAATTGAAGCAGTGATGAAACCAACAACAAAAGAAGTGTTTCAGGGCAAGAAGATAAGAAAAAAGGCAAAAGAGAAGGTTCAAACAGTAGTTGAGCAAACACAGTTTGTATTTAGCCCAAGAATAAGGTTGAGGACTAAGCAAATCATAGAGGAGCCAACTCCTCAACAAACTGCTACTATCCCTTAAGACAAACTAGAGAAAGTTTTACATGAGGCACAAAATTTCCAAATGGAGGAAGAAGATAGTGAGATTGCCAAATTGAAAGATGATCTTGCCAAAGCCCACCTTGAGACTGCATACCTACAAAGAGAAAACAAGGAGTTCAGGCACTTAGCACTGAAGGCAGCTTAACAAGTGGAGGGGTCTAAAGGGCCCTCTAAACCCACTGCACAAGAGAAAGGCAAGCAAGTGATAGATTTTGAACATATGGAAGAATCTAAAATGAAACCAAGGAAACGTGTGACTAGAGCAACAAAAGCTACAATTTAGTGGAAGGAATAGAAGAAGGAGGTATTCCATTCAGCAGAAAAACCTGAGTTCTATCAATGGGAAGAATACCAAAGTTTGTTTGAAGAAATTGAAGGTTCCTAGTTACAAGTTATGAAGATCTTAGAAGATAATGAGGATTTTAAGCAACTTGTCCAAGATACCCTTGTAGAGGCTAGTATTCAGTTAGCAGAAGCCGCTGAGACCCTTAGAAAATCGCAGGTAGTGTTGAAATGGAGTCTTCATGTATGTAGACAGGTGAGGAATGTTTATACAAGGAATTTAGTTCTGAAGAGGAGTTTAAGGTTAATGAAACAAAAACTGTCAAGAGTTAGGAGATTGTTGAAGAAATACAAGCAAGCAGCTGGAGCATCTAGAAGTGTGCCAAAGCCATAACCACAGTCACAGTTGGTCAAAGAAATTGACACCTCCTACAAGGATACCAAGGCGTCATCTAGTAAGCCCTCAGCTAGTAAGAAAAGGAGGTGATGTATTAGAAACATATCTTGTTGACTACTAGAGTCTTCTTCTTGATTTTACTTGAGTTTTTCACCATTGCACAACATGACTCTTTTTGCAATTTTGTGGGGATAGTATGGATACATTTTTGTAGTTTTGGATGTTTCTGGGTTAGCACATAGGCTTAGATGATTGGTTGTCATTTTTGGTTTGGTTTGGGGCGAGAAAACACGACACAATCACAAGTTTAAATTTGTTGTGCATGTGTTGCGCATTTGCTGCACAAAGAGGATTTGACCACTTTGGAGCCTATGCGTTGCGAAGGAACATGTAGGATGGGTCCCTCTCCACCTCAGATACCTAGTCATCACCTTTCCATCAGCCATGTATCCTTCAATGTATAGGTGTGCGTGCCAAGTTGGAGTTGCTGCGCAACTCAAGTTGTTTGATGTTTCCATTTCTATGTTGGATTCAAAACTATGCTGCCATGATCAAGAAATATAACTCTGAAAATTAGTGGATAGAGTCATTATTTGGATAGGGTTAGCTGGATAGGGAAAAGTGTATGTTTTTGGTTAAAAAGATAAATGTTGTAGTTTTTGCGCTTAACTTTATTTACTTTTGGTTCAAAAAATAGTATGTTGATAAACTTAATCTGATATGATCCATTGAATGGACAACTCCTGTGATATGTCTGGTCATGTGATATCATCGTATTGAAAGTGTATTTAAGACCACCAAGAACTATGAAGAAAGATTAATTGGAAAATATAGGAGACATATCTTAGTGTATGTAGCAATTTTTATTCAGTGATTAATAAAGAAGACTTGAGTTGTTTTTTCAAGGATTCCTGTATCAACATATTTTGGTGATGTGTTTTACTATGTTCTTATGTGTCCTTACGATTTTAGTTATTCATATTCCATTTCATTTTTCAGTTATTCACAAATCTACTGTATTTTTATTTGAAAGAAGTTAATGAATGCAGATTTCATCTAAGATTCGATGCTACGTTTTCCTTTTAGATAATATTAATGTCTTTCATCTGAAACTAAGTATAAAATTCATCCCTAGAGATGCTTTATGCTTAGTGGGTTGTAATATTGTTTTTCTCCACCATATACTACATATGATTTCAAATATGCGAAGTGTTGACTATCTTGCCCTTTGTAAAACACTGCTCACTATCCCAGTTCAATCACTGATATTTTCCAAACAAGGATACCCAATGCATGTCTTTGTCATTTTGTCATTAAACTTTTAAAAAATTTAAACAAATTCATTTCTCCTATCCTTAAGAGCTAGCCTAAAATCTGAAAAACTCAATTGTTTAATTGAATGAAAGACCCTATAGAGAAAGCCCTCTCTAGACCAGAAGGGCTATATTCTAGTCCAAAAGAGGTTTATGGTTACCTCTGTAGTCATTTCTCAACCTAAAGGAATTTACAGAACGCTAATAGGCCAAATATTTTGTCTCAAAATATATCAAAAGCCATTAAATATCTATAGCTTCTCCTCCTGAATTTGAACAAGGTTTTTATGTCTGTTTATCTCACATATGTTGAAATGGCCTCAGTTCCATTTGCTTTAATGGAATTAAGCTATTCTTTTAGTCACCAATGTAAAATACAAATTATACTACTATCTTGTGGGAGAGTCATTTTAAACAACACTTATATGATATTTGTAAAAATAACATGATTCATTTTCATGAATTTTATCTAGAAAACTCCCCCTAGAATTAGTAAGGGTTTTAAATAAACTGTGTCTGAAATTGGAGATTGGTTCGATGAAGAAAATTTCTCTTTTATCAAAATTTATGGGAGTGAGGTAGGACCTCACGTTTTGCCAAGGTATATAAACGATAGGCTTGTTGTTAGAGAAATAACCAATCAAACAACACTCCATGGTCAAACTAGGGTGTTGTATAGAATGCAAAAGAAGGTATGGCTTGAATTTCCTATAAAACTGGGTTAAATGGTACTAAAGGATAGAGGACATGTTGTGATTGAAGCAAAGGAATTGGAGAAAATGTGGCTTCATTCATTACCCTTTCTTAGATATGACCCTAAGAACATTATCATACCATTACAAATCAATAACCTTGTCAAAGGCTTTTCAATATCAACAACCTTTGTGTGATTATGTTTTTATTCAAGCTAATAACTTTGACCAAGTAGGTAAAAGAGAAAATTTCATGGATATTGAGAAGAAGGTGATTGAGGGGATAAAAAATATGCTCCAAAATAAAAGTGCTCAAATTCTCCAAAAACTGGTGCCAAATCGTAGATCTCGATGTTTTGATTCCAACAGTGCTTGAATCGCCTCAATCCAACATCGTATGAAGAAGTTATCGAATTTTGAAGTTTTTGACAAATAACAAAAAATTCAACTTGCAGGGTTGATTGGGTAGTGTAGGGATGCCACATGGAAGTTCATATGATTACGTGGTTCTGACGTCCGCAATGTTAGTGACCTATAATATAGGATTCATAATTTTGACTTGATTGTTGGTAATCTTGTAAATCTGTACGTACTTTGCCTTCTGCAAGTTGTATTCACATATTTTTGTAAAAAAATCAAAAAATAAAAATAAAAAAATAAAAAAAGAGGGTAAAAAGAAGTCCTAAAAAAATACTAAAAGGACTTAGAAAAAATAAGAGACCCCAAAAGAAAAATGAATAAAACATGAAAGTGTGCAAGCATAAATGCCACTACTTCTTACTTTTTGACTATGGCAGAGTGTCAATAAATGCCATAGTCCATGATGAGTTAAACAATTTAATCTTAACTTATCATTTTTCAATTTCACTTGTTGTAGATAGAGAATAATGAGTTTTCATACAGTTTAATCATGACAATTCAGTAGTTAGGTAGAGAAATGAATTGAATCCAACAGTGTAATCTGGATTCATGGATGAAATAAGTGTAGAATTAAATAGTTTTACTTGCTTTCAAAAATAATAAACGCTGTGAAGGTTGCTAGCTCAAATGCACCTGATCAAAAAGGAAGAAAAAATGTTAGCATGGTAAGCTGGGTAGGTAGAAGAAGGTGAAAAGTCTCAATGTAAATATCATTCATCATGGGCTACCAAATAACTAACTTCCCCTTCCCATAGTCATGAAACATTCTAAACTATCAGTCAGAAAGGCTCAAGGCATTTCGTTGACTTTTGTTGGGACCAGACCAAAGGCTTTATGAGTGATCAGTAAAAGTGTGAAATGTCTATATTAATCCCTAAAATCATATCATTATTCCATTTCATGCATTCATCCCCCTGAATAATCCTAAGTAAAATTCCATTTTTTACTTAAAGGCATTATAATTCTCATTTGATTAACTTCCTACATCATTTGAAAACATTAAGCCCTCAAAATAACATTATATCATAAGTTAAGTGATAATATCAATGCAAATTATCTTTTAAACCTCACTTTACTTGTTATGTTTATATGTTTTGAGTATACCTTGTCCTATTTTTATATTAAACTTTAATTTATATATTAACTCCCTATAGAAATAACCTTCTCCTATTACATATAACTCTTTTTTATATAATAAACCCCAAAACCCACTTATTATAATTTTAGCCAAAGTTATTTATCCGCACATGTTTAAATAAAACACCCACATTACAACCCCTTTGGTTTAAACATATCTTTATGTATAATCTCGCCCCCTCTGGTAACTAAATCACCTTGGTTTAATTAACCATATAATAAAAATATGAGAAAACCTTTAAACGTATTTTATATATGTTTAAAACAAAAAATGTAATTCCCGAAGTTTAATCTAAGCTAAACTTCACTAAACCTATGCCTTTGTTTATATATCCCCTAACTCCCAGTGCTAACTTCGGTTAAATCCCAGTTTAAAAACCCCTCCCGATCGTTTTTTCATTGAAAAAGTCGGTCTTTTGTATGAAATTTAACCAAATCACATTCATTATCGGGGTTAATGCCAACCCTCTGATCCCCTCGATCCATTTAATCCAACGATTAAAAAATCAACGCGACCGTGTAATACAATTCCATCCCTTCCCCATTGCGTAGAATAATAATCATCCGATCTTCATTCATTAAAAGATCCTATGGCCCGAAATAAACTCGATGATGTCTTTTTCCCGCACCTTTCCAATTAATTCAGGCCCTTCGCTTTTAAAAACCAAATCCGATGGCACTAGTTCATTTTCGCACTTTTAAAATGCTCGACCGATGTTTTGAAAAAGTTGTGCGATATAGGTTGTTTTGCGAAACCACCCTGTGTCGACGTGTCCTGACATGATTAGATCGCGTTCGAAAAGTGATTTACCACTTACCGCTTTGAAGTCATGCGAAAACCACCCAGTGGTATTCCAAAACCATTTCCGCCCAACCTATAGTTAAATATGATTTGACTATGGTTTAAAACATGGTTTATTCATAAAACTTATAATTTTCATTGAATTTTCACCTATTTGCGCTTGTAAAGCTTTCAAACCTCACAGATTCTGATTTTCATTACTTTTTATCATTTAAACCCCTGAAAACCTCCGCGAGCCCGTTACCAAGCCTCCCAGCGCCATTTTCGGAGCCTGCCAGTGAACCAGTGACCAGTTAATAAGCCATTTCCCCCTGCAATTCAACCACGGAGAGCCACAGTATCCTCTGGTAGACCAAATTTCTAGAAATTGAAGATTTTCAAAGCACCTGCAACTCAAACGACCGCAATTATACCTGTAAAGGTATTTTTCATCAAACTTATCCACGAAAGCTTCAATTTTAAAAGGAAAAACACCAATTTATCAGTTATTGCCTGTAATTATCCCAATTGCCCATACAAAGCTTGCAAAAAACATCCAAAGTACGGGGGAAACTTTGTCAAAATTTCCCCAGAATCCCTCATTTCCATTTTTACAAGTTTTATCCACTCCTTGATCATTTTTCACTGTTGAATTTGATCATACCTTTCTTCTGAGCATTAAAACCCTTTTTCCATCTAAAACTCTGCTCAGAACCCTATTTTACTAGAGAAATTCTTTAAAAGTCACTTGTTTCCAATAGAAAAACTCAGCAAACAGTCTAAGCTTGCTCTGTTTAGTTAAAAAATGACAAAGAAACAAGTAACCCCCAAATCAGGAGGCCCAAAACCTTAGAAGAAAGCCTCTGCTAAAATCCCTCAGCCTGAGTCTTCTAAAATTGATAAACCCACTCCTGCACTCACTGCTGATTCCATAGAGGTTGTCAGGCATGTCCAACCTCCAGTTACTTTACAAGAAAATAGTCCTCTGGTTGACCTTGATTACAGAATATTGGACCCTTCAGTAGAGTTCAATTTACTTGATGTCTATAACTGGTGTTTTGCAAATCTGTAGAGAAAGGTGATAAAGATATACCAATCTGGGATTCCAATCTGCCAAAGTACATTGTCCCTCTTACTCATTCAGCCCCTGATTTTGTTAGATTGTGTTAGTCCTATTATCTTCCAGACCAAAGGTGCATTGTCAATAAAGATAGAGAGGTCATATTTTATATCAATGCTGAAACCATAAACTCTATGCTACAATTAAACCCTGACCCTAATGCTGCTTCATTGTCAATAGAGGATTTAACTCAGCTTTACCTAGACCTTGATTTTGCTTCTAAGTTCAAAATCTTCCTGACTTTTTGTCCCAAACAAGTTGATATCCCTAAGCTCAATCCTCCATTTAATACATTTGATTTTCCAAATGAAACCAGACAAATTGTCTCCATGCTATCATTCATACTGGGATATAACAGTGATGAATTCACTGATGTTGCTATCTTAGGTTTTCTGTCTACTTTGAGTCCTGGCTAGTCTCTATCAATTGTGTACAATTTTGCCAAGTTTATTTTTGAAAACATGCACTACCAATTATCCAGATTGCCAGAAGAAGGAGTCTTTAGATATACTTCATATCTACTTCATCTCTTTTTATATTATCAAGTAGACAAGTTTCCTATTGAGTTTCAAAAGATATATCCAGAAGGGAATGTACTTTCAGTTGTGTTTTGGTCATCAATTCTGAGAAAATGGAACAGGGAATACAACTATGCAGACTTCAATGACCTATTTTTAGTACTTGCTATGAATTTATTGAATAAAGAACATACCCTTAGAATTAATGAAGAAACAAAGAAGATCTTACAACCATCTAAGAGCTGTAAAACAGGGGATTCGTACTTATACAAGAATTACACAGAAATCAAAGTATATGGTGCACTCTTGGCCCCATATAAATTGCCAAGATTTGTGACAACAAGGATATTTGCTTTAGAATATTTGAGACAACTGTTGAATGCAGATGAAGTCAATTTCATAGCCTCTAGGAAAAAGACTCAGTTCAAACTGAAAAATCAAGTTGGGCCATTCATTGTGAACAACAGAGAAGCAACAAATGAAATTAATGTCAAGTTGAAAGAATATAAATTCTCATACAACTTTATGGGGAATTATGATCCTCAGGGTATTTTAAGTCAAATCAGATTGAAATGCAAATTGTCTGCTTTCTTGCATGACCTCAAGCCTCAAATTGAAAAATATGCCAATAAACTTGAGTGGGAGCCAAATACTTTATTTGATGATGACTCACAGGGCATGCAGGGAAACAGTGGAAAAGATAAACAGGTTGATCAAACACAGGTGTTACAGTGAACAAAGAAACTGAAATTCTTCATAAAATAAATAGAAAGGAAGATAGTTTCATAGCTGAAACTATTCTAGATAAGAGATTCAGAATTCCCTACAATAAGCAAAGTAAATTGACTGATGAAGAAAGGGACAAAGCAATTAATGTTGAAGATAACAATGGTCATGAAACTGATGATGAGGCAACAAAGATATAACTGAAACACTCAAAGAGCTTTGAAATGTCCAACTTGAAGCACAACAGAAAAATATTGTCATGGTTGATAAACAAACCAAAGTTGATATGCCCTCTTCTTCTAAAGAACCTGACAACACAGAGTCAGATATTCAAATCAGGTTTAGAGAAATCAAAGAAAAGAATGAAGAAATCAAAAGTGAAGCATATTCCAAGTTCCTTAAAGAAAAACCTAGGAATAAAGATAGACTCCTCTCAGCTTTTGATTATTCCTCAAACAAATTGGTGATGTCATTTCTCAAGCCCACAGTGGCTGATCCAAAAACAATTGCAGATTTTTCAAAGACAGACCTGGAAGTTGATGCAGATGCTATCCATGAATTGGACCAAATAGAATTCCACAGGAGCAATACATAAATGTTGTATTCTAAAATAGTCAATAAGACTATAAATTCTATCAGGCTTGAGAAAACACTGATAAACCTCTAGAATCAAATGAAATTGGATAAAGCCTCATTATATGCCAATAACATAAGAATCAAAGCATTGGAGGATATAGTAATTGAAGCAGGAGCTGACCCAACAAACATTGAAGGGGCAAAGGTTATAATCAAACAGAAAAATGAAGACATAGCTGCTCTCAGAAAGCAACTAAAATTGCCTCAAAGTGAAAATCCCCAGGCAAAAGAAATTCTTCAGCAGAAGACAGAAAATGATGAACTAAAACAACTTGTTCTAAAAATGACAGCCTAGATAAAGGAAATGGAAAGCCAAATAGAAGCTTTCATGCAAGAAAATGAAAATATGAAGAAAGTCCAACAGGTTTTCATTCCTACAATGATCCCAACTGTAAGTACCACTGTTCCATCTACATTGGCAAAACACTTGGCACCGCAAGGAGTATTGGCAACTGCAGTGCCAATCACTTCTAATGACATCTTTGCCTTTTCTTCATTGACCTCACAGATAAATACAGTAGAGGAAAAAGCTGCAATGATCAGAGCCATGGAAGATCTGTCTATAAAAAATAAAGAAATACTGAGTTTAAAAGGCACCATTAAAAATCTGGAAACATCTAAAAGAGATGCCTTAATTACTTCCAAAGGACATGAACAAAGGACTGACAGATTACAAGAACAAGTAAAAATTCTTCAACAGCATGTGAATCTTACTGAACAGGTTGCCTACATAAAGAATCATTTGTGGAAAAAAAAACACTGAAGGCATTCACTCACAATGGTCTTCTATCCAAATTATATATGAGCAAAAAGATTTGCTACAAGCTGCCTTATCAGAAATTGATAAAACAAAGAAGGAGCTTGGCAACAAACCACCACAAGAAGTTCAACTCATATCATTCTTGAACAGTAAAAACAGAGAAGAACTAGCTGAATTAAAAATTCCAAACAAGACAGAGGCTATACTGGAAATAAAAAAGGTCCTAACAAAAAGAAACATCATGAATAATCTGGAAGAGAAGTGTGACAATATGAACATATCAATTAAAAAATTCAAGACTAAGTATGACTTGTTACTTGAAGCAGGGCTTCCAGACATTCATGCATTGCATGACAAATTAATGCCACATAAGGACTATAACTAGAAAATCAAAGCTCATGCTAAGGAGCAAGCTAAAAAGTATTTGCCACGAGGATCTCCTAGCAACAAAGTACTACTTACAATATTTTGAAAATTTGTTCTTTTTGGAAAATGAAATCAAGCATATGTTCACAGTAAAGCCAAAATTTACTAAATATACAAAGGCTGATGAAAGCTACAGGAAGAGGAGAGTATAAATATTCCAACAGCTCAACAATGGCAAGAATTTACAAATCTGATGTGAATTTGACAAGAAAAAGAGCAGGAAAGTTACATAAAGAAATCATGTTTTACTTTTACCTTAGGGTAAAAATTCAGGGTTAAAGTGTATCAGATTGTCAAAGAGTATCAGTAAAAAGAATGTTACTGATGGTTATTTTTCAATTACATCAGTAAAACAGTGAAAATCAGATGATAAAGAGTATCAGAGTTGAAAGTCAAGAGAATGAATGTTCTACAAGCACCTTCCACGAGAAAATGCACCTAGTGCCAGCGATGCTCACAACACATCAAAAGTCTTTTTAATTAGAATAATCAGTTCTATATTTCCTTGTAAAAGAGAACAGCTTGCAAACTGTTTTGCCGTTGTCCCTCTTCTTATGTTATCTTTCCTATTTTTCCTTAAAACATTATCTCAAACTCTAAGATATTTTGTAAACAATTTAAATGTATAAATACTTCATTATTCGAAGTATTCATGGTGGAATAAAATTTCTCAAGACAACTATAGTCATTTTGCTGGACATATTGAAGTTGGTGTGAGTCAATTAGCGAAGCAACAGACTGGAAACGAGATTAAAGACATCATAACTAAGGATTATCGTGGTGACAAGATAAGTTTCGTCTTTTTCCTGTTTTCAGTGTTTTTCTTTAAAAAGTTTATATACATTCATGTAATGTGTTTCTATTCTTTAATGATAAACTAAGGAGAATTTAAACAAGATTAGTGATAATAAGCTCCCTATTTTAAACTAGTTGGCATTTTTATGTTTTATGCTTGATAACCAGACTATAGAATTCTTAATTGCTCTAGGTCTCAGTTTGATCCCCTCCTTCAATCCTTTTTTATGTAACTTAAGGATTCTTAAGTGCCATTTTGTTCAAATTTCACCCATTCCATCAACAAAGCCTATTCAAAGCCTTAGAAGGTCATCTATCCTTCCCTTAGTACATTTGCATCTTTAAGTCTTATTTCTTATCTCTGCTTGCCTAGGAAATTGACTCCATAGCCCAATGTTCTGGTAGATCTTTCTGGTTTACCTTGAAACACTTTTTATTCCCACCACTCTTACAAAACAAATCCAACTGTTCACTCATAGCTAGCCTAAAACCCTTTACCAAAACAAAGCTAAATCTTTAGGAGAGATCCCTCTCCGGAGTTCAGGAAGGCTAGATCCTGAATTCCCAAAGCGGTTCTTGGTTACCCCTAGTTTTCTTAACTACAAAAATCCCCATCCCACAACCTGAGAATTACTAGGGTGATAACATGCTGGCGACCATACTGGGGAACTAACCACTCTCCAGTTTTAAGTTTAATCTTGAAGGAAGATCTTTAACTGTATCTTTTCTACTTTAAGATTAAGTTTAAAGGTTGTGATTATTTACCCAATAAACATTCTGGTTCCCAAAAAAGTCTATTACACTAGATCCAACCCATATCCTAATCCTCCAGAGATAGTAGACAATCCAGACCAGATAAGAAAAAAGAAAAAAAAAATTGATAGTTCCGAAATTGAGACACCCCTTAAAAGAGCTGATTCTTTACCAAAAGAATTAGTATGCTGATCAGACATTGATTTTGACTTGAAGTTTGAGAAATCACTATTTAGAACCAAATCTGAATCTGATTTAAAAGAAATTGTTTTAGATCCTATTTTTACTTCTTATGCGAGTGAAAAACACAAAATTATTTCAGTTCCTACTAAATCAGACCAAACTGAAAGTAAAAGTCCAGTAAAAAGCGTAAGTATCACAAAAATTAAAGACATTGAAGAAGCTGTTAAGTTAGCAAATTTTTGGTCTAAATTTAAACCCCCAGTTTCTGAACTATATACCACAGTTTTTCCAGCATCAGATTCTACTATGTATGCTGCCACCTCATTCACATATTCTACTGTCAGTTCTCCTCAAGAGCCATTAAGCCCTGAGTTGCCTCTGCACCATAGAATCCTATATTCATCATATCCACAATCCACTGCTAGTTCATCAACTGATCCATTCATCCCTGAGCTGCCCTTGCAACCCAAATTAGTTTATCCACCAGTTACTCAGCCCATTACAACTACCATTAGCCATACTACTTCTTTTTCATCCCCTTTGCCAAGCTCTTCAAGTACATCCATTGTAGTAACTAGCACTATCCCTACTACTACTACTGTACCTCCCAGATCAGCTAAAATTCAAGCCATGATAGCCTGATATGCTCCCTTGGTCTTACCTCAGAATCTTCATGACATGCCCCAGAACTATTAAAAAGATATTCCACTGTTTGATAATCTTTCACAGATTACTGCACAACAACATATTACTAGAATGAATGATTTTTGGGTAGTCTATGAGATAGATGAAATTGATGTCCAAATGAGGTTATTTGCTCAAAGCCTAATTGGAGAAGTAAAAACCTGGCTTAAAAGTTTAGGAGCTGGTAGTATAGCAGACCTAGCTGCATTCCATAGAGCCTTCCTAAATAAATGGGAGAAAAAGAAAAATCCTATGCAAATACTATCTAAGTTTGATGCTGTTAAGAGAGCCCCAAATGAGTCTGTCCAAGACTTCTGCACCCAATATAACAGTGTTTAAAACGCCATTCCTGTAGACCTTAAACCCACTCTGTATTCCGTGCTACTCAAATTCCCTGATTGCTTTGATATAGACATGGCTTACCAACTTAGAGAAAGGGATGTAGATACTTTAGAACAAATGCAACAAAACACTGCAGGTGTAAAAATCAATATACTTGCTAAGAAAGCTAGACTGAGAAACGAAAGAAGGGTTACTATTAAAGAAGAAGCTTCTCACTTAGATGGTAAGTTTGATTTCATTACTAAAGCACTAGAAAAAAGTAGTTGATAGACAGGATCAAATCGAAAGAAAACCACAATGGGAGAATCAATCCCAGATCCAAAATCCAAACTATAGGAAAAACAACAACCCTGGGAAAGGTAAAGAACCTTCCCTTGAACAAAATATAAGAACCCCATTCCAAGAAAACTTTGTAGAAAGTTCACAAAACAATGTTGACAAGGAGGAAGACATCAACATTGTTATGGGGATTGATGAAAACAATACCATTTTCCTTACCCAGGAGGACTAGGAACTCTTTGAACTTCAACAATTCAAAGTAGAATATGGAGAATCCTATGATTATAAACAAGGTTATGATTTTGCAATAAACGAAATTCACAGTCAATACAACCTTAGGAGCAAGAAAAACAATGAACCTGGCATAAAGAATAATGCTCCAAACCAACAAGAACAAAACAAAAAGAAGACTGATGCTCCTAAAACAAAACTCTTGCAGATTCTTCCTAGAGAGAACAAATAGAGTTCGAATTTGACTAGTCCTAAAAAGCAGCAAGGCCCAAAGATTGTGGATATTACTGACGAGGTGGCACAATATTCCAAAGATGTTTCAAAAGCTAATACTCCCAAAGCCACCAATTCAAAAACAGTCAATGAGCCAAGAAAGAATCCTACTAACTTTAAAATATCAGATCCTAAACCTTCTGTTGAGAAACCTAAATCTGATAAAACTCCTGTTAATCCTCAAAACATTCTTGAAAAAATGACTAAAGATAGAAGGAACCAAGAAACTCAGACAGAAGATAAGAGAAAAGCGCAAAACAAAGGTAAAATTGTAGATACTCAAGAAAAGTCATCACAAACCATAGTTCCCAAAGAAGAAGTGATTCAAGCCATTAGATCTCAGCCAACATTTAATATGCAGTCTGAAATATCCAAGTTAAAAATAGTTGTTCCCTTAGTAGAACTAGCTAAAAATGATTTGTATAGATCTATGATTTCTGATGCATTGAATGTGAATGATAATGAAGATACAATTAACATGAATGAAGATAGGCCTGAATTGATTTTTGGTCCCAATGTATATGGAAAGCATTCAGATGGGTCGGTACTCCCATTTTATTTAAGTCTTACCACACATGACCAAATATTACACAATACTATGCTAGATACTAGAGCTTCCCACAATTTAATGCCTAAAGCTATAATGGAAACTCTTAATCTAAACATAACCAGACCTTATAAGGATCTATTTTCATTTGATTCATCCAAAATCCAATGTATAGGTTTGATTAAAGATCTGTGTGTTAACCTAGTCCAATATCTTGGTAAGAGTATGATCATGGATGTTGTAGTCGCTGATATCCCGCCAATGTATGGCATGCTTCTTTCTCGCTCATGGGGAGAAAAGTTGCAGGGATCTCTACAACTGGATATGAGTTATGCTACCATCTCGGTATTTGGACAGCCTAAAAAGCTTTACAGAGAAACCTTGATGAAGTACATGATCAGTAGTGCAGACAAACCTACAAATTATCCGATTTATGCTACTCCCACTAATCTTGATTCTTTTATTCTTAGTAACTTTGATCAAAATGAAAATCCAAATGAACTTACTGATAAAAAACTTAAAATCATAGATGATTATATTGGTCATGAAGCTTTGTGGCATTTAGATTTTGATGGACCTGTTAATAAATTTGGAGCTGGAGCTGGTGTTTGGATTACAAACATTGAAACAAGCCATTCTGAAGGACATGATTTTATATTAAACTTCAAATGCACCAATAACATGGCTGAATACGAAGCTTTAATCTTAGGTTTGCAAATTATTAGAAAAATGGGAGGAAAAAGAATAATGGTTATGGGTGATTCTGAATTAGTTATAAAGCAAATAAACGCAGAGTATTCAGTTCACAACCCCAGACTTGCAAGATACAGATAAACAGTATTGGAATTGCTTGAGAATTATTAGAAGGTAATTTTGCTATCATCCCTCGAAATCAAAACATACAACCCATTGCTTAGCAACTTTTGCTAGCAGTTGTAAATTTCATTTTTCACCATTGCAAAAATACACTGTTGAGATTAAACATAGGCCTATTGTTCCTGATAATGTGAAAAATTGGCAAAATTTTTCAGAGGATTAGCAAATTTATCACTTTTTGAATAATGAGCAAGAATTTCAAAATTGTCAAATCGATAACGACTGTAACATAAATTCACCTTGTGATATAGATTTAAATTTCTGTCAAATAGATGATTTAGATAATTTAGATGTACATAATTTTGAAAAGCCTACTATTTTTACTCAAAGTGACAATGATGAAATGGAAAAAGTAGACATAGAGGAATTGATTGAAGATGAAATAGATTTGATTGATTTAAAGAATAATATTTTACCTAGAGGTTTAACTCCTCTAGAAGATTTAATTGACTCCAACGATGTGCCCAAAATGCAAAAAATGGAGCTAGTTAAGTCTGATATAGAAGAGTATAACTTAAGGACAGAGGAAAAACCAAGAATAATCAAATTATCCAAATCCTTATCATCAGATGAAAGGGCTAAATACATTGAACTTTTAAAATAATTTCAAGATGTCTTTTCATGGAGTTATGAAGACTTAAAAACTTACAACACAAACATTATCCAACATAAAATTCCTTTAAAAGAAAATCAAAAACCTTTTCAACACAAACATTAATCCGGTTTTTTTACCCTTAATCGAAAAAGAATTCAAAAGAATGTTTGATGCACAGATAATTGCACCAATTAGATTTTCTGACTGGATATCTAATTTAGTGCAAACCAGAAAAAAGACAGGAGAAATTAGACTATGCATAGACTTTAGGAATCTTAATAAAGCATCCTTGAAGGATAACTACCCCTTGCCAAAAATGGACCATATTTTACAGAGGGTAGCAGGTTCTTCCAGAATATCTTTATTAGATGGTTTCTTTGGTTACAATCAGATTCTAGTTCACAAAGATGACCAAACTAAAACTGCATTTACTACTCCATGGGGAGCTTTCATGTATGTGAAAATGCCTTTTGGGTTAAAAAATTTGTTGGCAATATGATGCAAAGTATTGTCCTTGATGGCAACCCACTTGATGAAGATGATGGCAACCTACTTGATGAAGTTGTCCTTGATGGAATGTGTCTTGATGAACTTGTTAAATGATGTAAATCTGATGTATCTACAATGAGTACAGAAGGTAATGATGGAAGGAATGTCAGTATGTGCCAGAACATGATGAAAAGAGTATGTCTCAATGCATACGCGGATTTTTCTAGACGAAGTAGCGTATGCACGCGGGAAATAACGTGCCAAGTCGCGTATGGGAAAAAGCGCTCTAAATTTGTAAAACCAGGGGTAACTACCATGGTATTGACCCATTGCATTGAATGATGGTTCGCCTATGTGATCCCGTCCAGGAATACCATTGGAAGTTATGTGGTTTTGACTCATGGTATTGATGAAGGGTAACCCTATATAAGGAGAAGAAAATCATTGTGCAAAGGGTGTGCAAGTGGTCTGGGTTTTATTGAATAATTAACTCTGAAGTATATCTGCATGGTTGAACTCTGTTCTTAATTGATAGATCTGAAGTCTATGTTGCACCTATGTTCATAAAGAAGGTTCAAGATCTCTAGATCTATAAATGAGAATCTCAAGGATGATCTGAAAAGAAGTGAAGAAGACTTGGCACAAATCTGTTGAAGAAATCTGGGTAAGTTCATAGATCTGATCTGTTTTGTAAAACCTATATTTCTCAAATATATACGTAGGTTCAATGAATGAAAAGCGCGTGTATACGCGAATCTTCTTAATGAAAAGCGTGTATGGGCAGTCAGGGTTTCTCTGAAAAGTGTACAAATGTATATGCGGTTTCTTTTCATTGAAAGCGCGTACATACACGGATCCTCTTAATGAAAAGTGCGTATCAATGGTTATTAAAGGGTGAACAAGCTTATATTCATTCTAAGTCCAAGCACCCTCTGACACTCTGTCATAGTGGTCTCAATTGCTCAGGGTGTGTACTGGGCAAGAACAACAAAAATTAGTTAACAGGTTGTGTTGAAGTTATTTTGATCCAATGTTTTAAAACACGAAACGTGTCTCAGTGAACTTTAGGTCGAAGCTTAACTCAAGGAACAGTTTAGAAGCTGGTACATAAGAGCAGGGCCTTTCCAGAGAGGAGAACAAACGAGTGTGGGGTTGCTGTTTCCTCTGGTGAGGCTTCAGAACAGAGACAAGTTGCAGCTTACTGCTGTGTGGGCCCAGTGCTGGTATGAGTCTGCACCAATACATGCTGTAAGAAGTTTTCTTAATAATATAATTTTGAATGCTGAGACGACGGCAGCGGTGGTTTTCTCCCGAATTGGGTTTCCACCTAAAAAAATCCTGGTGTTCATGTGTGTTGCCTATGTGTGATGATTATTCTGTTTTTTCTGCACCTGTTTACTGTTTTCTGAAATATCTGATGAATGAATAAAGTAATGATCTGAGTTAAGAATTGAATGCATAATTAGATCTCTGAGCATACGTGAGTTCAGTAAAGGATATACACGTATATACGCTGGTTGCCTTCAGGAAAGTAGCGTATGGGTTTTGTGAAGGAAAAATAAAAGTTTCAATTGTCCGCCTAAACACCCATCTTACCCCCCCCCTCTCAGTATTTATCCCAACAATTGGTATCGGAGCCGGTCCTTTTGAAAAAGCTTAGCCGCTAGAAGGAAGATCAAGCAAGATGAGATATCAAGAAGGAACAATATCTATCAAGCCTCCGCTCTTCAATGGAAGCAATTTAATCTTCTGGAAAATGAGGATGAGACTTAATTTTCGGCCTTCAATAACAGTATATATGGGCCATTGTTGAACAAGGATATCAATATCCAGCTGCTATACCAACAAATCCAACTGAAAGGAAGGACTATGAATCAAATGCAAAGGCGATCAATGCTCTAACCAGAAGTCTAACTGAATCTGAATTTTTCAAAGTCATGCAGCTGAATACAACAAAGGAAATATGGGACAAAATCATTCTAAGTTATGAAGGTGATGAAAAGGTAAAAAGTGCAAAACTTCAAACTCTCAGAATTGAATATGAAAATTTAAAAATGCATAGTGATGAAAGTATTGCCAGTTTCTTTTTACATCTTGATGATGTTGTAAATCGTATGATAAATCTGGGAGAAACAGTCATGGAATCTACTTTGGTTGAGAAAATCTTAAGAATGCTAACGGCAAAATTTGAATCAAAAGTCTCTGCTCTTGAAGAAAAACATGATCTTCAAACTCTTACTGTGGTGCAACTTCATGGCATACTGACTGCATATGAAATGAGGAGAGGAGGACCATATGAAGTCAAAGAAGTTGTTTTTAAAGCTTCTACAAAAGGGAAAGAAGTTCAAAAGGCAGAAGGATCAGGATATATCTCAGAAGAGGATGAGGCAAATTTTGTAAAGAAACTTCAACTTGGCACAGGACAATTTAGAGGTAAGATTCCTTTCAAATGTTTTGAATGTGGAAGATTTTTTCATTATGCTACAAAGTGTCCTTATAAAGAAACATCTACTAAAGGGAAAGAAGTAGGAAGAAGGAATAAGAACAGATCTAGCACTAAGAAAAGTTACTATACTAATGAAGACAGTGATGGGTTATCTGATAGTGAGGAAGAATGTGAACAAGATCTTAGACTTCTCATGGCTTTTGAATCTAATGATACTTTTGTGGATGCTCTAGAGGACAAGGATTTTCTTGAAGAAAACAATCAACTTAAAATAAGACTAGAAGAAAAGAACATAATCATAGAGACTCTTGAAAATCAGCTTGAAGAAAAGGAAAAACGCATTGGAGAATTAGAGTGTGAAGTTGTAAAGATAAGAAAAGATCATGAGAAAGAGAAGACTCTCAATCTTAGATTTGCTAAGGGTTCAGAAACCTTAGATGAAATTATCAAGGTAAACGGTCTCCTCTTATAAAAATAGGTCTTGGATATACAGGAGAATCTTCTCAGGCCTCAGCTCCAAATTACCTAAAAGCAGCTACAACTGGTTTACTTCATTCAACCACTGAGCAAGGGAATAAAGAAACTTTACAGGTAAATCATGATACAAGGAACACTAACAGGGATAATTTTCAAAAGGGCTACAACCAATAGGTAAATTCAAATAGAAGAGTTTATGATCGCAGAAATTTCTACTTCAATGGACAATGTTTCTCATGTCACAATTTTGGTCATAAAGTTGTTCAATGTGTTGCATATAAAACCATCATGACAAGAGAAGCAAGAAAGAAAAGGATGGATATTGAACCAAGGAAGAATGTCTATAAAAACTTTTCTCCTCTTCAAAATGAAGTTGAATGTGCTTATTGCAATAACTTTGGCCATGAAGAATCTGAATGCAGGAGCAAAATACAGCCAAAAGAACATGTTCCTTCAAGTTCCAAAGTTTGGAAAAAGAAGGAAAAACAGGTTGAAAATTGTGGCATAGCTTTATTTGCAGAAGGTGAAGAAAATCAATGGTATATTGACAGCGGATGCTCAAAACATATGACAGGTGAAAAAAACAAACTTCATGCATACGATGCCTTAGAAAAGGAAAAGAATGTTACTTTTGGAAATGATACACCTGTTGTTATTAAGGGAAAAGGGTCTGTTTTTCTAAAAGAAAAGGTGAAAGCTAATAATTTCATGTATGTGGATGGATTAAGACATAACCTGTTAAGTGTAAGTCAAATGTGTGATAAAGGAACTGAAGTTGTCTTTAGTTCAAAAGAATGTGTGGTACGTGATCTTGATACAGGTAAAACCATTATCAAAGGAAAGAGAACTCCAAGCAACCTGTATGTATTGAAGAACTGCAAAGATCAATGTTACTTAAGTAAATCTTGAGAAAATTGGCTATGGCATAGAAGGCTGGGGCATCTAAGCTTCTCTCAAATCAACAAATCAAGCAGACTTAAAGCAGTTCGTGGTCTTCCCAATATTAATCTACCAGAGAGCATCATATGCAAATCTTGCCAATTCGGTAAACAGACCAGAGTACAATTCAATGCCAAAGAAGGTTCATCAAATAGGCCTCTTGAACTCGTTCATACTGACATAAGTGGTCCTATGAGGAAAAAGTCACCACGTGGAGAAGAATACTATATCTTATTTATTGATGATTTCTCTAGAATGTGTTGGATTGGGTTGCTTAAACACAAAGATGAAGCATTTGAGAAATTTCAGATCTTCAAAGCTTTGGTTGAAAATGAATTAGATCTAAAAATCAAGTGTCTTAGATCTGATCGAGGAGGAGAATATACATCAAATGAATTCTTTGAATTTTGTGAACAACATGGCATAAAAAGACAATTTTCTGTAGCAGGCACTCCACAACAAAATGGCGTAGCAGAAAGAATGAATAGAACAATTCAACAAATGGATGGAGCTATGCTTGATGATTCCGGAACACCTCACACTTATTGGGGAGAAGCAGCTCACACAACAACAAATATTCTTAACAAGGCACATGTTCGGGTAAACAGTGACAAAACTCCATATGAACTATGGTATGGTAATCCTCCTTCTGTGAAGCATTTTAGAGTTTTTGGAAGTAAATGCTTTATCAAAAATAATGATGAAAATCTTGGTAAGTTTGAACCCAGATCTGATGAAGGAATATTTCTTGGTTACTCATCTACAAGCAGAGCATACAAATGTTACAATAAAAGGCTTAGAAAGATTGTTGAATGTATTGATGTTGTAATTGATGAATTTCCTGCAGCTACTAAAGAATAAAAATACATAGCAGAAGAAGATGATGGTGAATTTTGTCCTTCTACATCAAATAGAAATGATATAGACAATGGATCCAATGAAGTACCAGAAGATGATCTATCTGGAAAAGCTCCATCCAGATATGTTCAAAAGAATCATCCTGAATCTCAAATTTTGGGAAACAAGGAATCAGGTGTACAAACAAGGAGGACTCTTGTGGGTTCTTCTAGCTATCTGGCATTTATATCCACAATTGAACCACACAATGTCAATCAAGCTAGCAAAGATGAATGTTGGATTCAAGCCATGAATGAAGAGCTTGATCAAATTGAGAAGAATCACACTTGGGAATTGGTACCAAGACCACATGATAAAAATGTCATAGGAACTAAATGGATATTCAAGAACAAGTTAAATGAGAATGGGGATGTTATAAGAAACAAAGCTAGACTGGTTTGCAAAGGGTATACTCAACAAGAAGGTATAGACTTTGAAGAAAATTTTTCTCCTGTAGCTAGACTTGAAGCCATAAGAATGTTTCTTGCTTTTTCAAGTTCTCAACAAATCAAAGTTTATCAAATGGATGTCAAATCTGCATTCCTCAATGGTGATCTAGAAGAAGAAGTTTATATAGAACAACCAGGGGGATTCATTTTGGGAAATGATAAGAATCTTGTTTGTAAACTTAAAAAGGCTCTATATGGTCTCAAACAAGCTCCAAGGGCATGGTATTATCGTCTTGACATATATCTTCATCAACACGGATTTTCAAAGGGGTCTGCTGATAGCAACTTATACACAAAGACTGAAAATGATAAACTATTGATTGTGGTTGTTTATGTTGATGATATCATTTTTGGGAGTAATGAAGAATCTATGAGTCAGAAATTTGCTTCTATCATGCAGCAAGAATTTGAAATGTCCCTACTAGGTGAACTAACATTCTTTCTTGGCTTACAAGTGCATCAAACTACAGATGGTATATTCCTATCACAAGCAAAATATCTTAAGCAAATTCTGAAGAAGTATGGCATGGAAGAATGCAAACCTGTAAGTACACCAATGATAACCGGATGCAGTCTCAGTTCTCATGATGATTCTCCCACTGTGAATCAACCAGAATACAGATCAATGATAGGAAGCCTACTTTATCTCACAGGGACCAGACCAGATATTATGCATGTTGTTGGGATTGTTGGACGATTTCAAGCTAATCCAAAAGAGTCTCATCTTCAAGCTGTTAAGAGAATATTCAAATATCTACAAGGAACTCGAGACTTTGGACTATGGTATCCAAAGAATGTTGATCTTACTCTACATGCTTACACTGATGCAGATTGGGCTGGAAATGTTGATGATCGGAAAAGCACAAGTGGTGGTGCATTCTATATGGGGCCCCGGTTGGTATCTTGGTTCAGTAAGAAGAAAAGTTCTATTGCCTTATCTACTGCTGAAGCAGAATATGTGGCTGCCGCATCTTGTTTCACTCAACTCCTTTGGATGATGCAAACCTTGGAAGATTTTCAAATCAAATGTACTTCTCCTATCTCCATTATGTGCGATAATACAAGTGCCATCAGTATCTCAAAGAATTCTGTTATGCATTCAAAGACCAAGCACATCCCCATCAAGTATCACTTCTTACGTGAACAAGTGCTTGAACAAAAGGTGAAGTTGGAGTATGTTCCCTCCAAAGAACAAGTTGCTGATATTTTTACCAAACCTCTGCCCAGGGAAGCGTTCGAATATCTCAGACAAAAGCTGTGTGTTGTCTCTGCCTCTCAGAAGATCAGATCTGATTAAATTCAGAAGATTAAATTGGATATGCGGGTTTCTTTAAAGACAGTTGCATATATATGCGAGTTTATACACAGAAAGCCGCGTATGGTTGGTTGCTGACAATTTTTGATTGGGGTCAACATTTCTCTGTGCTGTTTGGTATCTCTGATGCTGTTTGATGTCTCTGGTGGTGTTCCAGTTCTTATATATCTTTTTCATTCTCTATTATTGGGTAAAGATGCCTTGATGACTTGCTGATTGAAAGTTTTCAGGTTGCACAAGCTAGGGAGGAGCCTTGGTCATATAAAAAGGAGACTTGGATGCACTGTTTCAGGGGGAGCATTAGCATTGCTAAGTATAATGCATTTTTGGCAGTATGATGATTCTGAAAAATAATCTCTTGAGATCTTGTTGTTGTTGTTTTTTTTTTTTTTTTACAAAAGGTCATTTTTGAAATTGGTTGAAAAAGGGCATGTTGAGACCCATGATGTAAATTTGTGATGTTCGGTCATATAAAGACTTGTTCAAATATGTAAACCCACTTGGTTGGGTACTTGAGTCTCATATGTAAATCCACTTTGTTGGATCTGTGATATAAGTATGAGTCCTTGGTGATAGGAAGGTCATAGAGTCGTGTACTTCATTGTAAAATATGTTTGAAGATTCAGCTTGAACTCAGGGGGAGCATGGTAACTTCAGTGCACTTCAGATCTGCAAAGCACTTCTTTTGGTCCGCCCTTTGCCCTTGATGTCAAAGGGGGAGAGTGACATGTGACATGGTGTTTGAATAGGGGGAGAATATCATTATGCTTAATGTACCTATCTGATGTGGTGATCAAACACCATCGTGGTTGCCATCAAGTCCAAAGGGGGAGATTGTTGGCAATATGATGCAGAGTGTTGTCCTTGATGGCAACCCACTTGATGAAGATGATGGCAACCTACTTGATGAAGTTGTCCTTGATGGAATGTGTCTTGATGAACTTGTTAAAAGATGTAAATCTAATGTATCTACAATGAGTACAGAAGGTAATGATGGAAGGAATGTCAGTATGTGCCAGAACATGATGAAAAGAGTATGTCTCAAGGCATACGCAGATTTGTCTAGACGAAGTAGCGTATGCACGGGGGAAATAACGTGCCAAGTCGCATATGGGAAAAAGCGCTCTAAATTTGTAAAACCAGGGGTAACTACCATGGTATTGACCCATTGTATTGAATGATGGTTCGCCTATGTGATCCCGTCCAGGAATACCATTGGAAGTTATGTGGTTTTGACTCATGGTATTGATGAAGGGTAACCCTATATAAGGAGAAGAAAATCATTGTGCAAAAGAGTGTGCAAGTGGTCTGGGTTTTATTGAATACTTAACTCTGAAGTATATTTGCATGGTTGAACTCTATTCTTAATTGATATATCTAAAGTCTATGTTGCACCTATGTTCATAAAGAAGGTTCAAGATCTCTAGATCTATAAATGAGAATCTCAAGGATAATCTGAAAAGAAGTAAAGAAGACTTTGCGCAAATCTGTTGAAGAAATCTGGGTAAGTTCATAGATCTGATCTATTTTGTAAAACCTATATTTCTCAAATATATACGTAGGTTCAGTGAATGAAAAGCACGTGTATACGCGAATCTGCTTAATGAAAAGCGCGTATGGGCAGTCAGGGTTTCTCTGAAAAGTGTACAAATGTATACGCAGTTTCTCTTCATTGAAAGCACGTACATACGCGGATCCTCTTAATGAAAAGCACATATGGTATCTGAACCAATGGTTGCTTAAAGGGTGAATGTGTTTCTGCATATCTATTCTGAAGTCTGGGTTGTCTCTGATGTCTGGTTACAGTGGTCTCACTGTTCTGTATGAAGCATTGGGAAAGAATGTTTGTTGAGAAGTAAAGGGTTGTGTTGAAGCTGTTTTGATCCAGTTTGAAAATTGATGAAACGTGGTCTGCAGTGAATCTGAGGGTTGAAGCGTTCAGTCTGAAGGAAGAAGAGACTGAAGGAAGAAGATTTCTGCCAGAAGAAGCTGGTGTGAATATTAGGGGGTAGTGGCTCCCTTCCAGGAGAGGCTGGTAAACGAGTGTAGGGGGTTGTTTCTCCCTCTAGGTGAGGCTGGTAAATGAGAGAAGGTTGTAGCCTTCTATAGGTGGGTGCCTGAGTGCTGGTATGAGTCAGCACGAGTACATGTTGTAAGAAGTTTTCTTAATAATATAATTTTGAAGGCTGAGATGACGACAGCAGTGGTTTTCTCCCAAATAGGGTTTCCACCTAAAAATCCTGGTGTTCATATGTGTTGCCTATGTGTGATGATTATTCTGTTCTTTCTGCACCTATTTACTATTTTCTGAAATATCTGATAAATGAATAAAGTAATGATATGAATTAAGAATTGAATGCATAATTAGATCTCTGAGCATATGCGAGTTTAGTAAAGGATATACACGTATATACGCTGGTTGCCTTCAGGAAAGTAGCGTATGGGTTTTGTGAAGGAAAAATAAAAGTTTCAATTGTTTTCCCTAAATACTGATTCACCCCCCCCCCCCCCCCTCTCAGTATTTTTCCCAACAAAATTCAGGAGCTACATTTCAGAGGGCCATGGATATTGCCTTTGCCAAGGAGATTCATGAGTTTCTAGTCATTTATTTGGATGATATTACTGTTTTTTCGAAAACAAATGATGAACACTTGGATCATCTGAGACAAGTTTTTATTAACTGTAAAAAGTATGGTATATCTCTTAACCCTAAAAATACTCTTTTTAGGCTAGAAGAAGGCAAATTGTTAGGTCACATCATCTCAAAAGAAGGCATTAGAATAGACCCTGCAAGAATTTAAGCAATTCTAAACATTCAACCACCAAGGAACATTAAAGAACTCCAAGCATTCTTGGGAAAGATCAATTTTATAAGAAGATTCATATCAAATCTGGCTGAAATTATAAAAGATCTTAACAACATGCTTATAAAGGAATCCTCAATTAAATGGACAATAAAGGCCAAACAATCTTTTGAATCTATCAAACAGGCTTTAAATAAAGCACCAGTCCTTATCAGTCCAGATTACACTAAAGATTTCATAATCTTTTCCTTTGCATCCGAACACACCATAGCTGCAATTCTTCTGCAGAAAAACAATCAAGGCTTTGAATATCCCATTGCATTTTTTAGTAAAGCTCTCAGAGATGCACCACTGAAATACAACATAATAGAAAAACAGGCTTTGGCTCTGGTTAAAGCTATAAAATATTTCAGAGTGTATATAATTCATTAACACATAATTGCATATGTCCCTAATGCAGTAGTTAAGGACATTTTGACTCAAGATGGACCAGATAGTAGGAGAGGAAAGTGGATAGCCACAATACTTGAATATGATTTGGAAATTAAACCAACTCAACTCATTAAAGGACAGGGTTTAGCTAGACTGATGGCTGAATCAAATTGCAATGCCTTAGATATTAATTTCATTGCACAAGTAGATGAACAGGAGGAGATGGAAACTCCATTGATTAGTGAGGCCTATCAAGACTCACCATGGTACTCCGATATAATCTTTGTACTAACAAATTTACAAGCTCCTCCTGGACTGACAAAAACCAAGGCACGATTCATCAAGCAAAAGGCAATGAGGTTATGTATCTTAAATAATGCACTTTATTGGAGAGAAAGTACTGGGATTTTACTTAATTGTTTATTGAAATCTGAGGCTGACAAGATCCTTGAGGAATTTCATGCAGGTGACTGTGGAGGCCATCTATACTAGAAGAGCACAGCTGATAAAATACTCAGAGCTGGTTTTTACTGGCCATCTTTATTTTCTGATGTTAAAAAGTTTGTTACCTCTTGCCATAAATGCCAAATTTTCGAAGGTAAAAATAAACTGTTACCATTACCTCTGAAACCAATATCCATTGAAAAACCATTTCAACTATGGGGGTTAGACTTCATAGGTGAAATTCATCCTCCATCTTCAGGTCAACACAAATGGATTCTAATTGCCACTGATTACTTTACTAAGTGGATAGAAGCAATTCCCACTAGACAAGCTACAGACTCAGTTATTATCTCATTCATAGAAAGTAATATTTTGTCTAGATTTGGATGCCCACACAAAATTATCACAGACAATGCTGATGCTTTCAAATCTAAGAAGATGATTGCTTTCTGCCATAAATACTGTATTACCTTAAGTCATTCCACAACATATTATCCCCAAGGTAATGGTCTGGTTGAATCCTCAAATAAAATTTTAGTCAACATCATCAAAAAACTACTCCAAGACAATAAAAAGACATGGAATAAGAATATAGTCCATGCCCTTTGGGCTGACAGACTTACTACAAAAAAGTCTATAGGAAATTCACCATATCAGATTGTCTATGGTACAGATGCAGTTTTCCCTTCTTCCTTGGGTGTCCCTGTCATGAAGATTATCCAAGAATCACAGGTGGAAACTAATGATATTCAAAGAAGAATTAATGAGACCATACACCTTCAACAAACCATAGATGAAGTTTATGAAAAGTCACAAGTTTTACAGGACAAGATCAAAAAGATTTTTGATAAAAGAGTTAAAGATGATGATTTTTCATACGAGATCAAGTTTTAAGATGGGATTCACGAAGAGAGGATAAAGGTAAACATGGGAAGTTTGACTTTCTATGGTAGGGAACCTATTTAATATATGGTTACAGAGGTAATAATTCCTTTTTCATCAGGAATTTGGATGGAACCGAGCTTCAAGAAGGACCAATAAATGGAAGGATGTTGAAACATTACTATTCCTCACAATTCACTTAACAGTTAGATTTATTTACTTTTTCATTGTAAATATTCATAGTCAGAATGTAGATTGGATTGGATATATTATCTACAAAGTTGAAGCCCGAAGAGAAGGCCTTGAGCTTTGCAGTATAACATGTCATAAATATGATTGTGGCAGAAAACAGAAGACATTTACAGGATCACCAAGGTCAATGGATAAGGCTACTTATCTCAGAGTTCTTGGCATTTCACAAGGAAAGGCCATCCCCAAGTGAAGCCGATGTTAGTGACCTATAATATAGGATTCATATTTTTGACTTGATTGTTAGTAATCTTGTAAATCTGTACATAATTTGCCTTCTGCAAGTTGTATTCACATATTTTTGTAAAAAAAAAAAAAAATCAAAAAATCAAAAAAGAGGGTAAACAAAATTCCTAAAAAAATAATCAAAGGACATAGAAAAAATAAAAGACCCCAAAAGAAAAATGAATAAAACATGAAAGTGTGCAAGCATAAATGCCACTACTTCTTACTTTTTGACTATGGCAGAGTGTCAATAAATGCCATAGTCCATGATGAGTTAAATAGTTTAATCTTAACTTATCATTTTTCAATTTCACTTGTTGTAGATAGAGAATAATGAGTTGTAATACAGTTTAATCATGACAATTTAGTAGTTAGGTAGAGAAATGAATTGAATCCAACAGTTTAATTTGGATTCATGGATGAAATAAGTGTAGAATTAGGTATTTTTACTTGCTTTCAGAAATAATAAATGCTGTGAAGGTTGCTAGCTCAAATGCACCTGATCAAAAAGGAAGAAAAAATGTTAGCATGGTAAGCTGGGTAGGTAGAAGAAGGTGAAAAGTCTCAATGTAAATATCATTCATCATGGGCTGCCAAATAACTAACTTCCCCTTCCCATAGTCATGAAACATTCTAAACTATCAGTTAGAAAGGCTCAAGGCATTTCCTTGACTTTTGTTGGGACCAGACCCAAGGCTCTATGACTGATCAGTAAAAAGTGTGAAATGTCTATATTAATCCCTAAAATCATATCATTATTCCATTTCATGCATTCATCCCCCTGAATAATCCTAAGTAAAATTCCATTTTTTACTTAAAGGCATTATAATTCCCATTTGATTAACTTCCTACATCATTTGAAAACATTAAGCCCTCAAAATAACATTATATCATAAGTTAAGTGATAATATCAATGCAAATTATCTTTTAAACCTCACTTTACTTGTAATGTTTATGTGTTTTGAGTATACCTTGTCCTATTTTCATATTAAACTTTAATTTATATATTAACTCCCTATAGAAATAATCTTCTCCTATTATATATAACTCATTTTTATATAATAAACCCAAAAACCCACTTATTATAACTTTAGCCAAAATTATTTATTCCCACATGTTTAAATAAAACACCCACATTACAACCCCTTTGGCTTAAACATATCTTTATGTATAATCCCGCCCCCTATGGTAACTAAATCACCTTGGTTTAATTAACCATATAATAAAAATATGAAAAAACCTTTAAACGTATTTTATATATGTTTAAAACAAAAAATGTAATTCCCGAAGTTTAATCTAAGCTAAAATTCACTAAACCTATGCCTTTGTTTATATATCCACTAACTCCGAGTCCTAACCTCGATTAAATCCCAGTTTAAAAACCCCTCCCGATCGTTTTTTCATTGAAAAAGTCGGTTTTCTGTATGAAATTTAACCAAATCACTTTCATTATCGGGGTTAATGCCAGCCCTTTGATCCCCTCGATCCATTTAATCCAATGGTTAAAAAATCAACGCAACCGTGTAATACAATTCCATCCCTTCGCCATCACGTAGAATAATAACCGTCCGATCTTCATTCATTAAAAAATCCTATGGCCCAAAAGAAACCCGATGATGTCTTTTCCCCGCACCTTTCCAATTAATCCGGGCCCTTCGCTTTTAAAAACCAAATCCGATGGTGCCAGTTCATTTTTGCACTTTTAAAATGCCTGATTGATGTTTTGAAAAATTTGCGCGATATAGGTTGTTTTGCAAAACCACCTTGTGTTGACGTGTCCTGACATGATTAGATCGCGTTCGAAAAGTGATTTACCACTTACTGCTTTGAAGTCACGTGAAAACCACCCAATGGTATTCCAAAACCACTTCCGCCCAACCTATAGTTAAATATGATTTGAATATGGTTTAAAACATGGTTTATTCATAAAACTTATAATTTTCATTGAATTTTCACCTATTCGCGTTTGTAAAGCATTCAAACCTCACAGATTTTGATTTTCATTACTTTTCATCATTTAAACCCCTGAAAACCTCTGCAAGCCCATTACCAAGCCTCCCAACGCCATTTTCTGAGCCTGCCAGTGAACCAGTGACCAATTAATAAGCCATTTTTCCCTGCAATTCAACCACGGAGAGCCACAATATCCTCTGGTAGAACAAATTTCCAGAAATTGTAAAATTTCAAAGCACCTGCAACTCAAACGAACGAAATTATACCTGTAAAGGTATTTTTCGTCAAACATATCCATGAAAGCTTCAATTTTAAAAGGAAAAACACCAATTTATCAGTTATTGCCCATAATTATCCCAATTTCCCATACAAAGATTACAAAACACATCCAAAGTACGGGGGAAACTCTGTCAAAATTTCCCCATAATCTCTTGTTTCCGTTTTTACAAGTTTTATCCACTCCTTGATCATTTTTCACTGTTGAATTTGATCATACCTTTCTCCTAAGCATTAAAACCCTTTTTCCATCTAAAACTCTACTCAGAACCCTATTTTACCAGATAAATTCTCCAAAATTCCCTTGTTTCCAACAGAAGAACTCAACAAACAGTCTAAGCTTGCTCTGTTCAGTTAAAAAATGACAAAGAAACAAGTAACCCCCAAATCAGGAGGCCCAAAACCTCAAAAGAAAGCCTCTGCTAAAATCCCTCAGCCTGAGTCTTCTAAACTTGATAAACCCACCCCTGCACTCACTGTTGATTCCACAGAGGTTGTTAGGCCTGTCTAACCTCCAGTTACTTTAAAATAAAATAGTCCTCTGGTTGACCTTGATTACAAAATATTGGACCCTTCAGTAGAGTTCAATTTACATGATGTCTATAACTGGTGTTTTAGAAAATCTGTAGAGAAAGGTGATAAAGATATACCGATATGGGATTCCAATCTGCCAAAGTACATTGTCCCTCTTACTCATTCAGCCCCTGATTTTGTTAGATTGTGTCAGTCCTATTATCTTCCAGACCAAAGGTGCATTGTCAATAAAGATAGAGAGGTCATATTTTAAATCAATGCTGAAACCATAAACTCTATCCTACAATTAAACCCTGACCCTAATGCTGCTTCATTTTCAATAGAGAATTTAACTAAGCTTTACCTAGACCTTGATTTTTATTCTAAGTTCAAAATCTTCCAGACTTTTTGTCCCAAACAGGTTGATATTCCTAAGCTCAATCCTCCATTTGATACATTTGATTTTCCAAATGAAACCAGACAGATTGTCTCCATGCTATCATTCATACTGGGATATAACAGTTATGAATTCACTGATGTTGCTATCTTAGGTTTTCTGTCTACTTTGAGTCCTGGCCAGTCTCTATCCATTGTGTACAATTTTGCCAAGTTCATTTATGAAAACATGCACTACCAATTATCCAGATTGCCAGAAGAAGGAGTCTTTAGATATACTTTATATCTACTTCATCTCTTTTTATATAATCAAGCAGACGAGTTTCCTATTGAGTTTCAAAGGATAGATCCAGAAGGGAATGTACTTTCAATTGTGTTTTGGTCATCAATTCTGAGAAAATGGAACATGGAATGCAATTATGCAGACTTCAATGACTTGTTTTTAGTACCTGCTATGAATTTATTGAATAAAGAACAGACCCATAGAATTAATGAAGAAACAAAGAGGATCTTACAGCTATCTGAGAGCTGTAAAACAGGGGATTGGTACTTATACAAGAATTACACATAAATCAGAGTATATGGTGCACTCTTGGCCCCATATAAATTGCCAAGATTTGTGACAACAAGGATATTTGCTTTAGAATATTTGAGGAAACTGTTGAATGCAGATGAAGTCAATTTCATATCCTCTAGGAAAAAGACTCAGTTCAAACTGAAAAATCAAGTTGGGCCATTCATTGTGAACAACAGAGAAGCAACAAATGAAATTAATGTCAAGTTGAAAGAATATAAATTCCCATATAGCTTTATGGGGAATTATGATCCTCAGGGTATTTTAATTCAAATCAGATTGAAATGCAAATTGTATACTTTCTTGCATGATCCCAAGCCTCAAATTGAAAAATATGCCAATAAACTTGAGTGAGAGCCAAATACTTTATTTGATGATGACTCACAGGGCATGCAGGGAAACAATGGAAAAGATAAACAGGTTGATCAAACATAGGTGGTTACAGTGAACAAAGAAGCTGAAATTCTTCATAAAAGAAAGAGAAAGGAAGATAGTTTCACATTTGAAACTATTCTAGATAAGAGATTTAGAATTCCCTACAATAAGAAAAGTAAATTGACTGATGAAGAAAGGGACAAAGTAATTAATGTTGAAGATAACAATGGTCATGAAACTTATGATGAGGCAACAAAGATAGTAACTGAAACACTCAAAGAGCTTTGAAATGTCCAACTTGAAGCACAACAGAAAGATACTGTCATGGTTGATAAACAAAGCAAAGTTGATATGCCCTCTTCTTCTAAAGAACCTGACAACACAGAGTCAAATATTCAAATCAGGTTTAGAGAAATCAAAGAAAAGAATGAAGAAATCAAAAGTGAAGCATATTCCAAGTTCCTTAAAGAAAAACCCGGGAATAAACATAGACTCCTCTCAGCTTTTGATTATTCCTCAAACAAATTGGTGATGTCATTTCTCAAGCCCACAATGGCTGATCCAAAAACAATTGCAGATTATTAAAAGACAGACCTGGAAGTTGATGCAGATGCTGTCCATGAATTGGACCAAATAGAATTCCACAGGAGCAATACAGAGATGTTGTATTCTAAAATATTCAATAAGACTATGAATTCTATCAGGCTTGAGAAAACACTGATAAACCTTCAGAATCAAATGAAATTGGATAAAGCCTCATTATATGCCAATAACATAAGAATCAAAGCATTGGAGGATATAGTAATTGAAGCAGGAGCTGACCCAGCAAACATTGAAGGGGCAAAGGTTATAATCAAACAGAAAAATGAAGACATAGCTGCTCTCAGAAAGAAACTAAAATTGCCTCAAAGTGAAAATCCCCAGGAAAAAGAAATCCTTCAGCAGAAGACAGAAAATGATGAACTAAACAACTTGTTCTAAAAATGACAGCCCAGATAAAGGAAATGGAAAGCCAAATAGAAGCTTTCATGCAAGAAAATGAAAATCTGAAGAAATCCCAACAGGTTTTCATTCCTACAGTGATCCCAACTGTAAGTACAACTGTTCCATCTACATTGGCAGAACACTTGGCACTGCAAGAAGTATTGGAAACTGCAGTGCCAATCACTTCTAATGAAATCTCTGCCTCTTCTTCATTGACCTCACAGATAAATACAGTAGAGGAAAAAGCTGCAATGATCAGATCCATGGAAGATCTGTCTATAATAAATAAATAAATACTCAGTTTAAAAGCCACCATTAAAAATATGGAAACATCTAAATGAGATGCCTTAATTACTTCCAAAGGACATGAACATAGCGCTGACAGATTATAGGAAAAATTAAAAATTATTCAACAGCAGGTGAATCTTACTGAATAGGTTGCCTACATAAAGAATCATTTGTGGACAAAAATCACTGGAGGCATTCACTCACAATGGTCTTCTATCCAAATTATATATGAGCAAAAATATCTACTACAAGCTACCTTAGAAAAAATTGATAAAACAAAAAAGGAGCTTGGAAACAAACCACCACAAGCTGTTCAGCTCATATCATTCTTGAACAGTAAAAACAGAGAAGAAATAGCTGAATTAAAAATTCCAGACAGGATAGAGGCTATCCTAGAAATAAAAAAGGTCCTAACAAAAAGAAACATCATGAATAATCTGGAAGAGAAGTGTGACAATATGAACATATCAATTAACAAATTCAAGACTAAGTATGACTTGCTACTTGAAGCAGGACTTCCAGAAATTCATACATTGAATGACAAATTAATGCCACAGAAGGACTATGACCAGAAAATCAGAGCTCATGCTAAGGAGAAAGCTAAAAATCCTTTGCCAGAAGGATCTCTTGGCGGCAAAGTACTACTTCAATATTTTGAAAATTTGTTCTTTTTGGAAAATGAAATCAAGCATATGTTCACAGTAAAGCCAAACTTTACTAAATATATAGAGGCTGTTGAAAGCTGCAGGAAGTTGAAGAGTATAAAGATCCCAGCAACTCAACAATGGCACGAACTCACAGATCTGATGTGAATTTGACAAGAAAAAGAGCAGGAAAGTTACATAAATAAATCATGTTTTACTTTTAACTTAGGGTAAAAATTCAGGGTTGAAGTGTATCAGATTGTCAAAGAGTATCAGTAAAAATAATGTTACTGCTGGTTACTACTGAATGTTGACTGTCCAGAATGGAGCCAATCAAGAATGGACATGCGGTTCGATCGTACGGAGGCAAGTGGCATGTTTTTATTGGTTGACAATATTTGGTTTGCGACCAATCAGAGGGTGCCACGTGCCCCTTGAAATTTGTGTAAAATTTGGTTTATATGCCAAATTAGCCTCCGCAATGTTCGATCGCGTGCCCTCTATGTTACAAACCACTCGCAGTACTAATACACCATGCTGTTTCTTGTTATATAAATGTTGAACAATTATTAATAAAGTGTAATGGTTCCATTGTTTTTTTTTTTGGACGGGGGGAAGGGGCGGTTGGGCGTGACCCCAAGGCATATGGAGTATTATCATGACCGTGCACCAAGTCGGGAGAGGCGGGGCTCATGGCCCCCACCTCGGGATCCATTGTTATCACGTAACCATCGACGGATGGTGCAGAGAGGGGTAGGTACGTGGCACTTTGCCTGAGCCAGCCCACGATTTTATCAACTACAATGTGACTAGGAGCAAGGTTAGCAGGGTGTGTGTCCAATGGCCTGCACCCCACGACCATATGAATTCCATATGATCGACCCAGGGGCAGAAGAATAGGGGCACAACCTTATTGGTGTGACTAATTGTTCGGTAAATTGCACCAAAATCAGCGGGTTTCGTGGCTGATCCCGTCATTTGTAATTGCAAAATTATTGTTGTAGAAGGCCTCCAAAGTTGAATTTTGTTCCCAGTTTTGATAGAGGGACGGATTTACAGAAGAGTTAGCAGAGAAATGAAGAAGGAAGCTTAACTTGGCAATTTTTCAGCCTTTTTAAGCCCAAGAAGAGCTTACATAGGGGCTTTTGGGTGTTTCAGACATAATGGAAGTGTTATTTCTCCAATTTGAGCATTTCGTGTTGATGTTATTAAAAATTTGAGCATATAATATAAAGGGCCAACGTTGGAAGCTGGACTTGGAGATGTATCCCAGCATGGGTGAACTCCATCATCAAATTGTTGTTTTGTTATGTTGCTTGTTGTCTATTTTTCACTATTAAATCTGCAAAATTTATTTTAGTTTGTGTACTTTTGCAATATCGATCCATTGCCCATGAGACATAAAATAGCTTGAAAAAATTTACATGAAACCTTCAATTTTAATTTCAGACCAGTTTGGTATCAAAGCATGGTTGTTGTGAAGGTTTGATATTTTTGCAAGTGTTTTCTTGAATAATTGCAAGGCCTAAATTGAGAAGAGGAGGAGGATTGCTTGAAGAAAAAACCATCAAATTGGTTCAAGGAGGTCACAAACTCCATAAACTCCACTAATCATGGCACATGAAAAATGATAGGAGCTAATGTCTGAGGACGAGAGAGATTTTAGAAAGGATTTCTATGATATGTTTGAGATGGTGAAAGTGTTGTATAACCAGAGAAAAACAAGGTTGCAAGGAGAGAGTTCTAATCATCTAAAAGGTAATGGTGGTGATGGGAGCAAGCCTCCACCTCCACCTCCATCTACACGTCCTTCATATCATAGGCCTACTCATCCAAATGGACATGTAAGTTTTCTTTGATTAAGATTGATGTCAAGCTTGAATTGCCTATAATGTACAATGGGGAAGTAAATGCTAAAACTTTGGATAATTGGGTTTTTCAAATTGAAGTCTATTGCGAGATTCAAAAAATTGATGATGATGTTATGAAGATCCAACTTGCTTCTCTTTGCTTGGAAAGTGAAACCCTCATTTGGTGGGAGTCCAAAAATCAAGACAATTTAAAGAAAAATGGTAAAATTATCTCTTCTTGGAATGATTTTATAGTTGTATTAAGAAGGAAATTTTATCCATTAGCTTACATGCAAAAATAGATTATGGATTGGCAAAATTTTAGCCAAGCTAAAGGTTAGAGTGTTCAAAGTTAAATAGGAGAATTTAGAAGAAGAGATTTAATCTTTGGTGTTGATTTGTCTTCACAAGATACTCTCCTTAAATACATTGGTGGATTACATAGTTATTTGAAACATACTATGCCTATGTTTAATCCCACAAATCTAGATGAAGAATGTGTTCAGGAAAATAATTTAGAATCAAGAGGCAAGAATGTTCCTCAAGAAACTAGCAAGAACCTTCCAAATATGGAGACAAGGGAAAGGGAAAGTTTAAAGTCAAATGAAAAAAGAATGCCACTGTTAATAAAGTGGGAGAGAAAATTACATGTAAACATTGTTCAAAAGAAGGCCATGATGAAGACCAGTTAGAAATTACATCCATAAATGAGACCAAAGAAATTCAATAACAAGGGGAAATAAAAAACTACTGCTACAACTCAACAAGATCTAGGATCTGATTCAGGTGATGAAACCAAAATCACAACCATGGGAATGAAAGGTATAGCTTCTAATGCAAGTGCTAGTTCTTCTATTAATCCTATTGAATCTCAAAATGATAAATAAAGAAGTGAGGTTTTCCATATAAGGGTCATTACAAAACATACAAATGTTAACACATTGTTTAATAGTGGATCCCAAGTCAATCTTGTCTCTGAAGAAATTATCAAGAAACTTAATCTAGAAACTACACCTCATACTAAAACTTACCCTTTGGTTTGGGTATGTAATGATGCCAAATTACAACTGACAAGAAAATGTGAACTCAAATTTGCCATCATTGCTAACTTTATAGATGTGGTAGAGCTTGATTTGTACCACTAGATATATGTGGGATTGTTTTAGGGAGTTCATATTTGCATGACCAAAAATCCATATTCTATTGTCATGAGAAAAAATATCATCTTTTGAAATATGGAGGTGAGTATATTATTAGAGCACATCGCAAGAAGATGAAATTATCTATTGTTAGTAGTGGTCATATGAAAAGACATGTAAATGCTAGTAAGAATTTTGTGTTGTTGATGATTAAAGATAAAGATATTGATGACTCTAAAGCTTTCACAGGATATGATTCTAAACTCGAGCATGAATTGGTTGAAGTTAATAACACTTATGACAAGATGTTTCATGAACCTAAACGGTTGCCTCCAAAAAGAGGAATCCAACATGAGATTCACCTACAGTAGGATGCACCACTTCCAAATATTGGCATGTATAGAATGTCATTTTTGGAGAATGTAGAGATCCAGAAGAACATTCAAGAGCTTCTTGACAAAGTGGTCATCAGGCTATTAAGACCTTGGAATTTTGTTGCAACATTATGGGGGAAAACCACCCGATCCAGACCTTAGAGCAAGTCCTTTTCTGTTTGGTGTAGTGGCTTCGACTCGGGATAAAGGGACCAGTTTCCCAATAAGGATGATGAGGGTGTGTTTTGTTTATAAAATTCAAATGGGAAATGATTTAATCTATCATATGCATTTAACTAAAAATATATATTCTACTATATACCTGAGAGTGTTCATTCCTTAATGTGATCTAAAAATATATCTTCCAACTATTGGTAATGAAGATTATTCAAAAGTTGAAAGAGATGAAAATTATGTAAAAATAATTCTTTTGACAAAATAGTTTAATCAAAATGATTGTGAAATATATATCACATTTATATGTTTGATTATATATGAGATAAGTAATCATAAACAAATATCAATACAAAAGTGCATTTAACATTCATCTATGATAAAAACTCTAATATATAATACAAATAAAAAGATGATTGTCAATTTAAGAAGCAAAACTTAATATAACGTGTAGAAGTACCATATATACGAGGTTCTACTCATTCATATTGACAAAATTTTTCTACTCCTCTTCACTTTCAAGCAATTTAATGAGTACAATAGTGCAACTTCAGTTAAACAACTTCAATGTCAAAAGATAAGAGATTTTGTTCCATTAATTCATCAAGGCATTCAAAAACTTACAAAAGTGCATTCTTTGCAAATGTTTTTGACAACTTTTTGGACCCTCCTCTAAATGCATGAGAAGGGTTTAAATAATAAACTAAATTTGTTTAAAATATATTATTACATAAAAATTGGAGGAGGTTTCAAACAACTATCCTCATAATAAGTAAACTTAAACTACAATCTAGGAAATAAAAATAACAATTTGCTTATGTGGGATGATCCTCTTTGCGCATTTGATCTCTAAGCTGACAAATATATACCATTGGCTTTAGCTGAGCTGGCTATGTAATCTCGGGTCTGACTTGGCCTTTAAACACTGCATTCGTAAGTATTGCCAACAATTTCTTAGTAGAATCGGTTAATGATTGTAGAGTTAAGCACTGATGATAAGGTTTGATCAGAAAATTCTGGTAATTTTCCTGATCATTAAACTCATTTATCTTTTTAATAGTTTCCACCTGCGTCTTTGTACTTTCTTTCCACTGTGACTCTAATGGTTTGAGCTCTGAGAGCATTTCGGCTGTAGATTCTTTAATAAGTTCAGCTTTTAAAAGTTGTTCATTAACATATTCAATGATTTCATTTGTCAGATTTGATGCCTTTGTCGTTGCCTTCTCTGCTTGTCTCAACCGCATTTCCCAATATTTAAATAAAATCTCTTTATGGAACCTATCTATCTTAGGGAGGTCAACTTTATTTCCTACATTAGATCCTTGCCATTGAATGAACTCAGTAATCTTCCTTTCAACTTTTTCACTTTCAAGCCTCTTGTTAGCCACTTGTTGGATCAGAATCTTGCTTGTATCACAGTACGAACCGGTGATTGAAATTTGTTGGAAAAATGTTTGTTACTGATGTTTTAAGTTTGCATTCATTTCCAGTGATTCTTTTATGAATTTCTCTACTTGAGGTTGAATTTTAAATTTTTCCATTGCTGCTTCAAGTTGTTTTTCTCTCTCTATAATCTGCACTTGGTATTGTAACTTTAATCTTTCAAAATATTTCTGGAATTGAGACATTTTGATCTCGATTTTCTTATTTGTGTTAAGCCTCTCCTGCTTTAGTTGTCTCTCCAATTCCTGAACTTTATCTTCTTTTTTCTTAAGTAGAAGTTGTACTTCTATAGCTTTGTTAATGGCAACAGTAGAATATGCTCCTGGGAACTCTGATAACTTAGTCAAGTGTTCTGTAGGATTAGCCAAAGGGTCTTTCCATAGCACATCTACAGATTCATCATTAATATTTGAGACTGATTCGTTAATTCTTCTTCTCTTTCTTCTTTTAAATACAACCTTATGATTCGGGCTATAGAAGACATCAAGTGAGGGTATTTCTTCAATCTTTAAACAATATGTTTTGTAGGGTATGTTGAGATGCTCTCTCATTAGGGGAATTTTGAGGTCTAAAATGGGCCTCCTAAGAAAAATGTACAACCAAAATAAACTTTATGAGAACCAATAGAATTCAAGAAGATGATGTCAACTATGGGGATGATTCACCATTTTTGGAGTAAAAAAGTAAAAAATTAAAAAAATAATAAAATAATAAAACTTTTTTTTTCAATTCGTATTTTCAACTTATCTCCCTAAGGATTTACTCAAATTTCGAGCGTGAGTACTCGTTGGATACACAATTTAATTACTCATCAAGGGAGTACCCATGTTGCATACTTTTGATGGACCCTGCTACAAGAAAAATGAGAAATACATGAAAAAACGTGATTGCAATCATGTTTTTCATGTATTTCTCATTTTTCGTGTAGCATAGTACATCAAAAGTATGCAACATGGGTACTCCTTGTATGGGGAATTAAACTTTGCATCCAACGAGTATTTCTTCTTGAAACTTGAGTAAAACCTTAGGATAAGTTCAAAATACGAATTGAAAAAGTAGTTTTTTCCTTTTTCCCTCTAAAATTTGATGATGTAATCAAATCTTATTTTATTATTTCCACTATTATTTTATATTTCCTTAGGAGAACCATTTTAGACCTCGAAATTCCCCTAATGTGATCATGAACTTCTGGTACGTTCTGTAGTGGTATTGCAATTTCCACTAAATTTTGGGTCTGCTTCGGAGTTTGGAAACTTTTTGATTCATCAACATTAGGCTTTGGTGGTGGTGGTGTTTCTAGTGCCTTCGAAAAACATCTCCCATTCTTTCTTCAAATCTTTTGATTGAGGCTTCTATGTCTTCTCGTGTGTATTCTGGATATGTTGAACTTCTTTAGAAGATGGTTAAGCTCCATTAATTTCTCCTCCAGTTTGCTTCTCAATCTCTTTAATCACTTTCTCAATTATTTTCTCAGGACTCTCATTCCTGCTCTCAGATTCATTGTCAGAGTGATATGAATTTTGAGAGTAGTGTTGTGATTTTTCTAACTCGTGATTTGATTTATCTTGAGATTCATCTTCTAACATGTCCTCAGCCTTATCGTCTAGGCTAATGCTGGGAGTTGGCCTTTTAACATCTTCAATAAATACCAGGTCCAAAGGAACTGTTTCTAGCCTCTTGCTTCTATATGCTTGAAAAGCCTCAAAGTTTGTTTTATTGAGATGAATAAATGAAATTTTCAATACATTTGTAAAATTCTCTACACCTTCAAAGAAATCATCAAACATATCTTTCTCATTCAAGAAAGGTTTAATTTTAAGCTCAGTGGTGAAATTATTAACCACATCATTAGGATCATATGGCCTCTTTGACATTAGATTCAGATTTAATGAAGTGATATTTGAAATCTCTTTGAATGCATGACCAATGTCGAAAAGGGAAAAATTGCCACACTGTAAAGGGAAAGTAGGCTAAATGTCTTTCTTGGCATCTTTGAGTTGTTTGGACACGCCGCTTACTAGAAGTTGGTAGGAAATTTCCCTGGCTAGGAGCTTATTAGGAACATAATAAGACAAAACATGGGGGGAAGAACAACTCCCAAAAACTATGATATAAGTGAAATTTTCTTCAGAAAACCATCTAGCAACTGGTAAAATATCTGTGCTAGCTTACTTAAAAATCCTAGGGGCTCTTTCATTAAAGATGACCTGATAGATGGGTAACATAACTCCATTGAAAATTTTATAGAAATGCAGATGAAACTCAGATTCCCACAGTTCTTTATGATAAATATGAATTGGAATGGGGTCCTGGATTGTCCATTTCCATCCCATGATAGGAAATCTTGAACAAATAAAATTTCATCAATAATGTAAGCACTCATGTAGAAGGGAGGTATTGTTCTAGTGGAATTGACCCTATTTTTCTTATAGTCCATTATGGTTTTAGCCAGATTATGAGACAAAATGGTTGCCCAATTCATAATAAAGGAATTGACGATTGCGTCAATCAAAGGAACCCATTCTATGGAAAATATAGTGGCATCTGGTCTAGCAAATAACTTACATAGCATCCCTGCGACATAATATTAAGGGGAGGGTAATTGTGCTATTGGGTACATACCAAGTTTATCCCGCTTTAGCTTTCCTTGATCTTCTTTCCATCCCTTTATCACTTTCATGAGGTCTATATTATTATTTGTAAAGATTTGGAAAAAAGCTTTATCATAATTATTCTACGGCATGGGAAAATGATACATTATCCTTAAAACCTCTACAGTAAATGAACCAATATTATCAAGCTTAGAATTATTGAATGATTTGTCTGCTATGGTAAGGTGGTCAATGACCCACTTTAACATATTTGTGTATGGTAAAATCTTCGGCCTCATTTCTTTTTTGTGAAGAAACGAACATGCAACTTCAAAGTAAGATGAGTCTGATGAAACTTCCCCATCTGCTGTTACTATTTTCACTATTTCTCTTGGTTATTCTCCCTAAAAAATGTGGTACATTGCTTCCCATGAAGAACTTCCAGAATCCTTGTTGCACGTTGTGTCTGAAAACAATGGAGGCATGTTTGTGTCTTCTGCAACAGACGTTTGGGCAATTTCCTTGCCTTTCTTTGTCATTCTAGTTATTTTCGCTTCATTAGGTGGTTTCCTGAATTCATGTGAAACAAGTAAACTCAGATCTGGTATGAATAGAGATAAGGGTAGAGTTAAAACATCATAATCAAAATTCGAGCTCTATTATTCAAAACATGCTTTGAGTAGATATCAATCTTTTCACGATGAATCTTGCGAAATGCGATCTGCGCAAATCGCACATCGCAACTTATTGTAGTGTATAAAACTTTCCATTTGGTTTCTCGTCACGAAACGCAAAATGCAATGAAGACTTACGTTGTTGCGCTTTATCGAACTTTTGGATATTTATAATTTTTCTTTTATTGTTTCACCGGGTCTGACTTATCACAAATTTTCTGAATTGTTATAAGTTTGTTCTTTTTAAAAAGCGTGATGCGATTTCTCTTTAAAGGGATTTTTAAGCATTTTCAACGGATATTTTATATAATTCCGAAAAGGTTGAAGCGCATATCGCAATTCGCAATTCTTATATATGTTTTAACTTAATTGGCTTGTAAGTTATGCGATTTGTGGTGAGCGCTTTGAAATTAAAGCGGAAAGGAAAAAACCTTTATTACTAAATTTTTAAGACTTACGCTAAAATGAAATCATGATCATATATTTCTATTTATTTTTTAAAGGGTCCCTATTTATTATTTAAAATGAATGGGGGGTTTTTGTATAGTACAACAATTGGCGATTCACTTGGGATAACTAGTTATCTCTAATTGGTTTTTGAAATTTCTAAAACTTTTCAAAATAAAAATAGTTTCAGGAATGAATTTCAATAAATAATATCTCACTAAGAAATAAAATCTCACTTGATCATAATCCATAAAAATTTCTCTTTAAAAATGAAATTATGAATATCTATATCAGTCTTTACTAAGTTAAAAAAGATGAAGCAAGTGGCTCATTCAGATTAGCTTTATAAATATATACTTTTTTATCACAAGTAGAGCCTCTGATCCAATAGGTAATTTACACTTTTGGTTGGGTTACCTTTTTTCGAGAAATGATTCATTGTTCCATCCTCTTAATCTTACAATCTTCAAAAATAAGTTCAATTTTATATACTTTTTCTCTTTTGGAACTTGTTTTTATCTTTTGTGGATATTTTCTATGTATTGTTTTTATCACTTAAAATCCATTGTCTTGGCATGGTAACCAAATATTGAAAATGCCATTCAATGGTTATAATTAAACTGATCAAGTTGGCTCTTGATGAGACCCCTTGCCTTTGATATAATCTCAAGTCATTACCTTGTTTTGGTAGGCAGTATTAGTAATTTCAGTTCAACTATTTCCCTATGAACATGGTAAACAGGCTCTTAATGAGACTTATTATCTTTTAAGTTTTTTTTTAACATGATTTTTTGAATTACTTTCTAAAAATTGAAAAGTTTGCCGGATGTGGTGAATCATTGGTCCTTTTGAGGATTTAGGATGATAATTTTAGAGTTTAAGATTTCTTATCTGTAAAATAGTCTTTACTATGTTTAAAGATTCTTTTCTTGACTGATAATAGAATAACCATACTTTATAAAAATTAGAGTTTATCAAAGACTAAATAACTTCAGTGAAATTACATTTTTCAGTGAAATAAAATCTATTTGATATTCTAATCTTTCAATTGTTTCCTTGACAATTCTTATTTCTAAAAGTGATAAATCAAAAAAGATTTTTAGAGATGTTTATTTGAAAAGCCAAAAATTAATACCATTCAAATTTTATTTTCCTAAAAAGAAATGATAGTAATATACAAGGGATAGAAAGGGTTACCTTCTATGAAAAATATTTCTTTAAAATTTGTCCGTTAACAGGCAAAGAATCTCTTCTGCCTAATAAATCTTGCAATAAAAACGTTGATGAGCCTATTTCTTCAATGATTTGAAATGGTACTAGCCACAGTCTTTGGAATTTGGTATATTTACCTTTTTCCTTGTGTGCTTTATCCCATTTCAATACTAGATCACCAATTTGAAATGTTTTTGGAGCAACAGAAATTTTATCAAATGATGCTTTAACTAACTGTTGATGATGTGCATGAGCAAATTTATATTTTTCTCTTTCCTCTTCAAGTTTAAGGATTTAAAATTTCCTTACTTGCAAAGAAGAAGAAGGTGATTCATCAATAAATTGGACTAAGAAAAGAGAAGTAATAACTACATTGGTAGGAAGAACATCTTCTTTCCCATAAACAAGTTTAAATGGAGAAGTGCCAATGGAGGCCTTCTGAGTTATTCGATCTACCCAAAGAGAAAATGTTAATGGTTTGTGTCAATTTCGTTGGTTTTGGTCAACAGTTCATTTAATGATTCTAATTAGGTTTTTATTTGTTGATTCTGTTAAAATACTTCCTTGAGGATAATATTTAGCAGAACATTGAGTTTAAAACCTCTTTTAATAGCAAATTCTATCATAACAACTCTTGAGAAATAAGATGAATAGTCAAACATCAAAGCAGCGGGTAAACCAAATGATCTAGTTATGATAAATTGATCAATGAACCCAATAATATTCTCAAAGTTGGCTACTTTTAGTGGAATTTCTTCCACCCATTTAGTAAAATAATCGGTAGTTGTGAGAATGTATTTATGCTGTTTGGAAGTGTTAGGAACAATCTCACCAATTATATCTAATCCCCATTGCTCAAATGGTTGTTTGATATTAAATGGCTATAATGGAAAGCTGGCTTCCTTTGTCTTCAGAATGCACTTTGGAAAACTTTGCATTTCCTTGCATAATGATGAGCATCTTTGAAAAGTGTTGACCAATAGTAACCTGCATGCAGGAATTTATGTGTTGTTGTATTCCCTCCAAAATGTCCTCCGACTGGTCCATCGTGGAGTTCCTGCAAAACTTTCTATGCTTCAGTTTTCTCTAAGCATCTTAATAACACAGAATCAAAGTTTCTTCTAAACAATACGTCATTGATCATTTCCTATTACTTAGCTTTCAATCTTAAAGCACACTTTTTTTTTATAACTGAGTTGTGTTGGGGCATATCCATTTTTCAAATAAAACTTGAGATCAAAATATTGAGACTGAGCATCATTGAGGCTTAACTCTGACACATGTAACTCATTACCTGATTCTGCTTCTGATGATCAATGGGATGCTCCTATTAGCATTCTGCAAAAACCTTGACCTATTAAAATTTTAGAAGGCCTAATTTCTACCAGCAGTAACTCAGTTAGCCATTTTCTCTCCTATTTATCTCCGCATCAATATATGCCCTAATGCAGAGAATGGGACTATTATATTGGTGTGAGTTTTAAGGAGAAATGGCCTAAAATGCTTTATTGCTTTGAAAACAACAAATTCTTGTTTCTCAACAGATGAATAGTTTAGTTCTGCACTTTGAAAATTGGAACTGAAAAATGATATGGGTGCTTCAATTTGTTGGTCATTGAGCTATTTTAGAACAACATAAGATGTATATGATGAGAATGTATATAAAGTGAAAGGATTAACAAAATTGGGAGTAGTAAAAAATAGAGCATTGAGAATAGATTGTTTGATTAAATAAAATGCTTCCCTTTCATTATGTCCCCACTTGAAGACTAAATTTTTCTTAATCATTGTTTGTAAAGGTAAAACTATCTGTGAAAAGTCAGGGGTAAATATTTTTACAAAATTTATTTGTCCAAGAAATGACTGCATGGTTTTCTTATTGTGAGGAAAATGAATCTTTTTAATCTCTTCGATTCTTTCAGGATCAATATAAATACCTTTTTTGGACACAATGAATCCTAAATTTTTTCCTTCATCTAAAGCAAGATATGAATTCTTTGGGTTTAATGAAATTCCATACTTTGTACATCGCTCAAAGACTTGTTTTAGGTCATCCGCATGCTTAGTTTCTTGTCTAGAAAAGACTGTAATGTCATCTAGATAAATAACCACTGATTTTTGAATGAGTCCTCTAAAAGTTGTGTACATGGCTCTTTGGAAAGTGGCACCTGCATTGATTAACCCAAATGGAATATTTTGATAGGCATAAGTTCCCCACTTAGTTATGAATGTAGTCTTTAATCTGTCCTCTGGATGTATCAAGATCTGGTTATATCCCGAAAACCCATCTAGAAAATACATAAGTTCAGAACCACCTACAACTTGCAGTACTTGTTCCATGGGTGGTAATGGAAAATTGTCTTTCTGACATGATTTATTCAAATTTCTAAAATCAATACAAATCCTAATGGCACCATTTTTCTTCATGTCAGGAACCAAATTTGAAACCCATTTTGAATGTCTAACTAGAAAGATGATCTTAGCTTTGAGGAGTTTATTCAACTCTGTTTTAATTCGATTTTCAAGATTAGGATGAATTTTCATCAAATTTTGTTGCATTGGTTTCTCATCTGAAATCATATGAATAGTGTGTTGAATAACATAAGTGCCATATGTTTTAAGATCAGTATAATCCCAAGCAAAAACACTTTTGTAGGTCCTTAATAACTTGAAAATTGATAATCTTTCTTTAGAAGACAGACTAAGACCTAAATTGACATTTTGCGGTTTATCATCAGTTCCAAGATTTACTAACTCAAATATTAAAGTTGAAATTTGAGTTTTAGAATTAGTAACTCTTTTAAACCTATCTTTTAAATCATAAAGGTCTTATAATTTGACAACTGAATTTGGCATTGGATTTTCGTCCTATTCATCCTTTATCTGAGTATCATGTTCATTTTCATCTAGAATTTGATTATCATAAGATCCTTCAGATGTAAGAAAATCTATGATATCAGAATCATGATTAAAGACTCTTCAATTAGTAATATTACCAGGAACAGATGGTCTAAAAATTAATTTAATAGAAAACCTATTGAGACTAAATTATTCAGATGGAATTAATTTCGATGCTACATTAGCTAATAAACCTGCACTAGCATTTTTTATTTTGGGTACTGAGGAAATATTGAAAGCTAAGAAATGAGAAGTCAATTCTTGGACTAATGATTGATAATGTTTAAGATGTCTAGAATGAAAATGGATTGTATTTCTTACTTGTTTGACAATGATTTTTGAATCTCCCAGTACTTTCAGATATTTAATGTCAAGGTCAATTGCTTTATACAAACCTTGAATTAATTCTTCATATTCTGCTATATTGTTTGTGCAATCGAATTCAAGTCTGTAGGCTAGCATGGTTTTTTCTCTTTCCGGGCTTATTAAAATACAACCAGCTCCCGCACCATCTTCTGATTTAGAACCATAAAAATAAAGAATTAACTACTGGTTTATTTACAAAAAATTTACACTTAGAAGTGTATGTCTAGGAACAAATTTCAATTTGAGAGATAACCGCATTATCGAAAAAGGGTGAGGGTTGGGCATTAGAATTTCCAAGAAATGATTCTGCCGAGTAATTTCCAATAATATTATTATTGAATGCTACTGGCTCACTGATTCCTTCAAGATTAGTAACTGTATGTTTCATGAATTTCTCACAGTCCACTCGAATTTGGTTTGGATTTCCATTGTGGGGAAGCCACATATGTGACCAGTCTATTGTGAAATATCCATGAAGTTTCTCAGACCAGTCTCTGCTCAATACTAAACCATAAAATTCAAGAATACCAGCTACCAATATATCAATTATCTATGGAACCTTAGGGTTTGATGACAATCTAATAAAAACATAATTTATTTCTCCTACAACCTCTACTTTTGTTCTATTAAGTTGTACTATATGAACAAGGGAACTTTGAGGATTTATGTTCAACTTAGCACATACTGATTTCGAGATGATGTTAGAGGAAGCCCCTGAATTTATTAAACTATTATGGACGTTCTTATTGTAGATTTCACAGGTTAAGAGAAATGGGGGAGTATGAGATATGGATCATCACCTATCATAATAAGATCTGTGGTATCTATTTTAGTTGAAGGAGAAGGAGGTTTACCCATATGATTATCAACTTGAAATACTACTGGAGCAGGTAAGGCTGAAGCAGGAACTACATTCAAATCTCTAAGTAAAATCTTATGCTGTTGTTTTAGTTTAGTAAGTTCATGGATTGAAATGTTAGCCCTAGTATTTTTCATATCCTCAACTACATTATATTCAATGGTGTCAGAGACTACCATTGTCCTTGATGTAGTTGGAACATATGAAGTAGCATGGTTAGTTTGTGTAGCCTTAGATGTAGAATTTTTACTTATTGTTTTCTCTTTAACAAGGATTGAATTTTTCTATTTCTGATTAGGCTGCATTGCTTCAGTGGTATTCTTGCTCCTTGTACTTATAGGTAAAGCTTCTTGTTGTTCATAATTTGGTAGGATGAAATATCACATTCCATTTAGTTCAACTTCTTCTTCGACTTAAGTTTCTTCTTCTTCTGTTTTCTCTTTATCTGTATCTTGATCAGACTCAGCATTAGATATAATGTTAGGCGGTTGAGAATTAGAAGATTGATTTTTCTTGAAAGGTCTGAAAATATTCTCTGTACTGGAACTTTCAGCAACTTGGTTTTCGATATCTACCATTTCATTTGTCATGGTCTTTAAAACTTTCTGAAGACCTTCCAAATCAAAAGGGTCTTTTGGTGGTTTCTTCTTTGAATCATCTTTGAGGGATACTTTCTTAGATTTCATGTCTTATTGGGAATTCTTCTTTTCAAGAGCTATTATGCGTTTCTCTATAGATAAGGATTCCTTCATATTTTCTGTCAATGTAGGTGACTTTTCTCTATCAACAAAAATGGCTATGTTATATGGGAGAGAAGAAATATACCACTCAATTTGAACATCTGCACCAGGGACTAATGTAGCAGGGATTTTATTGAGTAACTTATTAAATCTTGAATTGAATTATTTTATTTTCTCTCCTTTTTTAGCCTTTAGATTTTATAGGTCATTGATGAGTGGAGAAGTAGTTATGTCATCTCCAAACTTAGCTAAATTATTCTTCAAACATATTCCAGCGAGTTAAAGTAACATTGATTCTTGGAATAAAAGTTGTGGAAGTGAGTGGAGGTAATGGAGGTGAATGGGGTGGATTATTGGATAATACCTCACTAGTGATTGACTCTGATTCAGTATTCTTTATTTTCCTTCGATAAGAATCAATATGAAATTAAAAAGGGGGAATTCTTGTCTTATGAGTTTCTAATCGAGTTAATATTCGTCTAGGTTGTAAAGAATATGAAACATTAATTTCAGATGTTTGAGAAATTTCAGGATTTTCAGCAGAAATTGATACTCTCTCTAACTTTTCTATCAAGGACTGAACTTTTGGGGGATTTTGGTGAAAATATGGAGATAGTATTAGTTGAGTTTCACTAGGAGACTTAGGAGAGGGATTTTCAACTTCAGATCTTAAGGATTTAGATCTAGCTAATGTTCTATAATTTGAAGGGGATCTAGAGGGAGAGATACTCTTAGATTGATCAGAACTTCTTGCCATTCACAATTGGCCCTCCTGCTAGCACCAAAATGTTGAGGCCTCGGAATTCGGGTGGAACATCATGGGGGAAAACCACCCAGTCCGGACCTTAGAGCCAGTCCTTTTCCGTTTGGTGTAGTCACTCCGACTAGGGATAAAGGGACCCATTTCCCAATAAGGATGATGAGGATGTGTTTTGTTTATAAAATGCAAATGGGAAATGATTTAATCTATCATATGCATTTAACTAAAAATATCTATTCTACTATATACCTGGGAGTGTTCATTCCTTAATGTGATATAAAAAGATATCTTCCAACTATTGGTAATGAATATTATTCAAAAGTTGAAAGATATGAAAATTATGTAAAAATGATTCTTTTGACAAAATTGTTTAATCAAATGGATTGTGAAATATATATCACATTTATATGTTTGATTATATATGAGATAAGTAATCATAAAAAAATATCATTACAAAAGTGCATTTAACATTCACTTATGATAACATCTCGAATATATAATACAGATAAAATGATGACTGTCAATTTAATAAGAAAAACTTAATATAACGTGTATAAGTACCATATATACAAGGTTATACTCATTCAAACTGATAGTATTTTTTTTCTCCTCTTCACTTTCAAGCAATTTAATAAGTACAATAGTGCAACTTCAGTTAAACAACTTCAATGTCAAAAGATAACAGATGTCGTTCCATTAATTCATCAAGGAATTCACAAACTTACAAAAGTGCATTCTTTGCAAATTTTTTTGACAAATTTATGGACCTTTCTCTAAATACATGAGAAAGGTTTAAATACTAAAATAAATATGTTTAAAATATATTATTACATAAAAATTGGAGGAGGTTTCAAACAACCATCTTCATAATAAGTAAACTTAAACTGCAATCTAGGAAATAAAAATAACAGCTTGCTTATGTGGGTTGATCCTCTTTGCGAATTTGATCTCTAAGCTGACAAATATATAACATTGGCTATAGCTGAGCTGGTTGTGTAATCTTGGATCTAACTTGGCCTTTAAACACTGCATTCGAAAGTGTTGGCAACGCTTTCTTAGTAGAATTGGTTACTGACTGTAGAGTTAGGCACTGATGATAAGGTTTGATCAGAAAATTCCAATAACTTTCATGATCAAACTTATTTATATTTTTAATAATTTCCACCTACGCCTCTGTACTTTCCTTCCACTGTGCTTCTAATGGTTTGTGCTCTGGGAGCATTTCGGTTGTGGATTCTTTAATAAGTCAAGCTTTTAAAAGTTGTTCATTAATAGATTCAATGATTTCATTTGTTAGATTTGATGCCTTTGTCATTGCCTTCTCAAGTATAAAGTCTTGAGGAAAAGGTCACTCAAGCTAGGAAACTAAGCCTCCCATGATCCAGTACATCAAAATATGAAATGTTGTTAATACATAAAATGCCGGAATGCTATGACTGCATAATATATGAGGGAATAATTGCAGTTGGAAAATAGAAATATATAGAACTACTGATACAATGCTCAAAAATGTCGAGAATAGAGATCTAAGCTCCCATGCATAATTCCAAGACAACCTAGAAAGGGTTTCCGGAAATACACACTATGAGAAATGCAGCCCTGGGACTGAAATAATGCTCTGCAGCTCCATGAATGTAAGGAGGTGGCTTATATAATAAGAAAATAGCTAAAAATCCTCAAAATAGATCCTCCTAATGAAAGGTTTCTCCCTCCACTAGGAAACTAGCTCACAAAATGCTCAACCCTCCACTGCAACAACCCTGCAAAATAACACAATTTCTGAAGGAGACTACACAGTGGTAGATGGTTGAAGCTTGGCCTAATGCCAGATGGTGGAATGAAGCTCAATATACCTCTCCTGAGTGGGCACTTTAAGTTCCCCGGGGATGAGGATGGGATTTCCGCCCTGAAACACCCTTGTGCTAAATAGCACAACAGAGTTCGCTAAACAGCTGAAGCATGCAAGAAGTCATAAAAGACCAAGACATAAACAATATTCTAAATTCTCTATATGGCTGCCACCCCCTTCCTTATATTCTTGGTGAGCTTCCTCACCCTTGGCCCCACTCATTAAAGATGTTACTTCCATGCAAACACTCCTCCACCATAATTGTGATGTCCTCCATTATCTCCACTCTCTCTATGGTAGCGCTGTTGATTTGGTGAAACTTGACCCCATCCACATGCATTGAATCCATTCACACTAAGGGTTACTTTATTTTAGCTAGCTATACTGGTACACCTTCACACTGGAAGTGGTATTATTCCTACTAAAGAGATTTAAGGGTCTCTCTACCCACTTATTCATCTAAGTTATGAATGAAAGAAAAATATAATATTCCAACTAGCTCAAAGCTAATTAGGAATATTACAGTCCTACCCTCCCAAATGTTGCTTGTCCTAAAGTAACTGTAAACACGGATGCTGCAAGATCTTCTCTCCTTCCCAAGTGGCATCCTCATATGGTAGATTCCTCCATCTAATCATATATTCTCTAGTCACCCTGCTCCTTAGTTGCCTCTCCCGTGTGTCCAAGACAACTTACGATTGTAAAACTAGATGGCCCTCATCATCAATAGGTGGGATATCCATGGTGGAAACCACATGTTGTCCAATGGACTTCTTGAGGCATGAGACATGAAAAATGTTATGGATCTTATTCCCAATGGGGAGCTCCAACTCATATGCTACCTCTCCAACATGACGGATCACCCTGTATGGCCCATAGAACCAATGCTTAAGCTTTTCAACCCCCTTCTCTTTTCAGTGTAGACTGTCTGTAAGGCTGAAGATGAAGATAGACTAAATCATCAACCTCAAACTGCCTCTTTATCTGACCACGATATGCATACAACTTCTACTGGTTCTGGGTTGTAGCAATGTTGTCCTTGAGAGCACGAAGTATATTTTGACTCTCCTGGATCCACTCCTTGGCCCTTGGATCCTTGCTTGCTCCAAACATCACATCAAAAAATGATAGAGCATCATATCGAAATGGATACATGCCGATGGACATGTGAAAAGTTATGTTGTAGCAATACTCCCCTAATTGGAGCTAGCATAGCCATGCTCTTTGCTGCCCCGAAACATAGTTTCACAAGTAGCCTTCCAGCCACTTGTTTACTATCTCTGTATGTCCATCGGTTTGAGGGTGATAACTGGTACTCGGTGTCAACTCGGTACCCCATAACTAAAAAATATCCTACCAAAAGCCACCCATGAAGCAGTTATCCTGATCACTGACTATGGGCTTTGGAAGACCATGGAGTTTAAAGACATCTCTAAAGAAGAGCTCAGCCACCTATGAAGCATTATATCATGCAAAAATAGCAAATAAATGTGAATACTTTGTTATTCGATCAACAACTATAAAGATACAATCCTTACCCAATACTGTAGGTAGACCGATGATGAAGTCCATGGAAATACTCTCCCATTTTCCTTCTGGAATAGGGAGTGGCTGCAACAATCCTGCAGGATGGTTGTGCTCTCCTTTGTTTTTCTGGCAAACTACACACTCCCTAATGTGTTGGAGCACATCCTCCTTGAGACCCTTCCATGAGAATCTCTCCCGAATGGCCTAATATGTCTTGGTGAATCCCTGATAACCGGAAAGTGGTGAATCATGTGTTTCCTATAAAATATTCTCCTTGAGTCTATAATATCTAGTCAAGAAGATCCGGTCTCAGTAATAGATGACCTCATCCATCACTCTAAACCTCTCATCAGTCACCCGTCCATCTAGGATCTCACATGAAAAGCAGTTTTTGGAATACTCCACCAAAAGTTGGGCCTTCCAATTTGTATCCACACTCATTAATGACAGCATTGCTGGTCTCCATGACAGAGCAACTGCTACTACATTGATCTTCCCTTTGAAATATTCAATATCAAAGTCATATGTTTGGATCTTTCTCACCCATTTCTATTGCCTCTCCTGTAGTTGCTTCTACTCAAGGAAGAAGCAAAGACTATTTTGATCAGTCTTCACTCAGAATCTGTTTCCCACCAAATATTGTAGGAATTTGGCTAATGCATGCATGATAGCCAAAATTTCCTTATCATAAATAGAGTACAACCTCTCATGATGCAACAACTTCTAACTCTTAAAAGCTATGGGGTGACCCCCTTGCATCAAGACTACTCCAATTCCCTCCCCTAAAGCATCACATTCCAGCACAAAGGACTGGATAAATTCTGGTAAAACCAACACCAGGTAGCTGCTCATCACCTTCTTGAGCCTATCAAAGGCCCTCTGTGCTATGGCTATCCAACTGAAGGCCCCCTTCTTGGTCAAATATGTAAGTGGTGCTGCTACTTGAGAGAACCCTTTGAAAAACTTTCGGTAATAAGTACAAATTCCTCCAAACCTCCAAATTTCTATGACATTATTTGGCTCAAGCCAATCTCTAATAGCACGGATGTTATCCTCATGAACCCTCACTCCATATACTCTAATGATGTGGCCCAAAATAGAGCATATTTGTGAGTCCAAACTCACACTTGGAGAGCTTAGCATAGAATTGCTACTCTTCAAGAATGCACAATACTATCTCAATATGCTGCAAATGCTCTTCCCATGTGTGGTTGTAAATAAGAATGTCATCAAAGAACACTAACAAAAACTTCCTCAGTTGACCATGGAAAATGTGGTTCATGCAAGACTAAAAATTTGCCGAAGAATTGGTTAACCTAAAGGGCATCACCAAAAACTCAAAATGGACATAGCGACATCTAAATGCGGTCTTAGGGATATCTTGATCCCTCACTCTGATTTGATGGTACCCCGACCTCAAATCAATATTTGAAAAGTACTTGGATCCCCTTAGCTCATCCATCAGCTCATCGATCCTGGGGATTGGGTACCTATTCTTCATTGTTTTCTTGTTCAAATCTCTATAGTCAATGCACATCCTCAATGTGTCATCCTTCTTCTTTACCAGGACCACAAAAGAAGCAAAAGGACTGGTATTGGGTCAGATATGTCTTAAAGCCAAGAGCTCCTTAATGGCTTTTTCAATATCATCCCTGTAGACTTTGGGATGCCTATAAGGTTTGGTGAACACTGCTTGGATACCCTGATCCAACTCAATAGTGTGCTCAAATCCTCGGTCAGGTGGCCTCCCTGGTGGCATATGCCCAAACACTGTAGAATAACGGTCTAGAATAGACTTCACATTCGGGTGTACTGGTGCACCCTTGCCTCCTGCCTCTGACATACGTAGTTCCACTTCCCACTCTATGTCTCCTATGTGAAAATCAACCTCCATTCTTTGTGCTGAGACAATGTGGGGTGGATAGGTGTGCATGCTCCTAATATTTTGGTTCTTACCACTCCCCTTATTTTTCCATTCCATCTCCAAGGTCTCCCAATTTGTGGTGACCTTCCCCAAGGTGATCAACCACTGAACAACCAATATCACATTGGTGTCTAGAATATCAACCACATAGAAGGGGTTTGTCAATGTGTAAATCCCCAAAGTGATAGTTAGTTTTGGAACATACTTAGCACACGACATGGTTCTAGCTCCTGGAACCAAGGCTGAGAAGCCCTCAAAACATCCATAGGAATGCCTCTCTTCTACACCAGCTGAGTATCAATAAAGTTGTGTGTAGCTCCACTGTCTATCAACACCGACACTCTCTACCCCTGAATAATGCCTCTAACCCTCAATGTTAGATACTTGGGAACTCCTCGCAAAGCTATAAGAGTCCCTCCAGTTGGAGAAAATGCTCCCTTCACACCTCCTGATGGTGGTGCAACCTATCCTGGTGCTACATTGCTGGTATCCTCCTCCAAGTCTTATGCTTCCTCGTCCTCATAATCAAAGAACACCTCAATATAATGTGTGTTGAAAATGTAGCAAGATGATGGAGCTTAGTGGAACAAGCCGTTTTGGCAGTGTGCAAGGCTCTCGTTATAAAAACGCTGGGGAAGTCTATTTTTGAGACATATGATAAGGGTCCAGGGTCGTTATGTGACAAGTTATTCTTGGAGTATTGGTCATGTTAAAAATAGATGGGACCTATAGGTCGAAACCTATAGGCCTAATCTCTATTTTTAGACTGCCTATCCTAAAAATAGAAAAGCCAAATATTATTTACCCTTAATAATATTTGGACTCTAAACTTCAGTTTACTCTCTTGGAGCACTTCAGTTCGAGCTACAGAAGTGGCTCATGCATCTGACAGAGGAATTACGCTATTCCTAGGGGTTTGGTGAGCTCATGCATGGTTGACTTCAGTTAGGACTTCAGTGGCAGAAGTTTGGTGGAGTTGATGAGACAAATGGTGGAGTTGTGTTCGGTTTAACTTAGTTGAACTAGTTGAGATTAGTTTAACTAGCTAATCAACTAGTAATGAGTGGAGTGAATTAAATATTATTTAATTCATTAATTAGTAACTCATTATTCAACTCAAGAACACATCAGTTCACTACAGTGCATGGACAGTTCAGTGGAGACCAGTGGAAGAGGTAGATGAAAGGGTGAGTACAACTATCAGTTGTGACATCAGTTGTGCATGAGATTTGCACCACACTTGGAGGAAATTACCAATGATGATTGCGCTTTCAAGCCAAGGAGATTCGAACCTTGGATCTCTATTTAGACAAGCCATGATTGCGCAATAGAGGCAGGCAATTAGTGGATGTGTTTTGAACCTGTGACTTGTTCAAAACCAAGTTAGTTTGTGTGTAACTTCATGAGATAGTACTGAGTACTTGTGAGGAGTATTGTACTGAGTTTGTTACATGTTTTCTCCATTATAATATACACAATAGCTGCGGGGTTTTCAGCTATAAGCTTTCCCCATACATACTGTGTTAATGTGTATGATGATTTGATGTGTTATCGCTTGATTTTGTGTGATGATCTGAGTGGAAGAGATTATGTGTTGCATATAAATTCGAATTGTATGTGATCAGGATAGTCTCCGTGGATAATTAATCATTATTCAGCAAATTTTCACAATGTGCCTTCCCGAAAACACACTGGTGTCCTGGTGTCCATGGATCTTCGCAAGTGAATCAAATTTTTCTCCTCCTTAGATTTCCCTAGACATCATCATCAAGAGATTCCCTCTCATGGTTCTATTTTGAGGAAGGAAACTTCACATATTTTCCCTTTTCTTGAGAAGATAACTTCTGCTGGAATGGGGTTTTTTCCTTTGGAAAAGCATGCTGCAAATCTATAGCCCTATCAATAGCCTCTTGGAGCGTAGTTGGTCTAGTGGATTTCACCAACCCATGCAAAGGTTCTGCTAGCCCATCAATAAACATATATACTTTCCTAGCTGTAGATAGAACGAACATCATAATTGAGAGTTTTAGAAATTAAAAGATATAAGTCTCTGGATCTCCAGTTTGCTTAAGCTTGGCTAGATCAACAAAATGTGCCTCTGGATTCTTGCGGTCAAATCTCTTCACCAACCTACGGGAAAATTTTGCATAAGGAGTGACACTAGCATTCCCTAGTGTAGATAGACCATGAAACCACCACTCATGTGCTTCACCTTCAAGGTGCAGCACTGCTATCTTAATGGCCTCCATCTCTGAAACTTGGTTCAACTGAAAATAAGTATCCAAATTCTCTACCCAAGCCCTTGTTGTGCACTTGGGTGACCCATCAAAAGAGGGAAAAAAGAATCTACCCATAGTACGTTGCAGATCATTGTTCTGCATGTACCCTCCACCTCTATTGTGATTATTGGGCCCTCTATTATCCTTGATCCGATAGAACTCTTGGAATTTAAAGTGCTCCTTGAACCTCTGAGATTGAGATTCATACTCTAAGAAATAATCACCAGTAGTTTCCTCTCTTTTGTCTTTCTAACCCTATCTCCTTGATTTCTTTGGAAATATTTTGCATGGTCTAGAGAATAATTTTTGGAATTTCTCTTTCCTCCATCACTATAGATGCAGTGCCCCATAGGCTAAGCCAAGATTATGCTATAATACCACTGTAATATTCCAAAACAGGAATAGAAGCAATATTGAACATAAAACTAGAAATAGCAGTGAATATCAATACATAAAAACATGAGACAATCATAGAGCCATTCCATTATCTTTATTGGCAGAAAATAAATACAAAGTATTGAGGAAAAGGTCACTCAAGCTAGGCAACTAAGCCTCCCATGATCCACTACATCAAAATATGAAATGCTACTAATACATAAAATGTCAGAATACTATGATTGCGCAGTCTATGAGGGAATAGATGCATCTGGAAAATAGGAATATATAGAACTGTTGTACAATGCTCCAAAAATGCCTGGAATCGAGATCTAGGCTCCCAAGCACAATTCCAAGACAACCCGGAAAGGGTTTCCGGAAATACACACTATGAGAAAAGTAGCCCTAGGGCTGAAATAATTCTCTGTAGCTCCATGAATGTAAGGAGGTGGCTTATATAACAAGAAAATAGCTGAAACTCCTCCCAATAGATCCTCCTAATGAAAGGTTGCTCCATCCACTAGGAAACTAGCTCACAAAATGAGTCTCTCAGCCCTCCACTACAAATTCCCTGCAAAAATAATGCAATTTCTAAAGGAGACTGCGTTGGTAAATGGTTGAAGCTTGGCCTGATTTTAGATGGTGGAATGAAGCTCAATATACCTCTCTTGAGTGGGCAATCGAAGGTGTGATTTCCGCCCGGAAACACCCTTGTGATAAACATCACAACAAACTCCGCTAAACAGCTGAAGCATGAAATAAAAATATTATGAATGCTCCCTATGGCACCTTAGATTTCCCTAGACATCATCATCAAGAGATCCCCTCTCATGGTTATCTTTTGAGGGAGGAAACTTCACACCTTTTCCCTTTTCTTGAGAAGAGAACCTCTGCTGTAATGGGGTTTTTTCCTTTGGCAAAGCATGCTACAAATATATAGCCCTATCAATAGCCTCTTGGAGCGTAGTTGGTCTAGTGGATTTCACCAGCCCATGCAAAGGTTATGATAGCTCATCAATAAACATATATACTCTCCTAGCTATAGATAGATCAAACATCATAACTGAGAGTTTTAGAAATTCAGAGATATAAGTCTCTGGATCTCCTGATTGCTTAAGCTTGGCTAGATCAACAAAATGTGCCTCTGGATTCTTGCGGTCAAATATCTTCACCAACCTACGGGAAAATTTTGCATAAGAAATGATGCTAGCATACCCTAGTGTAGATAGACCATGAAACCACCACTCATGTGCTTCAGCTTCAAGGTGCAGCGTTGCTATCTTAATGGCCTCCATCTCTGAAACTCGGTTCAACTGAAAATAAGTATCTAGATTCTCTACCCAAGCCTTGGTTGTGCACTTGGGTGACCCATCAAAAGAGGGAAAAAACAATATACCCATAGTACGTTGCAAATCACTGTTCTGCATGTACCCTCCACCTCTATCGTGATTATTGGGTCTTCTATTATCCTTGATTTGACATAACTCTTGGAAGTTCAGGTGCTCCTTGAACCTCTGAGATTGAGATTTATACTCTAAGAAATAATCACCAAGAGTTTCCTCTTTTTGTGGCTCTCCCACCTCATTTCCCACTGCTATGAATGTGGACATGGTGGAGCACTGTGAAGAAGGCTGTGATGTTGGTTGCTCATACCAAGTATGTGAGGTGCCAAAACTCTCTCCATGTTGAAACCCTCTAGGGGATTCCTTCTATTTTTTTAACCCCATCTCCTTGATTTCTTTGGAAATATTCTACATGGTATGGAGAAGAAGTTTTGTAATTTCTCTTTCCTCCATTTCTATAGATGCAATGCCCCATAGGATGAGCCAAGATTATGCTATAATACCACTGTAATATTCCAAAACAGGAAAAAAATCAATATTGAACATAAAACTGGAAATAATAGTGAATATCAATACATCAAAACATGAGACAATCATAGAACCATTCCATTATCTTTATTAGCAAAAAATAAGCACAAAGTATTGAGGAAAAGGTCACTCACGCTAGGCAACTAAGCCTCCCATGATCCACTAAATCAAAATATGTAATGCTATTAATACATAAAATGCCAAAATGATATGACTGTGCATTCTATGAGGGAATAGCTGCATCTAAAAAATAGAAATATATAGAACTTTTGTACAATGCTCCAAAAATGCCGGGAATCAAGATATAAGCTCCCAAGCACAATTCCAAGACAACCTAGAAAGGGTTTCCAGAAATACACACTATGAGAAAAGCAACCCTAGGGCTGAAATAATTCTCTATAGCTCCATGACTATAAGGAGGTGGCTGATATAACAATAAAATAGCTAAAACTCCTCCCAAAATATCCTCCTAATGAAAGGTTGCTCCCTCCACTAGGAAACTAGCTCACAAAATGGGTCTCTCAACCCTCCACTGCAACTTCCCTGCAAAATAACGCAGTTTATGAAGGAGACTGCATTGGTAGATGGTTGAAGCTTGGGCTGATTTTGGATGGTGGAATGAAGCTCAATATACCTCTCTTGAGTGGGCACTCAAAGGTGGGATTTCTGCCTGGAAACACCCTTGTGCTAAACATCACAACAGACTCTGTTAAACAGCTGAAGGAAGACATAAACAATATTATGAATGCTCCCTATGGCTTCCATCCCCTTCCTTATATTCTTGGTGAGCTTCCTCACCCTTGGCCCCACTCATTAAAGATGCTACTTCCATGCAAACACTCCTCCACCATAACTGCACTGTCCTCCACTATCTCCACTCTCTCTATGGCAGCACTATTGATTTGTTCAACCTTGACCCCATCCACATGCATTAACCCCATTCACACTAAGGGTTGCTTTATTTTCTCTAGATACACTGATCCAGCTTCACATTGGAAGTGGTTTTTTTCCTACTAAAGAGATGTAAGGGTCTCTCTACCCACTTATTCATCTAAGCTATGAATGAAAGTAAAATTTAATATTTCAACTAGCTAAAATATAATTAGGAATATTACAACATCAGACCATTGCCACTGAATGAACTCAGTAATATTCTTTTCAACTTTTTCACATTCAAGCCTCCTGTTAGCCACTTGTTGGATCATAATCTTGCTTGTATCACAGTACGGATTGGTGATTGAATTTTTTTTTCAAAAGGCTTCTTGTTGTTGTTTTAACTTTGCATTCATTTCCAGTGCTTCTTTTATGAATTGCTCTACTTGAGGGCGAATTTTCAATTTTTCCATTGCTTCTTCAAGTTGTATTTATTTCTTTGTAATGTACACTTGGTATTATAACTTAATCTTTCAAAATATTTCTAGAATTGAGACATTTTTATCTCAATTTTCTTATTTGTGTTAAGCCTCCCTTACTCTAGTTGTCTCTCCAATTCCTGAACTTTTTTTTTTCTTAAGTAGAAGTTGTAATTCTGTAGCTTTGTCAATGGTAGCAGTAGCATATGATCCTGTGAACTATGATAGCTTAGTCAAATGTTCTGTAGGATCAACCAAAGGGTATTTCCATAGAACATCTACATATTCATCATTAATATTTGACAGGGATTCATTAATTCTTCTTCACTTTATTATTTTAACTACAACCTTATGATTCGGGCTATAGAAAACATCAAGTGAGGGTATTTCTTCAATATTTAAAACTATCGATTTTGTAGGGTATGTTGGGATGATCTCTTGAACATGAACTTCTGGTACCTATTGTAGTGGTATTGCAGTTTCCACGAAATTATGGGTCTATTATGGAGTTTGGAAACTTGTTGATTCATCAACATTAGGCTTTGGTGGTGGTGGTGTTTCTAGTGCCTTAGAAAACTTCTCCCATTATTTCTTCAAATATTTCGATAGAGGCTTCTTTGTCTACTCTGGTGTATTTTGGATATGATGAACTTCTTTAGAATATGATTCATCTCCTTAATTTCTCCTTCAGTTTTCATCTCAATCCCTTTAATCACTTTCTCAAATATTTTCTCAGGACTCTCATTCCTGCTCTCAGATTCATTGTTAGAGTGCTTTGAATTTTGAGAGTGGTGTTGTGATTGTTTTGACTCATGATTGGATTTCTCTTTAGATTCATATTCTGACATGTCCTTAGCCTCATCATCTAGGCTAATGCGGGGAGTTGGCCTTTTGACATCTTCAATAAATAACAGGTCCAAAGGGACTATTTCTAGCCTCTTGCTTATATATGCTTGAAAAGCCTCAAAGTTTATTTTACTGAGCTGACTAGATGCAATTTTCAATACATATGTGAACTTCTCTACACCTTCAAATAAATCATCAAAAATATCTTTCTCATTCAAGAAAGGTTTAAGTTTAAGATCAATAGTGAAATTATTAACCACACCATTAGGATCATATGTTCTCTTTGACATTAGAACCATATTTAATGAAGTGATATTTGAAATCTCTTTCAATGCATGACCAATGTCGAAAAGGGAAAAAGTGCCACATTGTAAAGGGAAAGTAGGCCAAATGGATTTCTTGGCATCTTTGAGTTGTTTGGACACGCCACTTACTAGAAGTTGGTGGGCAATTTCCCTGGCTAGGAGCTTATCAGGAACATAATAAGGAAAAACATGGGGGGGGGGGGGGTAGAATAACTCCCAAAAACTCTGATATAAGTGAAATTTTCTTTAGCAAACCATCTAGCAACTAGTAAAATATCTGTGCTATATTCCTTAAAAATCCTAGGGGCTCTTTCATTAAAGATGACATGATGGATGGGTAACATAACTCCATTGCAAATTTTATAGAAATGCAGATGAAACTCGGATTTTCACAGTTCTTTATGATAAATATGAATTGGAGTGGGGTCCTGGCTTTTCCATTTCCATCCCATGATAGGAAATCTTGAACAAAAGAAAATTGCATCCATAATGTAAGCACTCATGTAGAAGGGAGGTATTGTTCTAGTGGAATGGACCCTATTTATCCTATATTCCATTATGGTTTTAGCCAAATTATCAGAAAAAATGGTTTCCCAATTCATAATAAAGTAATTGACAATTGCATCAATCAAAGGAACCCATTCTATGGAAAATCTAGTTTTTTCTGGTCTACAAAACAACGTACATAGCATTCCTGCAACATAACAGTAAGGGGAGGGTAATTGTGCTATCGGGTACATACCAAGTTTATCCCTCTTTAACTTGCTTTAATATTCATTCCATCCCTTTATCACTTTCATGAGGTCTATATTCTTCTTTGTAAAGTTTTGTACAAAAGCTTTATCATAGTTCTTCTGCGGCATGGGAAAGTGATACATTATCCTTAAATCCTCTGCAGTGAATGAACCAATATTCTCTAGCTTAGAATTCTTGAATGATATTTCTGCTATGTTAAGGTGGTAAATGGCCCACTTTACCATATCTATGTATGGTAAAATATTTGGCCTCGTCACTATTCTGTGAAGAAACGAACATGCAACTTCAAAATAAGACGAGTCTAATGAAACTGCCCCATCTGCTATTACTATTTTCACTATTTCTCTTGGATGTTCTCCTTCAAAAAGGTGGTACAATGCTTCCCATGAATAACTGCCACAATCCTTGTTTCACGTTGTGTCTGAAAACAATGGAGGCATGTCTGTGTCTTCTGCAACGGACGTTTGGGCAATTTCCTTGCCTTTCTTTGTCATTCCAGTTATTCTCACTTCGTTAGGTGGTTTCTTGAATTCAAGTGAAACAAGTAAACTAAGATCTGCGATGAATAGAGAGAAGGGTAGAGTTAAAACATCATAATCAAAATCTGATGCTCTATTATTCAAAACACGCTTCGAGTAGATAAATATTTTGAACCTTGCACCCACTAAATGTCATTAATAACCCATAACTCTTTCTATCAAATCTCTTACACACCTTATGTAATATGTCTAATCTAACAATCTAAGACATTAGATATTATAAGGGATTTATTAGATAAGAATCATTTCACACACTTGAACAATAAGTGTTTATATCGCACATCACAAACTTTAACAGTTACCAATAGTTATGTTTTTAACACCGATGAATATTGTGAAATGCAATCTGCAGAAATCACACATCACAACTTATTGCGGTGTATAAAACTTTCCATTTGGTTTCTCGTCGCGAAATGCGAAATACACTGAAGACTCAATTTGTTGCGCTTTATCAGACTTTTAGATATTTATAAATGTTGTTTTATTGTTTCGTAGGGTCTGACTTATCACAGCTTTTCGGAATTGTTATAAGTTTGTTCTTTTTAAAAAGCGCGATGTGATTTATCTTTAAATAGATCTTTAAGCATTTTCAACGAGGATTTTATATAATTCTGAAAAGTTTGAAGCGCATATCGCAATTCACAATTATCATATATGTTTTAACTTAATTGGCTTGTAATTTATGCGATTTGAGGTGAGCGCTTTGAAATTAAAGAGGAAAGGAAAAAACCTTTATTACTAAATTTTTAAGACTTACGCTAAAATGAAATCATGCTCATAAATTTATATTTATTTTTTAAAGGGTCCCTATTTATTATTTAGAATAAATGGGGGGTTGTTGTATATTACAACACAGACCTAGCACATCTCCTTGTGGGTCTCCTATTGTTTTAGTTCCAAAGAAAGATTGTACATGCCGCATGTGTGTGGATTTCCAAGTTTTGAACAAGATTACAGTAAAGAATCAATATCCTCTTCCTCGCATTGATGATTTGATAGATATGTTAGAGGAATTTTTTTACTTTACTAAGTTATATTTGAGAAGCAGTTATCCTCAAATAAGGATTGTTGAAGATTATATTTGAAAAATTTCTTTCAAGACAAAACAAGGTTTGTTTGAATGGTTAGTTATTATGTTTTGGCTTTGCAATGCACCTGCAACATTCATGAGAGTTATGAATGATGTGTTGCAACCATTCCTTAATTATTTTGTCATAGTATACTTAGATGATATTGTGACTTTCAGTAAGACTCGCGAAGAGAATGTCAAGCATGTGAAACAAGTTTTAGATGTATTGAAAAAGGAATAGTTGTATTTGAAGATGTCTAAGTGTGAATTTTGGAAAACTTCTTTGGTTTATTTGGGTCATTTGTAGGAGGGGGTGAGTTGAATATTAATCTCTCAAAAGTTGATTTCATTGTGAATTGGCCTAAACCCATCAATTTAAAAAAATTTAGGAGTTTTTTTGGAGTAGCCCAATATTGGAGAAAATTTATCGCTAACTTCTCACTCATTGCAACACCATTACATGTTTTGATAAGTGTGAAACAAGTCTTTCAGTGGGGAGGAAAACGACAAAAATACTTTGACACTTTAAAATATAAAATCAATACAACACTAGTTCTAACACTTCTTGATCTTAAGCAGGAATTTGAAATTCAAACCGATGCGAGAAAATATGCTATGGGAACAATTTTGATGCAACATGGTAAGCCGATATGTTAGCATTCTGAAACCTTTACCAATGCAATAATTAAATATCTAACTTATGATAAAGATTTGTACGCTTTGGTAGAAAGTGTGAATAAATGGAAACATTATTTGATGGGTAAAGAAATGATTATACATACTAACCATCAACCTTTGCAATATTTACAATAAAAAACCAAGCTACAAAAAGATAGACATTTCAGGTGGATGGGAATCCTACAACAATCTCATTTGGTAATCATGTATAAAAAAGGTATATAAATAAAGTTGCAGATATGTTATCAAGGCCTATTTTCAATCTGTCATTCTTAAGCATAACTCAATCATGCATGAAATTTATATTGAATAATATGCTCAAGATGAAGATTTTAAAGATGTTTATGCAACTTTAAGTTAAGGCAATCATATTGAAGAGTTGGATGATCATGTGAATAAAAAGTTTTTGTATCATCTTGGCAAGTTATGTGTTCCATAGGGTACAAGAATCAATTTCATAATGGAATCCCACACTTCTATTATTGCTGGTCACTTTGGTGTAGGCAAAAAAATTGCTCAAATTCATAGGTATTGTTATTGGCCTCACTTGATTGAAATTGTTTCAAAATATGTGAGAGGATGTTCCATGTGTGCTACTAGAAAGTCAAGTAATAGGAAATTGGGTTTGTACACTCCACTTATTATTCCTTCTCGTCCTTGGGAAAGTATTTCAATGGATGTCTTTGGGGGACTACCAATGTCTAGGTGATCTGGGTCCATCAGCTACTAGATTTACCCATGATATTTTAGTTCTATGACATGGTTATAATTGCATTTTAAGGGAGCATAAAAAAAAACATACGCATGACTTAATAAAAAGGAATCATGACAACAATCAACAAAAAAAGAACACAAGACATTTGATAACGAAGTTCACCTAGTGTGGGCTACGTCTCCGGGCATGGTGTCAAGATGGTGTAGGCCGCTTCATATAATTTTGTAAGAGATGGTGATGTACATGGAAAACTATTTGTCATAGCAAGGTCATATACCCTCAACACGAGTGGCTTGTCTCTCCACGAGACATTCTTCTTACAAGAATTCTCACTCAAGAAGGATTCCTCTCAACATGACAAAATAATATGGTATCACACAAGGTGGCAATGAGTATCCCTTCAACATAGTTACATAGGATCCCAAAAACAATATATTGCATGAAAATTAAAACACATCACACATAATATTGCGAAAGCGATTCCGCAACATAACATCAAACAGACATTTCAAAAAATAATACATCATCGCAGCAATTATGAAAGTAAACATGACATGACTGCTTCATGTACCTTCACTTCTGAAGTTGGTCGAAAAATGAAATTCTCAACTACAAAAACTGACTACACCACTTAATTTCTCACGTCGATTTGTGTAAAATCGACTATCCATTCGTCGAATTCCAACACTGTCAAAATCTGGGCCTACAAGAATATTTTAGATTCCCCCATGATTCTCTAAATATTTTGTTCCATGGGCTGCATGGAAATCCGCTGATCAAATGGTAAATATAATGTCACCATTGTGTTGCCTACGAAATTTTGTGAAATTTGACTATAAATTTGATATCGTTCTCATAAAATGTATTTTTACCTCCTCAGGAAAATTCCTTAGTTCATGGTTCCACTGCCTCTTTCCCTGGGCAAGGTTCCACCTCAGCCACTATGTCATGGTTCCGCCAGTCTGCTGCCTATCCACTCCGCTGCTCAACGCTACTCCCCCTGGGAACATATGTGGTGGTGTGGTTAAATACCATAGTGGCAACAGAGTTCACAATGTGGGCCATTTGGCCCAATGGTAAATTGCTTAAATTAGAGGAGGGAGGCTGGGGGATCAAATCCCACCCCATACTTGGTTCATGGTAAGAATGGTGTTTAAAATTTTTTGGTAGTTATGTTTTAATTGGGTTGGAGCTTGTTATGTGAGGCTATTGCATAGGCGAGGCTGACAGAGCCGCCGACTGTGGGTTCAACTCGCACCAGATCCTGCAATGTAATAGGTTGTTGTGTGGACTTGTGAGGTGGCATGAGTCAGGTACACTAGAGGTGACCCACGCACCCACTTAATTTTTTTTTTTTTTAATATGACATGCGATGGGGGTGGTGGGGTTCATGGTCTGCCACCCTTTAATATATATATTTTAGTTTCTATTAATTAATAGGGGTTATTTTCAAAATTTTTGAAAATAAGGATTATTGGAGGAATTAAAGAGGCCACAATTTCACCCACTCTCGGGAGCTAGGTTTCATTCCCTCGTGTCGATAAAATTGTATGACCCTTAAACCTGCCCCCTGACCACTTTGATCGGAACTTTGACTAGCTCTAACTTCTCCATACGAGCTCTGATTGGAGTGTCATTCACATTGTTGGAATCAGGGTGACGTGCACTTCGATCTTGTCCTAGTTCGAAAGCTTTCTGACCACTTTAAATTTTGATGATTTCTGAGCCCTCTTGGTCTTGTGAGGGTGTCTGGAGCCACCTAGATCAATCATCCCCAGTAAGGAGATTTTGTTCCACCAAAAGCATGAATATAATCTACAAATATTGTGTACATCGTTTGCACCACAAGTGTCCTGATAGGTCACCCTTCTGTCTCCTTCACCTTTGTTCTTCGAAGCCATAAGCGATGAGCCGACTCCCGCATCCTCTGCAAACCTATAGTACAATATTTTTCAAATTACATGCTCAATTACCTAACCAAATATGACCCAATAATCCCATACTTGCCACGAGTTTATAACACATACTCTATGGTCAAGTTTACATCAAAATGGAAATCAATACTCCAACTATCAATACAAGCCCAAAACATCATTGTTGCTTAACAAGTGATGGAAAACACATCATCACTTTTAAATTTTAAATTGCAACACATGATTTACAAAGCAAGGTCAAAACAAGCTAACACATCTAGAAAAACCATCTCTCACTTATCAAAGTTAATGGGTTATCTTCCTGTGGTGGATTCACTTGTTAAACAACTTCTTCAACTGGTTTATGCCTAGACACTTTGTCCTTGAGACATTTCTCTGGATGGAGCCTCCAACATGTTGCTCTTTGATGACCACTTCAGTTGCAATGACTGCGATAAGTCTTCTTCCTCCAAACCTGCTTTACCTTCTTATTTCCCTGTTGTGGAGAAGGCATTTCATGCCTCATCCTCTTTTGTGCTGCCATTCTTTTCCAGCACTCAGAAAAAAAATAGTTATGTATACCAAAAAAACTACATGTTTTTCGATGCCATGATTTGTGTTCATTATTAGCAACATTCTTGTAATCAAAATGAACACTAGAATACTGAGACTTGTCATACATTTCCTGGTGGTCTCTGGTGTAATTATGGTGATAAGAGTTTGCCTCAATGATTTTTTTGCAATGTACATTTTCATAGGATGATGGTGAAGTGTTCCCATCAACCTCTTTCCTTGAAGAGTTCAACAATGTCTTGTCGTCTCTGGTGCAATTATGAAAATGAGAGCTTGCCTCAACTCTTCCTCTACAACATGCACTACCATGAGATGATAATGATGTGTTCCCATCATTCTCTTTCCCTAATGGTTTCAACTATGTCTTGGAATTTTATGACACCTTTGAGCACTATTCTTTAGTGTATCCCAAGCCTGTGAATCGAGGTATTTTTTGTGGCTTGTAGCTGAAGTTGCAGTATTTGCTTCTCATCTTTCTCTTCTAGTAGAAGCCTCCTTAATTCAACATTCTCTACTTGAAGACTCTGGTTGTTGCACTTCAATTCTTCCAAGGCTTCTTCTATGGCTCGCAACTGAAGCTGCAATCACTTCTTCTCCTCTTTCTCTTCTTGTAGAAGAATTTTAAACTCAACGTTACCTTCTTGAAGGCTCTGGTTGATCTCCTCATTCGAATGATGAGAAGACAATGAAGGCGATGAATGCTCACTGGAAGGTGTGGATGCAACATCTTTCTCTACTTCTTCCTTCTTCTCATAAGCTTCATACATTATGTCCACCATTTTGGACATCTTAAGCATGGCCTCATACATGTCTTTTTCATCCTCCATTGATACACATTCAATCGTTGTTCACACTCATAATTCACATCAGTGAGAAGACCGCTCTGATACCAAACTCCTCCTTGGGAAAATTCTTCAGTTCGTGGTTCCATTGCCTCTTTTCCTGGGCAAGGTTCCGCTAGGGGAATGCTTCCGCCTCGACCACTGTGTCATGGTTTTGCCGGCTTGCTGCCTGTTTTCTCTGCTGCTCGGCGCTACTCCCCGTAGGCGCATCTACGATGGTGTGGTTAAATACCATTACGATGATGGAGTTCACAAAGTGGGCCTTTTGGCCCAATGGAAAATTGCTTAAATTAGAGGCGGGAGTTCAGGGGGATCAAATCCCGCCCCCCTCCAAACCTGGTTCATGGTAAAAACAACGTTTAAAATTTTGCGGTGGTTATGTTTTAATTGGGTTAGATCTTGTTATGTGGGGCAGTCACATGGGCAGAGTCAGTGAAGCCGCCAACCATGGGTTCAACTCCCACCAGCTTCAGTAACGTAATATGGTTGTTGTATGGAATTGTGAGGTGGTGTGGGTCGGTTCCACCGAGGTGGTGGGCCCACCCACTTAATTTTTTTTTTTTGTAATATGACATGCGATGGGGGTGGTGGGGGTCATGGCTCACCACCCGTTAATTTATATTTTTTGTTTTTATTAATTAATAGGGGTTATTTTCAATTTTTTTGAAAATAAGGGTTATTAGAGGAATTAAAGAGGCCACAAATTTTCCTACTCTTGGAATCTAGGTTTCATGCCCTGATGTTGGTCAAATTGTAGGACCCTTAAACCTGGCCCATGACCCACTTTTACCGTAACTTTGACCAGCTCTAACTTCTCCATACGAGCTCCAATATGAGTATCGTTTACACCATTGGAATCAGGGAAACAAGCACTTTGATCTTGTCCTAGTCCGAAATCATTCTTACCACTTGTACTTTTGACCATTTATGAGCCCTCTTGGTCTCCTGAGGGTGTCTAGAGCCACCTGGATCACTAGGAAAGGTCATGATTATATATATGTGGTTGTGGATTGTTTCAGAAAAATGCGTGTGTTTATGCCATGTAAGAAATAAGTTACAACTTAACATACCACAAATATGTTCTTCCAAAATGCACAGGTTCATTTTGGGTTACCCACTTCTATTATTTATGATTTACATTCTCAAATTTTTGGGAACTTTTGGTTAATTTTAAGGGAACTCATGGATACAAATTTTAAGAAGAGCACCACATTTCATCCATAAATTAACGACCAGGCAAAAGTATTGAACAAAATAATACTGCATCTCCTTTGAGAATATTGTGGTAAGCATCCTAAACTTTGGGATGAGCATTTTCATTACATCCAACATGCCTAAAATAGTGCCAAGCATTCATCTAAACAAATATCTCCATTTGAATATTATTTGGGTTACTTGCAAAAGTCTCATTTAGATTTCATCTTTGATAAAGATATTGCAGTAGATGTAAATAATGATGTGGACAAAGCCAAGCATTTCTTTCAATTTATTTGGCTTGTGTGTCAAAGGGTACAAAAACAACTAGAGAAAAGCAAATCCAAGTACAAATCAAGACATGAAAAGCATCGGGTTGATCATGATTTCCAAGTTTGTGTATACATCAACAAGGAAATACTACAAGGTGAAGGTAAAAATTTCAAGCCAATCATATGTGCTCCTTTCAAAATCCTGCAGAATAATGGTAACAATGCTTTCTGATTAGATTTTCCACCTTACATGCAAATTTATTCTGTTGTGAACGTGGAAAACTTGAGATTGTTTGAGCCTTCAAAGATTGATGATCATGAAGAGAATGTTCAGTTTACATCTATAGAATATTTAAATGAGTTGCAAGAAGACTTAATTATTGATAGGAGAATAAGGACTTCACCTAGAGGAAATGTGGAGTATCTTCGAGTGGGGCTCAAAGTAACAATCCAAGTAAATCAAGGTGGATTGAGATCGAGAAATTGAGGGAGTTGTACACTCACTTGCGTGTCGAGTAAAAAAAAACCTTTGGTGGTCCAAAAGCTTCTAGTTGGGAGGAATGATCCAGGGGATAAAAAATGTACTCAAAAATTAAAGTGATCAAATTCTCCCGTAATTGGAACCAAATTTTAGATCTCGTCATTTTTATTCCAACGATTCTTGAATCACCTCAATCCGACATCTTATGAGGAAGTTATTTCATTCTGAAATTTTTGGAAAACAACAAAAAAGTAAACTTGCAGGGTTGACTGGCCAATGTACGAATACCACGTGGCAGTCCATATGTTGACGTGGTGCTGAAATCAACATGGTGACTGTGTAGCACGGATCCAATCAATACTGGATATGTGGCTTGGTCATATATAGGCAAGTGTCATATTTTTATTGGTTGACAAGATTTGGTTTGTAGATAATCAGAGGGTGTCACATGGCCCTATGAGAGGATGCCACCTGAACCTCGAAATTTTTGTTAATTTATTTTATATGGGTTATGAGCGTCCGCCAAGTTTTACCACGTGACCTCCACGTTACAAACTTCCCACACTACCGATACACCATGTTGTTTCTTGTTATATCAATGTTAAAAGGTTATTAATAAAGTGTAATGGTTGCACCATTTGGAGGGGGGTGCCCAATCTGCCCAAATCAAAGGCATATGGAGTATTATCGTGACTGTGTGCCCAAGGTGGGAGGGGCAGGGTGTGTGTCCCCAACCTCGGGTTCCATTTTTATCACGTAACTGTCGACGGAAGGTGCAGAGAAGCGCAAGGCGCATGACCCCAGCTCTGGGTTCCATTGTTATCACGTAACCATCAAAAAAAGGTGCAGAGAGGGGAGGGGTGCATGGCCCCAATGCTGGGTTCCATTATTATCATGTAACCTTCAACGGAAGGTGCAGAGAGGGGCGAGCGTGTGGCACCTTGCCCGTGCCCATTCCGCAGTTTTATCAACTTCAATGTGACCAGGAGTAGGGTTGGTGGCACACGTGGCCCATTGCCCATGCCCCACGGCCATTTGACTACCATATGACCGATTCCAGGGCGTAATAATAGGGGTGCGACTAACTATTCAAAAAATTACAAAAAAATTGGTGAGTTTCGCAGCCGATCACGCCAACTATAATTGCAAAATTGTGTGCAAGGCTGCCAAAGCCGAATTTCGATGCTATTTTTTATAAAGGGACGAATTTGTGGAAGAGTTAATAGAGAAATGGAGAAGGAGGCCTAACTTGGCCATTTTCAGCCGTTTTGAGCCCAATAATATCCTACACAGCGGCTTTTGGGTGTTAAGGACACAATGATAGTGTGATTTTTACAATTTGAGCATTGTATATTGATGTAATTACAAATTTAAGCATATAATTTAAAGGGCCAACATTTGAAGTTGGACCCAGAGATGTAGCTAAGGAAAGGTGAAATCCGTCATCAAATTGTTGTTGTGATGCTCCTTGTTGTCTATTTTTCACTATTAAAATCTGCAAAATTTAACTTAATTTATGTACTTTTGCAATATCGATCCATTTCCCATAAGACATAAACTAGCTCGCAAAACTTTACGTGAAACCTTCAATTTTAATTTTAAATCAGAAGGAGAAATTTCAAAAGTTCAGGGAAGATACTTATGATTTTTATCTTAATCAGATGAGTCTCTATACTTCAACACCTTTTGATAAATTAAAATTATCTAAAATTTTGACTTTTTACTTTACTGATATTCATGTAGAAACGTTTTTTCCATTAATGTCAGAGCGGAATGTTCAAGTACCAAAGTCTCCAGATTCACTTGATCCTTCCTCATTATTATCATCTTATGTTTCATCTAGTGTAATTGAAAAAGAAAAATAAGCATTGTACAAAAACAAGTAGAAAATCCTCCAAGTATAGAGAAAAAGGTATTTTAGGAGCAAGGTATTTTTATAATAGAGAAAATGGTAATTGATGTTGAGTCAGTCGACCAAACAAGATAACTGAAGATTTATACAAAAATACATATTTCAGAAGAAGAAATTGTTCAAAAATAAAGAGAAGCACAACAAAACATTGAAACAGATGTTCAAGATATTAATAGAGAAGTTCAAAAAAGTGCAATGGAGATCACCATGAAAAATCTAAAGTGTCAATTCGAGTCCTTGGAGCATTCATGAATTATACTCAACATTATGTTGATAGTATTTTTGATATATATGTTAAAAGTTTGAATAAAATTAAATATCTTTGTAAAACCCTGGTAAGAAATCCATGTAATAAATTTAATAAATGAAAAATAAGACCATGGTCATGGGACACATATTCCAAGTTGAAAGTTGGACAAAAACATAGTGACAAGGATCAATTGTAATTAATTAATGGCTAAGGAAATTGGCAAAGGCTTTGGAAAGGCAAAGTGAAATTTATTGGAATTTATTTATGAAAATAATGGAAAATAGGAGAAAAGGAAGGTGAAAGGTCACAAGTTGGACGTGATGAGGAAAATGAAGGAAAATATTGGAAAATTGAATAAAATAGAGGCCCCATTAATAAAAAGGCTTCTCATGATCTGTTGACAGACTTGTGTCAGTTCAGTTTTGGAGCTCTGTCTCTCTCTATTCTCTCTCTCGTACTGTTGGAGTTTTCTTGGAGCTCTCTTGGAGGAGCGTGGCATACTTGGGATTTGGAGAAAGAAGGAAAAGGAAGAGTAGGAAAGCGTTTTTCTTGTAGGTACCAAGTTGCATCTATGATTTCCATTCTAGTTTTGGCATGCATGTGGTTTATTGGTTATGATATGTCATTAGAACGGAGTATTTCTTGGATTGGCATTGGTCTTACATAGCCTTGCCATTTCTTGGATAGCCATGGTATTTTGGGTTTTTATTTTGTTTTCTAGTTGGTTCTCATGTTCCTTTGGATGTGGGTTGAGTTATAAGTTACTGGAAGCATTGGTTGGACGACTGCTTTGGAATCCCTGTAACAACTTAGGTTGAGTTATTAGTATTAAAACCCTTGGTTGGAAAAATGCTCTGGAAGCCCTTGGTGGGTTCAATTACTAGTCCTGGAAGCCCTAGTTGGACAAACTCTCTGCCAATCCCAAAAAAAATTGTGGGTTGAGTTGCTAGTACTATAAGCCTTGTTTGGAACAAACGCTCTCGAGCCTTGGAAAACTTGGGTAGAGATTGATCTAGTGATGGTTAGTGATGTCCAACCATGAGGTGGAATCACTAGTTTCGGGTTGAGGCAATTTTGCCTCTGGAATCCATGTATTGGTTTTATTTGGTTTGTTCCATGAGATCCCACATTCATGCTCGGAATATGGTGCGGAGGTGATTGGATGAAAGAGAGATTTGGTTCAGCCCAATGTTCTATGGTCAAGCAGTACATAGAAGTCCCAGGCCTGGTTTCATTTTGCATATGTTAATAAGAGATTCCTTCCTGCTTGTATTTGATGGGAAAATATACTTGTTCATATGTGGTTTTTATGGGTGTTATATCTTGGTTATTTCTTGTTGGCTATATGCTAGTTATGATGATGTTTTATGATAGACTTGATGTATGGATCTCATCATGTTTTGATTAAAAAATGAATGAAAAATGAATATATGACCTAATAGATGATTTTCAGCTATTGTGATAAGTCATTAATGCTTATTTACAAATCTCAAATAAGTATGAGACCCCTATGCTCAGATATATTGTTATGACCTATAGATTACTTATTTGTGACATGTTTAACAAAATTCCTATCGTGGCTAGTAGGGGCCAGATCAAGTTCTTGTACCAATGTTTGCATTAGTAATATTTTTTCAATGTTTTTTATCATTTCTGGAGGTTTCATGAAGTTATAGGCCGTGGCCTGAGACCTAGCCCTATAAAAGTGGCTCAAAATATGGGGTCACTGGCTTAGAACTGCTGAGAAAAATCCACAGTTGCTGGCATGCCTTGTTGTGGGAGTGACTGGAAGGCCTCAGTTGCATACATGGCTTGTCATGGAAGTGACTGAGGTTCCAAATCAACAAATTTTACGTGGTCTCAGGGGTTAATCACCTGCAAGGGTTGGTTGGCTCCTGAGGTTTTGTAGCATGTGTGGAGGGTCAGTTTGGTTTCATTATGCCAGTTTCACTTCCTTAAATGTACATGGGGAGTTGAATCACATCATAACAGCCTCTCATCACATGTTTACCCCAGCAAACCAATTAACTTGGGTAAATATGGGAGGATGGAATTATAGAGTGTTATCAAAGCATGGTTTCACTCTCTTTGGGCAATATCGGATACCATAGAGTGGTATTAGATCATGGTTGTGCTCTCTTTGGGTACAAAGTGGTATTAAAGCATTTCTCACCCCTTGGACTGAATGAGTGGTGTGTTTGTCATGCATACATGTTGGTGGTATATGAGTTCCCTATACTTGTGGTATATGTGCTTGTTGTGTATGCATAGTGGTGGTAATGGTTGCAGTTGTGTCACCATGTAAAAGTTGATAATGGGGATGTTGGATGTGTTTATCATGAGTATGTGTCAGTTATGAATTGGTTATGCATGTCAGTGTTTGTATGTATTGTTTATGCATGTGTGTCATCAACATGTTGTTATGCATACATTATGTCTAGTTGGTGTTGAATTTGTGGCCTCATGTGTGGTAACTGGATGATGATTGAGATGAGGTCTATATTTTGTTATGGTTATGATTATACAATGTGTTGTGATAATATGGTTGGTCTTATAGATGAGACATCCTTCCTAAACTATACTGAGGTGTGTTGGTTTCTTTATGATTTGGATTATCTAATATGATATGCCTTGCAGAAAGAGAAGATCAAAGATGACTAACAAAATGGTGGACTACAATTCACAAGACTCTCCCTATGGATCAAATGAGAAACATGGTTCGTGGGCACTTTTCTAAAAGAAAAGACACATTGAGAATTTTGAAAGTAGAAATAAGGAGTTTCAAAGTAGATAATGATAGGATCATTTTGGCACAGGAGAAATAAGCATAAGTTAATGCATTCATCCTTCAAAGTTTGTCAGAATTGCAGAGACAAGGATCAATTCAGATCAACCATGGGTAGGAGGATAGGACTAATGGGGAATATGGAAGTAGATATCATGGTGGGCATAGGTCAGATAGAGATGACATAATAATAGATGGCAGATTCTTGGATACACCTGATAGGTGAGGCTATGGGCATGGGAATTACTCTAGTTATAGTTTAGACATGTATCATGGTCATCATCGTTATCACCCTTACAGGAGGAGTGATAAGGAATATTTACTAGATGAGTTCAAGAAAGAAAATCCACCTAATTTTTATGGGGAAATAAATAAGTCATGGGATGAAGAAGCTTGGTTTCTTGGGATAAATAAGTTCTTCAAGTTGCATTATTACTCAGTGAACATGAAAACCAAAATAACTACATTTAGTATTAAAGGTAAAGAAAAAATTTGGTGGGAATATGTAAAGACCGTTAGAGGAATCCGTGAAGAGGAGTTGACTTGTAGTGAGTTTGAGAGACTATTTAGGAAGAAGTACCTATCAGAGAGATACTATGACGATAGGGCGAAGGAATTCTATGAGCTGAAGATGGGATTTATGACCGATGAGGAGTACACCAATGTATTTTTGGAGTTATTGAGATATGTGACTTACCTCAAGGAGGAGAAGGCCAAGATTCAGAGATTAATCAGAGGGTTTATAGTAGCATTCAAGGAAAATATTGAGTTTGATGACCCTAGATCATTGGAGGATGCCATTTGGAAGCTAAAGCATTGTTATGAGCAATCAAAGCGCATATATGAGACTAAGCAGGTTTGGAAAGTTAATGCAAAGAATAAAATAAAATGGGATAAAAATATAGCAAGGCCTCACGACACTGGTAACAAAGAGAATCCAAAACCACATAAGAATTTTAATGCATCTGACATAGGATAATAATTTCAATATGAGGAGCAGAACTATTAGGGAAATGTTGAGGTCTAAAATGGGCATCCTAAGAAAAATGTACAACCAAAATAAACTTTATAAGAACCAACAGAATTCAAGATGATGATGTAAACCATGGGGGATGATTCACCATTTTTGGAGTAAAAAGTAAAATATTAAAAAATATTAAAATATTAAAAATACTTTTTCAACTTATCTCCCTGAGGCTTTACTCAAATTTTGAGCGAGAGTACTAGTTAAATGTAAAATTTAATTCCTCATCCAAGGATTACCCACGTTGCATACTTTAATATGGACCCTTCTATATTAAAAATGATAAATACATGAAAAACACGATTGCCTCATTCGATGATGAATCAAATTCTTGATCCAGCGAGTGTTACTGCTCGAAATTTGAGTAAACCCATAAGGAGATAAGTTGAAAATACGAGTTGAGAAAACAGTTTTTTTCTTTTTCCTCTCTTAAATTTGATGATGTAACCTAATCTTATTTTATTATTTCCATTCTTATTTTATAATTTCCTTCAAAGGTTCATTTTAGACCTCAAAATTCCCCTAAAGAAGGGTGCAGGTTGGAAGAATTTAAAATGATGGACTTGTGGCAAGGATCATCGCAGGCGATCTTTTCCACAACATTAGGGAGGTAAACCACATATTTAAAGTGCTCAGGAGGAACAGAAAATGGTGGATGTTGGAAAGAGTATTCCTCAGATTTATGCAGTGTTGGATAAAAGTTAGACATATCATTAGGTATCTATAATTGAGATGGATGATAAGCATTGTGATTAAGATGTTTCTATTTTGATTGACCCTGGATCTAATTATAGTTATGTTAATCCTAGCTTGGTGGATAAGTTTGGTTTGAGTAAGGAAGTGAATGTAGAGTCTTGGTTAGTGTAGTTGGATATAGGTACTAAGAAAAGAGTTCATCATTGGGTAAGATCTTGTACATTTTAATTGAATGGTATGTCTACATTGACGCATTTGAATATACTTATGTCGGGCTCATACAATATACTTTTGGGTATGGACTGATTATATCTTCACATCACTGAGGTAGAATGCTATGACAAGGCTATTGAGTGTTTGTATGAAAATGGGGAACAACGAGTCTTACATGGTAAGAAGAAGGAAACATTAGTTAGAATGGTGATAGCTATGCAAGCCAAGTGCAATCACAAGAAAGGGTGTGTGTTAATTTCAATGCATATTTCTAGTGAAAAATGTAAATATGTCGAGGATGAAGATGTTTTGAGCAGGTACCCATTTCTACAACAGTTTTAGGATGTATTCCCGACAGAGAAGTGGAATTTTCTATTGATTTGGTACCAGAGGCAATGGAAACATCCAAGGCATTGTATAGGATGAAAACTCCAAAGTTATTAGAGTTAAAGTTGTAGTTGAAGGAAATGCTTGAAAATGTATACATTACGCTAAGTGTATCATCATGGGGTGCACTAGTATTTTTTGTGAAGAAAAAGGATGGTACTATCAGGTTATGCATTGATTATAAGTAGTTGAACAAAGTAACTATCAAGAACAAGTATCTATTGTCGAGAATTGATGACTTGTTTGATCAGTTGAAGGGAGCAACAATGTTCTTGAAGATTGACTTAAGATAAAGATACCATTAGGTACACATTAAAGAATAAGAAATTTACACAACTTTCAGGAATAGGTATGGGAGTTATGAGTTTTTTGTAGTTTCTTTCAGTTTGACTAATACTCTAGCTACTTTTACCTGCTTGATGAATAGTATATTGTGTCCTTATCTAGACAAGTTTGTTATTTTATTCATTTATGACATATTAATGTATTCTAAGAATGTGGAAGAACATATCAAACACTTAGCAGCAATATTGATATTGCTGAGTACGAATTAGTTGTATGCTAAGCTGAATAAATGCAGTTTATTTCAGACAAAGGTAGATTACTTGGGACATGTTGTTTCTAAGGAAGGTATAGCAGTGGATCCATAAAAGGTAAGGGATATCATGGAATGGGTAGCTCATAGCAATGTGGATGAGGTAAGATCATTCATGGGACTAGCATGTTATTACAGGAAGTTTATGAGGAACTTCTCACATATCACTGATCCTATTACATCGTTTCAAATGAAAGGTAAGGAATTTGAATGGATAGAGGAATGCGTAGTTAGTTTTGAGCAGTTGAAGTAGTTGTTGACAAATGCTCCAATTATAAAGGTTGTAGATCCGGCCAAAGAGTTTGTGGTATGTACATATGCTTGCAAGAGAGTACTTGGTGGATTCCTTTTGCAGGAGGGACAAGTAGTATTCTACAAATCCAGGAAACTGAATGAGCACGAGAAAAATAATCTGACACATGATCTTGAACTGGCAGTGATCATACATGCATTGAAGATGTGGAGGAACTATCTTCTTGGTAGGAGGTTTTTACTAATAAGTGATCATAGTGGATTAAGGTATTTATTTGACCAGCCAAATCTGAATTCCAAACAAGATAGATGGTTGGCCATGATCGGTGAGTTTGATTCTGAGATTAGGTACATTAAAGATAAAGAGAACAATGTTGCAGATGCTCTTATCAGGCAGATACTGGTAAATCACATTGCAATTATGATTTCTTACGGAATGAATTTACAGGATCAGATCTTACATGCATGCCAACATGATGATAGGTATAAAGTGTAGAGGCATAGGTTACAATATGGTATAGGTGATCAAGATGTGGAATATTGTCTCACAACAGATGGATTGGTTAGGTTTAGGGACATGATATATTTGTCAGATGAAACTTAGCTTAAGAAGCTTATCTTGAGGGAATCTCATGCTAAGAAATATCCAGGTCACCTGGGATATCAGAAGACATTGAAAAAAATGAAGAAGTTCTACTATTGGATGAATCTGAAGAAAGAAGTGGCATCGTTTGTGGTTGCGCTCTTGGATTTCCAATAGGTAAAAGTAGAGTGTAAGCATCCAGGTGGTCTACTACAACCGATTCCAATTCCATAGTGGAAATGGGAAGTCATTTCCATGGACTTCATCACAGGTTTTCCGAGGACAAATAGTCAACATGATTCTATTATGATTGTGGTTGAAAGGTTGATAAAGGAAACACAACTCATTCTAGTTAAGTCTACATATTCAAATAATGATGTAGCACATGTATTCATCAGATATGTGGTAAGGTTATGATGGTGTTCTAAAGAATATTGTGTCATACAAGGATGCTAAGTTCACTTCTAGGTTTTGGAAAGAGTTATGTGCTGGTTTGGGTACATAGTTGGCCTTCAGTATAACTTACCATCCACAGAAATATGGACATATAGAGAGGGTCAAAATGATATTGGAGGACATGTTGAGGATGTATGTGATGCATCAACAACAAAAGTGGGAAGATTATCTTCCACAAGTTTAGTTCGCTTACAATAATGGGTATCATGAGTCTTTGAGTATGAGTCTGTTTGAGGCACTCTATGGGCGAAGTTACAATACTCCTATCATTTGGAGTGATCCAGTTAACAAGGTATTGATTGGACGAGACATGTTGGCAGATATGGAACAAGAAATGTAGGTAATCAAGAATAATTTGAAAGTAGCACATGATAGGTATAAAATTTATGTAGATCAGAACATGATGATTAAGGAGTTTTAGGTTGGGGAACATTTGTACTTGTGCATCAACCCCAAGAAGAGCTCCTTGAGGATTGGATCATGTGCCAATTTGGCACCTCAGTATTGTGTAAATTTCAATATTATTGAAAGGATTGGACCAATATCCTATCGACTTGCAATACCTTCGACCGTGAAATTCCATGATGTTTTCCATGTATCATTTCTTAAGAAGTATGTTAAATATGTTGATCATGTGATTGACTAGTCTGTATTGTAGGTGGAACTAGAAGGAGAATTCCAGTCAAAACCTCAACGTATTTTGCAGAGAAATATTATACTACTCTAGAACTTAGAAATTGAGTAGGTTAAACTACAATGGAAGCACTTTGAGCTCGATGAAGCTACATGGGAGATGGAAGATCAGATGCAGGATATGTATCCTTCTCTATTCGCTGGTTGAGTGAATGTTTTTGGTATATATTTTGGTGTGATGTTTTGGCATGTGTATATATGGATGTAAATATCACGATGAATTTTGTTATAAAGCTCTAATAAGCAGTATGAGTGTAATTTCGTTATGGTTGTGATGTTTTTATGTTTCTCATGTTGGTTGCTTTCAGCAGATTAATCATTGTAAATACTGCAACAAGCTAAGTAATAAAGCTCCATGGGCAGTATATTTTTCTTTCAATAGTCTTATTTATTTTAGGTGTAGTTGATTGCTGAGGATGATGTTCCCCCAATGGGCAGGGTTTTGTAACAACCCTGGTAAAAAATCCATGTAATAAAGTTAACAAAGGAAAAATATGACCATGGTCATGGGACACCTATTCCAAGCTGAATGTTGGGAAAAATAGTGACAAGGATCACTTTTGATTAATTAATGGATAAGGAAATTGGCAAAGGAAATGGAAAAGGCGTTGGAAAGGAAAAGTAACATTTATTGGCATTTATTTATGAAAATAATGGGAAATAGGAGAAGAGGAAGGGGAAAGGTCACAGGTTGCATGTGAGGAGGAAAATGAAGGAAAATAATGGAAAATTGAAGAAAATAGAGGCCTCTTTAATAAAAAGGATTATGAGGACCAATTGACAAATTTTTTTCAGTTTAGTTTTGGAGCTCTCTCTCTCTCAATTCTCTATCTCATACTATTGGATTGTTAGATTTTTCTTGGAGAACTCTTAGAGGAGTGTGGCATACTTTGGATTTGGAGCAAGAAGGCAAATGAAGAGTAAGAAAACACAAGAGTTCATCGGGATAAACAACTTCAACAATTTTTTCTTGTAGGTACTGAGTTGCATGTATGATTTCCTTGCTATTTTTGCAATGCATGACATATGATCTGTCATTGGCATGGAGGATTTCCTGGATTGATAATGGTTTTTCCTAGCCTTGTCATTTCCTAGATAACCATGGTGTTTTGGGTTTTTTTATTTTATTTTATTTTATTTTTATTTTTTATTTTTATATAATTTTTTCTGGTTGGTTCTCATGTTCATTTGGTTGTGGGTTGAGCTATTAGCTCATGGAAGCCTTGGTTGGAAAAACAATCTGGAAGCCCTGTAACAACTTGGGTTGAGTTACTAGTCCTAGAAGCCTTGGTTGGAAAAATTCTCTCGAAGCCATTAGAGGAAATTTCAGCCTAAAAGTGCCCATGAAATTTTCATGTAATTTCCATTTCATAATATGTAACCAATCAAAATCCTTTAAGTTTAAAAAGAGGTACATGTAAATATTTTGGAGGGAAAAGAAAAATAACTACATTTTTTAATTGTATTTTTAGTTTATCTCCTTATATATTTAACATAATTTCAAGTGTAGACACTCGTTGGATGAAAAATTAAATTCCACATCCAACAGGTATCGATTATGCATAATTTTAAGAATACCCACATCGACAAAAATTGAAGATACATTAAAAAAACATGTTCAACACGGTTTTTTAATGTATCTTCAATTTTTATCGATGTGGGTCTTCTCAAAATTATGCATAATGGGAACTTGTTTTATGTGGAATTTAATTCCACATCCAATGAGTGTCTACACTTGAAATTTTGATAAATCGATAAGGAGATAAGCCAAAAATACAAGTAAAAAAAGTAGTGTTATTATTTTCCCTCCAAAATTCTTAATTATTATTTTATTATTTTTTTTAGGAGGCCACTTTTAGGTTAAAATTTCCTCTAATGCCATTTTCGCGCTCTGCCTCCTCCTCGCGCTCTACATGCATTAGGGCTGCTGGGTGCAACCCCGCGCGCCCCTGCGCTCAGCCCTGCTGCGTCCCCTCATTGCTCATGGAGCCCAGCGGGGGCCCTGTCTCCCCCCTCAATCCTCCCTCAGAGGTTCAAGCATTCAAAGCTATGATTTCTACAGGCCTGAAGCGCCCCCACTCAGCGATTCAGTAGAAGTTCATTAAGAAAATGGACTCGATTCCTTCAATTTCCCTTCCAGAAGAAGAAACGTGTAAAGCGGACTTGAACCTGGCTGAGAGAGGCCTCATCGGCCAGTTCACGGGCCTCTGGCCTTCTCCCAAGTCAGTGGATGAATGGACTCAAAGGAATTGGACTCCATTGATCAAAGAAGGTGTCAAAAGCTATTTTGTTGGCAAAGGATACTTTGTTTTTGTGTTCGAAAACCTGAAAGATAGAATTTTAATATTTAGAAATGGCCCATACTTCATGGGTCCGCAGGGATTGTATCTAAACAAATGGTCTCCTGATTTTGATCCTACCCAAGATGTCCCCTCTGTAGTTCCGGTTTGGGTGAGACTCCCCCATTTGCCTCTCCATTGCTGGAACCAAAAATCCCTCCAGATCATCGGTAATGCGCTGGGAAAATACATAGGCCAAGCTGTAAGAAAAGATCAGTATTCATGTGCTCGCATCTGAGTAGAAGTGGACCTAGAAGAGGGGCTGTCGGAAGCAATCAATCTCATTGTTGCTGGGTGGACACATGTCCAGGAATTGGACTACGAATAACTCCCCTTCAAATGCAGACATTTCCATGGCTATAGACACTTTGCAAAGTGTTGCAAGAAAAAGGCCGAGGAGCAATTAGATAAACAAATCATGGATCAATGGACACTAGTCCAGAAATATGCACAGCCAAAAAAAGGTGCTGGAAAAGGCAATACGATAGGATTTCCAACCAGCTCTAAGTCTAATCAGGAAAAGGAAGTGACCCCAAATGGTACAAAAAGCGCCCAGATAAATCCAGCAAACTCAGTCCAGGAAAATTTGGAACATGCAAAAAACCCACCTCCAAGAAAATATGGAGGGAAAGCTATTCAGATCGAAGCTTCCCAAGGCAGTCCCTCCAATCCCTCATACGCAGAAGTCACAAAGAAAAAACCAGCGGAAAGCTCAAGCTCCTCGGAGGACGAAACCTTTGAACGCCCATCAAAAAGAGCTGGAAGGAAATCCCGCAAAGAAATGAGGGAAGAGGAGGCTGAAATACTCAAAATTCAAGGAAGCCAGTCCATAATAGAAATGTCTATCGGATGAAATACCAGACCAAGGCCTTCCAAGGGAGGCCCCAACCCCCCCTCGAGTAAATAATGAAACTCGTCTCTTGGAATTGCAGAGGACTGGGGAATCCCTCTAAAATATATGCAGTTAAGGACCTCTTGAAAACAGATCCCTCAGACATTCTCATGCTCCAAGAGACTAAGATAGAAGGACAAGCCCTCCTATATATCAGCAAGTCAAAGTGGAATAAAAGTTCAGGTAAAGCAGTCAGCGCAAGAGGCTCTTCTGGAGGGCTGGCAACTCTATGGACAGATGACTTATTCCAGCTGAAAAAATCTCATGAAACTCAACACTGGATCTTTACGGAACTGACGCACTGTGCAAGTAAGTTGACCATCTCTCTCTTCAATCTTTATGTACCTGTAAATTACTCTGAAAAACGAGAATGCTGGAATTCTCTCTCAGTCTTTTTAGAGCAGCTTTCCCCCAGCAACATCATCATAGCTGAGGATCTTAATATTGTTCTGAAAGAAAAAGAGAAGAGGGGCAGATCCAACAACAAAGATCCCATGTTGCCCTCTGTGGAAGAGCTCACCCAGCTTTGGGATCTACTAGATTTCAATCCTGTCCGAGGTCTTTTCACTTGGTCCAATAATCCGGTTGGGTCAGACCACATTTCTGCCCGCCTGGACCGCTTTCTGGTGCAAAGCTCCCTAATGATGAACAAAAAGGTCATTATCACAAAAATTCTGCCCAAATTGACCTCAGATCACAAGCCAATTTAGCTTCTACTGGAAGATGAAGAAGATCTGGGCCCTATTACTTTTCGATTCAGCCCTCTCTAGATTGAGAGAGAAGGATTCACAGCGACAGTGAAAGCAACATGGGAAAAATCCTTCATAGGCTCCTCAAGTTATGTCTGGGAGCAAAAGTTGAAGGCCAAAAAACAAGCGCTGAAGGAATGGATAAAGAAACCAGCCCCTACTCCAACAAGCCAAAGAAAAGAAGCAGTGCAGATGTTGCAGACCCTGCAAATAGATATGGAAAGCAAAGACATCATAGTAGAGCTGTTGGAAAAGGAAATAAAAGCTCAACGATCCACTTACCAATCATTTCGAATGGAAGAAGAATATTGGAGACTAAAATCCAAAAGTCTATGGCTAAAAGGAGGTGACCGGAACACCTCCTTCTTCCACCGACAATATAGAGCACGACTGTCCAGGAACCATATAGCAGAAATCAAAATAGTGGAGGGCCAAGTCTGCAAAGGATTCAATTAGGTCAAAGTTGCTGCTGAAATTCACTTCAGGAACCTTGCAGTGAGGGAACTCATGCCAATGATGAGGAAGTTGCTGAAATCCTTTCTAACATCCCTTCACTCATCAGCCCTGAAGATAATACAGACCTCTGTAGACCCACATCTAAGGAGGAAATCATCAACGTTATTTGGTCCATGGAAGCAGACAAGGCCCTTGGGCCAGATGGATTCACAATCCATTTCTACAAGTCTTTTTGGGATATCATCAAATCCGATCTCCAAAAAATGATAAGAGGGTTTATGAAAAAAGCTAAGATAGGTGGAGGAACCAACTCCACCTACATAGCCTTAATTCCCAAGGACACCAATCCTGAAACATTTGCAAGATTCAGGCCCATATCGCTGTGTAATGCTTCTTACAAAATCCTGGCCAAACTATTAGCAAATCGAATCAAGCCTCTGCTCAAAAGACTGATTTCCAGTTCTCAAGGTGGATTTGTGGAAGGTAGGCATATTCTGGACAACGTTATTCAAGTACAGGAGACAATCCATTCAAGCAAACAGTGAAAAGATAAAGGTATGTTGATAAAACTAGATATGGTGAATGCCTTCGATAGAGTTAATCGCTCTTTCCTTAGCAATGTTCTCCTATCCTTTGGTTTCTCTCCTCAATTTGTTCATCTTATAAAAGCATGCATTGAAAACCCATGGATTGCCCCTCTAATCAATGGTCACCCAACCAATTTTTTTCAAGCACGGAGAGGCATCAGGCAGGGATGCCCTCTCTCCCCCTTCCTGTACATTTTAATGGCAGATTCCCTCAGTCGAAAACTCTCAGCTGAAAGCATTGCAGGTTCTCTTCCGGGACTCAAACCTTCCTATGGCACAGACCCTCTGAATCATGCTCTATTTGCAGATGATTCCCTTCTCCTCGGAGGTGCATCCATCAGAATTGCCAAAACTTTCGACTCTATCCTTAGAAGTTATTGCAGAGCTTTGGGAGCATTAGTCAATGAGAGAAAAATTGAAGTCTTTAGCTGGAACATAGATCAGCAAGATCTCTCAAGTATTTCAAATTTCCTCGGGTTTAAAGGTCATGCTCAATGGGACAGGATCAAGTACCTAGGCCTCCCTATCACTTCTGGTGTGAATAAGAGGGCACTTTGGAGCGACATCATCATTAAAATTAAATCTAAAATCTCTGCTTGGGGAGGCTTCTGGTTAACAAAAGGAGGCAAAGTCACCCTGATCAAGTCGCAGCTGTCTGCTCTTCCAATCTATCAAGCAGCATTTCTTTTAGCCCCAAGAAATGTGATGGAGCAGATCTCTAATCTCCTCAGAGATTTCTTATGGCAAGGAGGGAAGGGCAATGAAAAAAAATGCATTTAGTAAACTGGGAATTGGTTAAAAAACCGATTGCAAATTCGAGACCCCTCCCTTGTCAACATAGCGTTGGGAGGTAATATTTTGTGGAAGATGATCCACAAGCCTTCTCATCCAATCAGTGTCACCTTGTGGAAAAAATACGTTCACAATAATTCACTCAGGAATCTGAAATTGGACAACTCAGTAAACTGCATGCAGGTCTGGAGACTTTGCTGCAAAAGCAGTTTTTTCTTCAAAAATTTTGTTTACAGAATTCCGGGTAATGGAAAACGAACACTCCTGTGGCTCGATCGTATCATGGGGCAGGATCCATTGGCAGAAAACGAGGATATTACTGAACTCATAAACTAGCTGGAAAGAGCAGGTATAAATAACATTTACGACCTTTCGAAATGGGATCATCGTGGTGACTGGGCCAGCTGGGATTTTCATGGTGTCCCTGCCCGGTTGTTTCCTCAACAAAACTTGCTTGCTGATCTGCTGGAGGAGTCAGTCTCGGTTAATCGATCCATGAAAGACATATGGGGATGGGACCAATCAGGAGTTTATTCTACAACTGCAGGATACAGAGTTTTACAGGTTTCAAGGAACAACAACCAAACACCAGCCTTTTGGAAAAATGTTTGGGAGCCATTAGCCTTACCAAAAGTGAATTTCTTCTTCTGGACCCTGGTTCATAATAAACCCCTAACAGGAGACAATCTAGCAAAAAGGAAACATAGATGTGTGCTATGCAGAAGCAATCTCAAAATAGCTCAGCATTTATTCATGGACTGTCTTTTCGCCAAAGAGGTTTGGGGCCTTATCCTGCAGGACTTCCAGATTGCTGTCCCTCCTCAGATTTTTGTCTCGGATCTCTTTGCCTCTTGGAGTCTCTTCTACCCTTATCGAATCCCCTACAATTCATTTTGGCACAAAGTATGGATTTCTCTTCCCAAATTCGTTTGTTGGCAGCTCTGGTTGGCCCGCAACTAGATGATCTTCAAAGATTTGCAGCATACCCCGCTGCAAGTTGCAGCAAAAGCCAAGTCCTTCCTTTTGGAAGCGGCCCAACAGTAGTATTTTAAAGAAGACTCTCTGCTTTTGCCTGAGAAAAAGAGGTGGCTTGGTCCCCTTGAGCCTTATCCTCGTAAGTATCTACTCATCCCTCAAACAACAAATCCAGAATGGTGTAAAAGAGATCCTGATGACATATTCCAAAAGTGGTGGCGGTCTCAAAATTTAACCACAATATTCTTCGATGGGGCATCCAAAGGGAACCCCGGTGATGCCGGTGCAGGTGGGGTCATCTACTCCCCAGATGGGTCTTCAAGAGACTCCTTCTGCTGGGGTTTAGGTCAAAAAACCAATAATCAAGCTGAGATCCTTGGGCTTCTTAAAGCATGTCTTATAGCAAGAGACAAAGGTGTCAAAGATCTCCAAGTTTTCGAAGATTCGGAGATTTTAATTAAAAAAATAAACTTAGAGGAACTTTTCAGCAATGTTGGTCTCAACAAAATCTTGGGCAGATTGAAGAGAGTCCTATTAGACTTTGCAACCTACAAATTCTATCATATCCTCAGAAACTCAAACAGTGAAGTAGATTGGATGGCGAACAAAGGCTGCTCTCTCATGAAAGGGCTGCTAATTTTAAATGAGGAAAGTACCTTTCAAATTCCTTGATAATGTTATAGCTCAAAAGCAGCAGTAGATGGAAAACAACTTTGTAATAGGGGTTTCTTTGGCAAAGACCCTTTCTCTCTTCTTCATATAAATAAAATTCGTACTCGTTATAGTTAAAAAAAAAAAATTCCTCTAATACCTTGGTGGGTTGAGTTAATAGTCCCAGAAACCCTAGTTGGACAAACGTTCTAGAAGTACGACAATAGGTATGGGTTGAGTTACTAGTCCTGGAAGCCCAGGTTGGAACAAACTCCCTGGAGCCCCATACAACTTGGGTAGAGAGCGATATGGTGATGGTTAGTGATGTCCGACAGTGATTTGGAATTAATGGTTGAGAGTTGAGGTGGTTTGGCCTCTAGAAACCTTGGTTTGATTTTGTTTGGTTTGTTCCATGATATCCCACATTCATGCTCGGAATATGGCATGGGAGTAATTGGCTGAAAGAGATATTTGGTTCAGCCCAATCTATGGTTAGGTGGTACATGGAAGTCCCATATTTGGTTGCATTTTTCATTTCTTAATAATAGCTTCCTTCCTCTTGTATTTTACGGGTAAATATACTTGTTCATATGTGGTTTTTATGGTTGTTATACCTGGTTATTTATGTTAGCTATATGCTGGTTATGAGGATGTTTTATGACAAACTTGATGTATGGACCTCATCATGTTTTGATTAAAAAATGAATGAACAATGAATAAACGACCTAATAGATTATTTTTCAACTATTGTGATAAGGTATCAATGCTTCTTTAAACATCTCAGATAAGTATGAGACCCTTGTGATCATATATGTTGTTATGACCTGTAGATTACTTATTTGTGACATGTTTGACGAACTGTCTGTCATGGCTAGTAGGGGCCATATCAATTAATTATACCAATGCTTGCATTAGTAACCGTGTTTCAATTTTATTTATCATTTTTGGTGTTTTCATGAAGTTTTGGGCAGTGGTGTTTGACCTAGCCTTGGAAAAGTAGCTCAGAATATGGGGACACTGGCTCAAAAATGCTTAGAAAATTCCACAGTTGCTGGAATTCCTTGTTGTGGGAGCATCTGGAAGGCCTCAGTCGTATGCATGGCTTGTCATCAGAGCGGATGAGGGTCTTGATCAACAAATTTTCAAGTGGTCTTAGGGTTTGATCACCTGGAAGGGTTGATTGGCTCTTGGAGGTTCTGTAGCAGGTGTGGAAGGTTGGTTTGGTTTCGCTATGTCAGTTCCACTTCCTTTAGTTTACTTGGGGAGTTGAATCACATCATAGTAGCCTCTTGTCACATGTTTACCCCCGCGAATTGGTTAACTTGTGTAGATTTGGGAGGATGGGGTTACAATCTTGAAGAAAAAATATAAAGAAACAAATATTTTAATGAGGAATAATGGAAGAAAATATCCATCGTATTCAGAGAAGGTTTGCTATAAATATTCAACAATTAGAGTGAAAACACTATTTTGATAAGTTAGATTTAAAATAGTCGTGGCAGAAAAATTTGAAGAATTCAACTAACCAACATGCTAAATGTTGAATTTTGCAACAAGAAACAGTGAAGGAGGCATCCTCAAACATCATCCTTGATCCTAGTTGGAAAATAATCACCTAAACTAGGTGGGTCCCACACAGGCTATTTTTAGGTGTATGTCTATTTTTAGACATGGTGAGCATATTCTATAAGTTGCAGGATGCTATTTATCGATGGTTGTTCAAATGTGAAAAATAGATGAAATTCTATTCTTATAATATTGGGCGAAGTCTATTTATAGAGCGTTGATCTAAAAATAGATGCATGTCGATTATTATTATTTCTTAATAATAATCAGACACTAAACATCAACTTATTCTCTTGGAGCACTTCAGTTCAGTGCACAGATGTGGCACATCAGCTGAAAGAAGGAATTACGCAATTCCTAAGGGTTTACTAGAGCTAATGCATGGAGGACTCAGATAGAACTCAAGTGGCAGAGTTATGACACAGTTGGAAGAAGTAGTTATGGAGTTGTATTTAGTTTAACTCAGTTAGACTCAGTTGAGCTAGTTGTATCTAATCTAACTAAATGATACACTAGTGAGAGTGGAGTGAATTAATTAGTTAATTAATTCAAAAATAATAACTCATTAATCAACTAAACAATACATCAGTTAACTACAGTTCATGGCAGTTTCAGTGGAGACCAGTGGAGAGATAGGTGAAAGGGAAAGATGGACTATCTGTTGTGACTACTAGTGATGCATGAATTGCATCTAAATATACATTGGAGTTGCCAATGATAATAATGCAGTCAATGAGAGTGGGATTACATTGAATTGGTCTTTGTATTCAACTTGGATTGCATAGTGGAGGCAGGCTAGTAGGAGGGAGAAGATCGGTGCATGGATTTGCAAGATTGTTCCTGATTAGTGTATGACGATTGTACTGTACCGAGAGCTTGTGATAAGATTTGTATGAGATTTTCATATGATCTCCATGTTACATAATATATAGTTGGGGTTTTCAACTTCAAGCTTTCCCGGTTAAAAACTGTGTTATGTGCGATTGAATATTTTTGTTTATGCTTCACATGTGTGTGCAACTAATTTTTCCGCAAAAGATTAATAAGTGGAATAGATTCAGTATCTTGCATAAAGTTAAATAGTGTGAGATCAGGTGGATCTTGGAAATATGCATGCTTAGTGCATATAATTTCTACATGGTAGTGGAGCATTGTTGATTGAATATTGAAATTGTGAAGTGAGTTTGTGCTGGTGGACAATTCAAATTTGCTGCAAGAGTTTCATGGTGCGACAGTTGAGTATACATTGAAATGTCTTTCAATGGGTTGCGGTTGGAATATGCACTCGAGGGAAACTCTAACTACATAGCCTGGACGGACAGGATGGAGGCGATGCTTGAAGATAATGGCTTGAAGGAATTCATCGAGAGAGATGTTCCTAAGCCCACTTCAACGGATGCAGTAGTACTTGACACATGGCAAAAGAAAGTAGCAAGGACGAGGAGGATTCTGTTAGAAGGTGTGAGAGACTATATTGTCTCAAGCCTTCATGGGATAGCCACTCCATATGCTATGTGGAAGGCTTTGACAGATCTTTTCCAAAGTAGCAGCGACCAGAGGAAGTTGGCGCTGAAAGATAAGCTCAGAAAAATAAAAATGCAAAAGAATATTTATAGATTTGAAGTAGATGGGATTTCTACGGAGCTTCCTACTGTTGGGAAGTGTCATAAATCCATGAAATTGAAGCTTGAGAGGGAGCAGGATTTGCATGCAGGTAAGAGTGAACCTCGGGATGTGGATCAGCCACAAGATGAGGATCATGGAGTGGGAGCAACCACTCATGTAGAGAAACTTCGTGCCAGATGGGCAGAGGGAGTGCATGCATCTATACCACTAGGTGAGAGGTGGGGCGACATGCATGAGTAATCCCAAGAGGAGATTTCTGGGCAGGATTCATTGAGATGGTGTGGATTTCATGAATTGAACCTGGATACAAGATGCCCATAGAGCAGCAGTAGCATGATCAGTTGGATTGATGCAATGAGATCAAAGTGACAGTGTTGGATACTGGAGTGCGGTTCAGAGTTGACAGCAAATGCAGATTGCATGGGTGCAGAGTTCAACAACGCAGTGGTTCCTAAAGACATGTGCAGTTGGTTCTAGCAGGAGTCGAAGACTTTGATAATAGATGCTTTATACTGATTGAGTTGTTTGGAGCCTTTCAGTTTCGGAAGTTTTGCAGCAAGAGCTGCAGAGAAGATGCATGGAGTTGCAGGGCGCTTGCAAAGGTTGCAGGGTGAATGCATGGAGTTGCATGTCACATGCAAAGACAATCCTTTCTTGTTGAGAGGGAGTGTTGAATTTTGCAACAAGAAATAGTGAAGGAGGCATCCTGAAACTTCATCCTTGATCCTAGTTGGAAAATAATCACCTAAACTAGGTGGGGCCCACACAGGCTATTTTTAGGTGTATGTCTATTTTTAGACATGGTGAGCATATTCTATAAGTTGCAGGATGCTATTTTTAGATGGTTGGTCAAATTTGAAAAATATATGAAATTATATTCTTAGAATATTGGGTGAAGTATATTTATAGAGCACTGATCTAAAAATAGATGCATGTCGATTATTATTAGCTCTTAATAATAATCAGACACTAAACAACAACTTATTCTCTTGGAGCACTTCAGTTCAGTGCACAGATGTGGCACATCAGCTGACAGAAGGAATTACGCAATTCATAAGGATTTACTAGAGCTAATGCATGGAGGACTCAGTTACAACTCAAGTGGCAGAGTTATGACACAGTTGGAAGAAGTAGTTATGGAGTTGTATTTAGTTTAACTCAGTTAGACTCAGTTGAGCTAGTTGTATCTAATCTAATTGAATGATACACTAGTGAGAGTGGAGTGAATTAATTAGTTAATTAATTCACAAATAATAACTCATTAATCAACTAAACAATACATCAGTTAACTACAGTGCATGGCAGTTTCAGTGGAGACCAGTGGAGAGATAGGTGAATTGGAAAGATGGACTATCTATTGTGACTACTAGTGATGCATGAATTGCATCTACATATACATTGAAGTTTCCAATGATAATAATGCAGTCAATGAGAGTAGGATTACATTGAATTGGTCTTTGTATTCAAATTGGATTGCATAGTGGAGGCAGGCTAGCAGGAGGGCGAAGATTGGTGCATGGATTTGCAAGATTGTTCCTGATTAGTGTATGACGATTGTACTATACTGAGAGCTTGTGATAAGCTTTGTATGAGATTGTCATATGATCTCCATGTTACATAATATATAGTTGGGGTTTTCAGCTTCATGCTTTCCCGGTTAAAAACTGTGTCATGTGCTATTAAATATTTTTGTTTATGCTTCACATGTGTTTGCAATTAATTTTTCCGCAAAATATTAACAAATGGAATAGATTCAGTATCTTGCATAAATTTAAATAGTGTGATATCAGGTGGATCTTGGACATATGCATGCTTAGTGCATATAATTTCTACACTAAAGAGATGAAAGATTTGAAAATAACTTAAGAAAATAAAAATTTAGCGTTAAAAAATGTTTATGAATCCTTAAAACATTAATTATAACAAAGTCAAGAATTTGTTGTGAGTATTATTTTCTTGAAAGAACAAGATTTACTTGTAAATCAGAGGTTAAAGGAAGTTTAACTAAAATTTAAAAAAAAAATGGATAAATTTTATAGATTTTTCATGGAGTTATTGTCTCTCACTGACATACATTAGTAAAAAACGGAGGAAGATAAAATGATAAATAACAAATTTGGGTATATTGCTAACTGGGAAAAACAATTCAATCCCATGAATGTAGTAAATTTCTCAAAGAGGGACAAAAAAGCTTATGATTGTTTCATTAAACCAAAGGGATTCAAACTGTAAAGAAATTAAAGAATGGATTGATGATGCAGTTAAGTTTTGTGTCTATGTATGGGACTTAGGATTGGATATAAGAGATGAATTTGATATGCATCACCCAAAACCTCTCAGGGAAGTAGTTCCATTAAAACTCAATCGACAAGAAGTTGAAGATAAAAGAGCATAAGATGGAAATAAGATAAAGTAAATTGGTACATGGAATGACAATATTTTTCATAATTTCCTACAACTTTCTCTTGAGCAAATGAAATTGATTTCCAAATTTTCAATGAGATATAACTGCAAAAACGGGTACAATGAAAATATATTATCCACTTGTCAATTCAATATTGACAATTTCGTACCAATTTATCTTCAACAAATTCTTGAGAAATATTTGAAATAGGATACATACATCCAAACACATGTTCCTAAGAAGATGCCAATTGAGTCAACTTCAACTTATCAAATCCAAGAAGAAGATTAAAACAACGTACCAATTCAAGAATATATATATATTTTTAATAAGATTTATCTTTTTAATATTTTATTTATTTGAGCAAATCTTAAAAGATTTTCTATCTTTATAAAATATTATTTTTTATCCTATCTACTTTTCTTATTTATATAACTCATTATGTTGCAGTATCGGTTGGCAATTGCTGAAAATTAAAACTCTTATTTTGCAATCAATACTTTGTTATTTAAGTTTTGAATACATTTTAGTTTTTGATAATTCTTAGAGTTATGAGCTAGATATATTTTGATCTATTTAATTACTTAATAGAAACTTTTGTTATTTTTCTTCTTCTTTCAAATGTATATCAAATTCTGTAGAATATTAGAACATGTTAGTGATTATTTCTTTTCAAATAACTTAACTTATATTATTTTTGAAATTACTTAAGAGACAAATCTACTTGAGTGGATCATATCTCCAAGGTTAATCCCTCGTTTATCCAAGGGACCACGGAAAAAATTTCACGTGTCCTTAGGAGAAATATTGTCCATTCTTTGTTCAAACTATTGAAAAGTGTAACTAGGATCAGTCTTTAGACTAACTATGTAATTACACATTTATGTAAAGGATAATACAAATATAATAATATATATTTTTGATATGTTTGTCTCATGGGTTTCATGAGAAAGGTTTTAGGTCAAAGGACTTCTTGATGTCCTCTAGGAATTTATCTTCTGGTCATAAATGTACTATTTAAAGAGACACATATGAAGTTTCTAGTCAATAAAGTGTGCTCTAAAACTTTTCACATAAGCCTTGAAATTCATGCGTTAAACACCTTCATAAGAACACCATATAATCAGTGAATAGAGTCGGCCTACAAGTTGGCCTTATCACAAATTGGAAGGTCGGCCTAAATTAAGGAGAAGATGCCATTATCTATCTATCTATATATATATATATATATAGATGGTTCATTTGGAGGATAGAATTTAGACATAAGTCTGTGATTAAATGCAAACTGCAGGACAAAATCTAGTGTGAGCTTAAGGATAGAAAGGAGTGTGGATATCCCTGAGATATCATAGCATAATAAGTGCTTCTTTTTACTGAAGCAAAAGTGTAGACTGTTCTGAAGCAGAAGTGCAAATATACCAAAGATCTTCGGACTATTTTAAAGTAATAAATTTAGGTGATTTATAGTGATAATAAACAAGGAAAAGGAGCTAAGTTTTGCTAAGCCTATAGGACGAATTTGATGCGAACTTTGTGGCTCAGAATTTCGGTAAGTCTGTGAGCTATCTCTAGACTAAATTGTGAGAAATAAAGGAAGGTAAATTTGTGATTTACCTTCCTATTCTACAATGCGTAAAGAAGAAGTATTATACATCAAGTGAAGAAGCTTCAGGGTTATTCAAAGTGAAAGGTCGCATGTTACCTTGTCTAATATTTATCATAAAGAAGCCTATGGAAAATGTTCTACTATGCGAGGTAAAAATACATTCTAGAGAAGCAAGAAATATCCGAGAAAGATAGACCTAGAGACCGAGCTCTCTAGTGTTGCTGCAGAATAGTGCAGGTTGGTGCAGAAAAGAAGAATCAGTTTATAGGGAAAGAAAGAAGCAATGACAAGGCCTTTGATGCATATATAGGTCAAGGGTATGAGTATCTCTCATGGTACTTGTCATTTTAAAGTATATAAGAAGAATTTCCCGTGTGTTTTCCTCTCCAAGAGGGAGAGGTTTTTCCCTGGCTTAAAGAGCCTAAATTTGTGTCTCTTGTGTTTTGGTAATTGACTTTATGAAAGAATAAATAAGTTAAGAAGATAAAAAATAAGTAAAAAAAGGTCACAAGTAATTATCAAGGAACAATTTGAATTAATCACCGCCCCTCCAAATTCTCAACATGGTTTCAGAGCTAAGGTGCTAAAGGGAGGGCTACTTAGAAAAGAAGACACTCAAGGAAGCAAAGATCAAAGTTTGGGTTAAAAGGTAAGATCAATTTTCAAGAAATATTCTTCATAAGATCCACTAATCAAAAGGAAAATCCTTTATCATCAAGGATTCGATAATCCCTTCATTGGAGAACTCAATCTAAGAAGGAGTTCCCATCTTCATCATTATCAAAGAAGTTGTGAAAAGGAGGAAGTAACTCTACTCAAGTAAGTATCTATGACCATATTTAAATCTGTCAAAATGAGTAATTGTAAAGAGAGAAACAAATTGGTTTGGTCATCAAACTTTAGTTCATGGAAGAAGTAGATAGATTTGAATCTAATTGAAGACAAAGTTATGGACTACATCGAAGGATCTACAATTCAACCCTCAAAATAAGATGTTCCATCTCATGCAAATTACATGAAAGGAGAAATCAGAGCCTAGAGGATTCTCATAGAATCCATTAAGGACTCACTCATACCCCATGTATCAAAACTAAAAATTTCAAAAGAAATATATGGGAAATTGGTGGAGCTATTCTCTATGAGTACTGCAGGAGAAGAAATATCTCTAAGACGAGAACTATAAAAAATGAAATTGTCAAGATAAGAAGGAATCACTTCATACTCTATGAGGATTTCTGAAATAAGAGATCAACTGCAGTAATTGGGAGAAGTAATGTTTGATACTGAGACGACTACAGTGGTGCTGAATGCTCTACTGGAAGAATGGGGAAACTGTACTTCAAGCTTATACATGTAGAAAGAAGCAACATTATTCCACGATTTATGGTCCCTATGTTAAATAAAAGAAAACAATATTGAAAGCCAAGCTGATATAGGATCAAGTGAATGAATTAAGCCTTTGCAACCATGTCCAGGAAGAAAGGAAGATTTGGAAAATTTGGTCCTCAAAATAAAAGAAGAAATATGGACAAAGTAAGATTTTTTGGATGTAATGAACTTAGGCATTGTAAAATGGATTGTCCTAACTTTGGAAAGGACAAGAGGAAAAAGGAGTAAGCCCATGTCACAGATATAAGGGAATAACCTAATATAAATAAATCTAAGAAAGAAGAAGAAAGAGATCTCTATTATGATTGAGATCATCTTCCTCTTTAAGTGATTTATGCTGATTATAAAATAGTATGACAGGAAGAAATGTATATTAATAGCATCACAATAGAAGCATGGTAGGAGTTATTAGTGAAACAAATTTTGGAAAAACTCACTGATAACAATATTGATGGAAATAAGATCAAGGGTAATCATGGAAACAAGTGTTGACACTCTCTAATGGAATTCTCTATGGATTCACTGGTTAGAAAGAACACAAAAAGGTTTCATTCTATGCTACATAATTCTGGGATTAGGATGTGATGACATATTGATGAAGCAAGTCAAGGGAATAATTTCTTCATTCTAGTAAAATTTCTACAGGATGACTCAAAGGAAAAAGGTATGAGGTATATATATTTATACATTGACACTCTATTTTATGTAGTCATGTCATATGGTTGCAGGAAATAGACCTATACCTTTAGAAGTATGATTAGATAAAAGAGGAATTCTTCCATTACACAAGTTGTCATTAACAAATGAATTCAACATAATATATCCTCATCTGGAATATGAGGTGGTTATATACAAACAAGGAACTGGAAATTGGAAGTTCTAGTGAATGAATATGTGTAGATAAGGAAAGGAAGAGATCATGAAGTGAAGCCATGTAAAGAGGAAGTTATCATCCGGAAGCTAAGAAGATGTGACTAGGAGATCTCCTGGGATGAAATGTAGACTCTGATAGAAGTTTGGTAAAGATGAAGACCATTGACAAGACATATGTTTAGGAGATGGGTCAATTTGAATAGAGGATGTTGATGCCTACATGAATATGTCATGGTGAAAGATCATCACTGAGGTAACTTTTGATTTAAAAGTTCATACGTATATTTTTATCTGGATGAATTTATGCAGAGTTGCCTATCATGTGAAAGGATGTAAGATCCCTGGGAGATGACTCTAAAGAAAGAAGCATGGCATAAAGGTGGACCAGATAAGGAATTATAATGAATCACTCTCTGATAACTGACATGAATCATGGATGAGAGTGATGTATGATCAGTGCCCTCAATATGGAAGCTAAAGGTTGAATATTCCTCAATATTGAAATCCATTAAATCGAGGGGAGGAATTCTTCATGAGAAGTTGGGTGTTTCACCATTGCTGCTGCAGTTCCCTGATTGAAAGGGAGCCTGGTGATGAGTTTATTTCTTGGAAGAAACTTGAAGTATATCCTTCCTGATTTAAGAGGGAGTGATGTATATGATTCTATAATACATGTGTTATGCACTAGACCAGGACTAACAACCGGAAGCCTTAGTGTAGGCCATGTGGAGAGAATGGATAGACACATCATTCTAGTATTCACTTGGGAAGAAAAAATTGAGGATTGGGTAATCATCTGGCATTCGATAATTTTTGAGAATGTGATAGGGCATTCAAGACCAGATTAGTCTAGGACCGATATTATTTGAGTGTTTGCTACCCAAGAGAAGAATAATACAAGAAGGTCGTACTCTGGGAACACCTGGGTGGAGTATGTACCTTGGACAGACAATGACTATGGTGTCTATAAGTCATGTGTCTCACCAGAATTTTAGCCCATTGTCTTGTTGAGAGATGGGGATGTCAGTCAAGGCCTTCCACTAGGACAATGCTGGTTGATATGATGCTACACATATGCGATTACCGATCCGATTCTTCTTATGAGATTCTTCAGTTTGAAAGTGACCATGTACTTGTATGAATACCTCCCTAGTTAAGAGGGCGTGTTGAAAAGTGTAACTAGGATCAGTATTCATAATGACTATGTAATTATGTATTTGTGTAAAGAAGAAGACAAAGATAATAATATATATTTCTGATATGCTTGTATCATGGGTTTCATGAGCAAGGTCTTAGATCAAATGAATTCTTCTTGATTTCCTCTAGGGATTTGTCTTTTAGTCATAAATGTCCTATTTAAGGAGTCATGTATGAAGTGCCTAGTCAATAAATTATGCTATAAACCTTGTCACATAAGCCTTTAAAGTCAAGCGTTAAACACCTTCAAAAGAACAACATATAAGTAGTGAATAGAGTTGGCCTACAAGTCGGCCTTCTCACAGATTGGAAGGTCGGCCTAAATTAAAGAGAAGATTTCATTATATGTGTGTGTGTGTGTGTGTGTATCTGTGGTTCATTTGGAGGACAGAATTCAGACATAAGTTTGTGATTAAATTCGGACTACAGGACAAAATCTAGTGTGAGCTTAAGGACAGAAAGGAGTGCGGATATACCATAGATCTTCGGACTATTTTAAAGGAATAAATTCAGGTGATTTACAGTGATAATAAGAAAGGAAAAGGAGATAAGTTTTTCTAAGCCTATAGGACGAATTGATGTGAAGTTTGTGGCTCGGGATTTCGGTAAGTTTGTGACCTATCTCTAGACTACAGTGCGAGAAATAAAGGAAGGTAAATGTGTTATTTACCTTCATATTCTAGAGTGTGTAAAGAAGAAGTATTATACATCAAGTGAAGAAGCTTCAAGGGTATGTAAAGTGAAAGGTCTCAAGTGAACTTGTCTAATATTTATCATAAAGAAGTTTATGGAAAAGGCTCTATTATGCAAGGTACAAAGACATTTTAAAGCAGCAAGAAAGATCTGAGAAAGATAGACCTAGAGACCGAGGTCTCTAGTGTTGGTGCAGAATAGTGCTAGTTGGTGCAGAAAAGAAGAATAAGTTTGAAGGGAAAAAAATAAGCAGTGACAAGGCCTTGGAGGAATACATAGGTCAAGGGTCTGAGTCTTGGTCATGGTACTTGTCATTTGAAATTATATAAGAAGGATTTCTTGTGGATTTTCCTCTCCAAGAGGGAGAGGTTTTTCCTTAGCTCGAAAAGCCTAAATTTGTATCTCTATGTTTTGGTAATTTACTTTATGAAAGACTAAATAAGTTAAGAAGAGAAGACATAAGTAAAACAAGTAAGCTCACAAGTAATTATCAAGGAGAGAATGTGAATTAATCACCGCCCCTCCAAATTCTCAACACAAACCTCTATGTACTATCATGAATTCTCTTGGATCTATCAAAGACCCTATATACCCCAAGGAAATGAAAGGTTTTTACATGGTTCCTTGTTCCTGAGGTACTCCCTATATTGGGGAAACAAGTCGATACATTAGATAAATAATCCATGATCATGCTGCAAACATTAGGAAAAATCGGTCCTGCACTTCTCCTCTTACGGAACATGCTGAAAAATCGTGTCACCATGTATGCATTGAAGACTCAAAACTCATTGCTAAGGTGGATCACTTCCATCATAGGAAGTTGAGGGAGGCTATTGAAAGTGAGAGACATGCTAAGAATCTCAACATAGATGATGGGTAGAAATTAAGTAAGAGTTGGACTTTGTCCCTCTCTAGCTGATTTCCCCCCCTTGTGTTGGGATTCTTGTCGCCTTTTGTCTTTATTACTTTCTTCTCTCTTTGGTTTTATTCCCATTCCTTTGATTATAAATTTTCTCCTTTAATCATTATCCTTTAGTTCTCTTTTTCTTTGTTTATTGTTTTTATATAATTAAAATATACTATATATAATCCCTTGAATTATAATTAATAAAATAAAGATTAGTAACTTTTTATTAAAATATTTATAAATCAAATTTAAATATTTTTTTATATATTTATTAATAACCCTTTATTATTTACCCCACCACCACCTATTATAATAATAATAAAATTTTAATCATTTTATTAAATTATTAAATATTATTCATTAACCCTTTTTAATAATATTTCCTAAAAACTTAAAAATTTTAATATTATTCCATAATAACTAATTAACTAAGTCAAATAATGGCTAGTTTTAAGAGCTATCCCTCGGTAATGATGCATCCTCACTATTTTTTCAATAAGATCGATTTTATTCTTCACTTTGTCCTGAGGATGAACCACATTAGATGGTTCGAAACATCGACCAAATCCTAATGATGTGATTAATCCAAAAGACATTTATCTACATTATGGATCGCAAAAGCCTTAGATCTAACATTATTTTAAATTTATTATTTGTTATTTATTCATCGACATTAATTTATTATATTCAAAATATAGTTGTATGAGTTTCTCTCGTTTATGAGATAGTTTTATTTAGGTTACTCAATTTAATTTATTGCATTCAATAAAAAAAATTATAAGCCAATTGTTCATAAGATTTTAAAAGAGAACCCAAAAGCTATTCTTTGTGGTTGATTGGACCCATATTTCAGTCAAAGTCAAACGTTCATATTATTTTTAATTTATATTATGTTTGAATGATTCCCCATTTCCCCACCCCTCCTATTGTTAAATTACTTAGGTAACTTTCACACACACATCAATTTGTATATATTTTTGTATTTAATTGTAAATATTAAGTTACGCAATATATTTTCCCTAATTTAGTTTAATTTTAGAGTAGAATATGAAATCGGGCCTTTGTTTCAGAGAGTATACAACCAAACCAAATGAAAAGGGGTTTGATTGGGACCCTAATCATGCTAATATTCAGTCATTGCAACTAGGAATTTTTCCTCTTGTCAATATTAAGTTAAGAATATATTGTCTCATTCTATTCTTGGACATCATGGCACCCCTTAGTTTTTCTCTCAACACCATTTTCTGGTTCTATTCATCACTTTGGTATATATTGGTCAATTCCTCCCACATTTATTTGGTGGTTTTATTTTCAGTTATATGAGGAATAATGCAATCCTTCTCTCAATGGGATAATCTTGTTGGAAATATTGAGAGGGGGGTGAATCAATTCTCCTTTCAACTAGTATTATTATTAATCTTTCAGAGCATTAGTTAGTCTTCAATTATTATCAGTGTTTGTACAATGATAGAAATAAACAAAAGGAACACAAATGCACATAATTTTCAAGGTGGAAACCCCCTCTGGGAGAAAAAGCACCTGAATGCTTTTCTAATAATTCTTTAATCTTCAAATCCAATTGAAAAGAAAGCTCCAGCTTCCTAGAATCTAGAAAAGCATTCTTCTCTAGCTCCCACTACATGGATGCTCCAACGCTCGAGATTCTTCAGTAGTCAACTGAACGGATGCCCCAACACCCAATGAGCTACAACTCACCCTACCACCACCCTACCACCCTGAAGTTTTCATAGGATTGAACTTATTGGTGACTTCATGCACAAGCCCAGCACCACCCTACCACCCTATAGAAGAATAAAAGAAGAATGGACTCCCGTACTAGGGAAAATGGTCCACTTTACAATGATATAGAATGACGTAGAAGAAGAAGACACACTAGATCATAACCCCAACTATGACACATCCACCTAATGATGATCCTAGACCTCCCGACACTGCCTCTTCAAATCTTGGCAGATAGACACTTGTACAAATTTTACAATGATGCTTTTACAATGACTCAGTACAATGATACCTTTATAACGACTGTATGCAGTGCTGCCCACTTGAAGACTTCATGTGGTGAACTTCTTGCTGTTGTTATGCACCTTGATTGCTTCTCTTGTTATGCTACCCTTTCTCACTCTTCAGAAAATTAGATCATGCATTGAGTCTTATCTTGATGAATATATAATACCTGCAAAAAGTCTTCAAGGAAAAACCCATGACATGATAATAGCAAAACTTACCTCATCCTACAGAGCATATGTCAGTGCTAAACAAAAGCAACAAATTAGAATACAAATAACCTAATACAATTAAGAGATGAAAATTCATATACATAAGAAACTTACCTGGAGCTTACCTCCGCTGCATCATTTTTTTGTACCTTCCTTTTCTTTTCTACCCTAGAAATTTTGGTCCTTAGCAGCCCTTGACAGCACATGATCTAGATTTTTCTTGCCTTCTAGGAGCTCAATATTGAATTTGATGTATCTTTGTGATTTCAAATCCGCAATATGTGATCTTCAGTCCTCTATTAGCCCTCTGAGTCTTCTTTTCAGTGACATGGGTCTGACCCGATTTGAATTCTTCAATGAATTTTTATTCCCAATCTCTCATAATGACCCAAGTATGGAATAGTTCAGTAGAGAGAACTTGTATGACATGCCAAGTGTCATTGTTTTCTCATTTGGATCTTAAATTAATACACAGAAAACTATAGTCCGTGCACTATACTCTACTTTTTAAATAATTCCAATCTGCTTCTCAGGGAGAGAGTTATGACAATTTTCTCAAGGTCACCTCTTTGAGATGAAATTCAGAAGCCTGCAAAAAACACTAACTTCCACAGATCATATAGCCGAAAATATAGCGAACCAAGATCTAAAATTAGGACATGAGCTTCATAAAAAATTCTCCCAAGTGGGTTTTTTGTTTCAGCATCTGAATCGTCTCAGAATAACAGTTATAGTGAAAATTCCACGATGACCTGTTTTTAATAGTGAAATCCTTACATGAGGAGGATATGAGGGTCACAATTTATATAAATGCTTAGGTTGAGATGGTCTTCAACAACTAAATGTTGGAGGGATTTTAGGATCTTAAAATTATTAATTATTGACTATTCAATTACCACAACTAATGATTAGTGTCATTCCACAACGCCATGGGGTTTTAGCCCACTAAGTGGGGTTACTAACTTCAAACACGAATATCTCTCAAACCATGAAGAATTATGTGGTGTGCCATATATCAACGAAAACATCTTGATAAGAAGAAACCATCCCAAATATCCTTGACTCATAATAGAGTAAGTTTTCAATTAAAACTTCCCATGCAAGATCGGGGTAGCCCCTGGTGCTGTTTGGGTTGACATCAATGACAACCATTGATCAACAATCTCCCCCTTTAGCATTGATTGAAACACAAGTACTCCCCATGCGATCATCACACATGTTCCTACAACATTATCTCCCCCTTTGACATCAATGGCAAAGGGTAACCCCTCCTGACACACAGCCATCCTGCGGACCTGTACACACTTCTACTCCCCCTTTATTTTCTAAATAAGGAAAATATAATGAGAACTTGGGAGAATCCCAAGATTCTGGCGAATATATTCAAATGCTTCACGAGGTAAAGGTTTAGTGAATATATCATTGCTTTGTTCTTTTGTACCAACATATTCAAGTTTGATATGTTGAAAATGAAACAAGATGATGGAGCTTAGTGAAATGAAGTCGCCTTCACTAAGTGGGCCCGCAGGCTATTTTTGGCGCAAAGTCTATTTTTAGACATATGGAGCATGGTCTAGGAGTTGCAGTATGCTATTCTTGGATGATTGGTCGAGTTGGTAAAAATAGATGGACCTCTATTTTTAGAAATATAGGTCAAAGTCTATTTTTAGACTGCCTGTCTAAAAATAGGTCAGTCAAATATTATTTACCCTTAATAATATTTGGACTATAAACTTTAGTTTATCCTCTTGCAGCACTTCAGTTGGAGCTACGGATGTGGCCCATGCACCTGACAGAAGGAATTACGCTATTCCTAGGGTTTTGGTGAGCTCATGCATGGTTGACTTCAGTTAGAACTCAAGTGGCGGAGTTTTGGTGGAGTTGATGAGACAGTTGGTGAAGTTGTGTTCTGTTTAACTTAGTTGAACTAGTTGTGTTTAGTTTAACTGGCTAATACACTAGAGATGAGTGGGGTGAATTAAATATTATTTAATTCACTAATTATTAACTCATCATTCAACTCAAGAACACATCAGTTGACTACAGTGCATGGACAGTTCAGTGAAGACCAGTGGAAGAGGTAGATGAAAGGGTGAGTTTGCTATTAGTTGTGACATTAGTTGTGCATGAGATTTGCACAAGCATTGGAGGAGATTGCCAATGAGGATTGCGCAGTTGAAGCCAAGGAGATACGAACTTGGATCTCTCATTACACCAACTTGGATTGCGCAGTAGAGGCAGGCAAATAGTGGATGAGTTTTGAACCTGTGACTTGTTCAAAACTGAGCTAGTTTGTGTGTAACTTTTGGAGACAGTACTGAGTACTTGTGAGGAGTATTGTACTGAGATTGTTACATGTTCTCTTCTATTATAATATACAAAATAGTTGGGGTTTTTCAGCTATAAGATTTCCCCATTACATATTGTGTTTATGTGCACATGCGACTGTTTCTATTTCCGCATATTGATGATCAATTGTAGAAGAGGTTATGTGTTATGCATGAATTCGAATTAATGTGTGACCAGGATAATCTCAGTGGATAAATCTTCATTATTCAGAAAATTTCTACATGATATTCTTTTTAGTGACTTGTTCTCTAACAAAATGATATTTGATTAGAATGGGTTTTTTTTAATGTGTGAAAATATTCTTAGAGATGATGATGGCACTGGTGTTATCACAGAAGATGGGAATAGGCTCACTGAATTGTACTTGAATATCTTGCAAAGTTTGTTTCATCCAAAGGACTTGAGTAAAAAAATTTGTCGTTGCAATGCATTCTGCTTCAGCTATAGATAACGAGATTGTGGTTTTCTTTTTCTCAACCATGATACGAGACAACCACCTAGATAGAATGTTGCTCCACTAGTACTCTTACAATCATCAATGCCTCCTACCTAATCTGCATCTGTAAAGGCTTGAATAATGAGATTTTCACCCTTGGGATACCACAAGCCATATTCTGATGTTCCCTTTAGATATCGAAGAATTCTTTTGATGACAATAATATGTGATTCTTTTGGTGTTGCTTGGAATCTTGCTACTTTTCCAACTGCTTGCATAACATCTGGTCGAGAGGTTGTTACATATAGAAGACTATCAATCATAGATCTATACAACCTCTGATCCACATCCTTAGATGAGTCGTCTATTCTCAATTTGCAACCTGTTACCCTCAGAGTAAGGACGATTTTGCAATCTTCCATTTTTAATTTCTTGAGCATTTCCTTGATTTACTTGGCTTGACATATAAATATTCCTTTCTCTTGCTGAGATATTTTAAGCCCTAAGAAGTATGTCAGCTCACCAAGTAAAGAAATCTCAAACCACTTTGAATCTTTGCAGCAAATTTCTTACTTATTCGGTCATCATTGCTACCAAAGATTGTATCATCCACATACACCTCAACGATTGTTAAATTATCTTTATCTATTTGTACATAAAGATTGCTATCAGCAATACCTTTCTTGAACCCTTGTTGACGTAGATATCCATAAAGACGTACATGTGATGCTCTGGGAGCCTGCTTGAGACCATATAGAATCTTATTTAACCTAAAAACATAGTCTTCTTTTTCAAATAGTAGAAAACCTTCAGGTTGTTCGATGTAAACATATTCTTCTAATTCGCCATTCAGAAATGATGACTTAACATCCATTTGGTAGACTTTGATTTTTCTTGAACATGCATATGAAAGAAACATCCGGATGGCTTCCATTTTGGAAACTGTTGCAATTTTTTTGTCGAAATCAATTCCTTCCACTTGTGTGTAGCCTTTGCAAACCAATCTTGCTTTGTTTCTGGTAACTTGTCCATCTTCATTAAATTTTTTCCTGAACACCCATTTAGTCCCAATGACATTTTTATCTTTTGGTCGTGGAACTAATTTCCAGGTGTTATTCTTCTCGATTTGATCCAATTATTCATTCATAGCTACTACCCAATGTTCATTTTGGATGTCTTCCTCAAAAATACTAGGCTCAAAGGTTGCTAGAAAAGAAAAGTGAGCTTGTTGTGATGAACAAAGTTGTCGAGCTTCATTTATGTCACCAATTATTTGATTTGATGGATGGTTCTTTTGAATCCATTCTTTTGTTCTCTTTGGAGGAGCTTCTTGTTGTTGTTCCTGTATATCTTTATGATCATTATTTGCTTCTTCTTGGTTGACAGTTTCTTCTTGTTCTAGAATTCTCTCTGTGTCTTTTTCAGACTCTGTCTCAAGTTTCAAAGATTCTAGATCCTCATCATTATTTTTTATAACACCATCTTTTTCAAATGTAACATTTATGCTCTCCACTATATGTTTTCGTCTTAGATGATAGCATTTATAGGCCTTTATTTTGCATGAGTAACCAACAAAGATACCTTCGTCAACACGTGGTTCAAACTTACCCAAAGTTTGATCTTCTCTTTTGATATACACTTTTCTTCCGAAGATTCTGAAATATTTTACATTAGTGATTTTTATTTCCATAATTCATATGGGGTCTTGTTTCAGTTATTTCTGAGAGGACTTCGGTTGATAATGAAGATTGTCGTATCAAATGCTTGAACCCATAATTTTTCATTCAAATTTGATTCCTTCAACATTTTTCTACCCATTTCCCGTATGCTTTTGTTCTTTCTTTCAGCAACTACATTTTGTTGAGGTGTTCGTGTTGTTTAAAATTTTCTTTTTATTCCATTTTCGTCACTGTATTGCTGAAATAATTTGGAAGTGAATTCTCTGCCATTATATGATCTTAGACACTTTATTTTCAAATCAGTTTCATTTTCGACCAACTCCTTGTAGATCTTAAATCACTCAAATGCTTCATATATTTTCTTTAGGAAACTGACGCAGTGTCATCCTGGTATAATCATCTATCATTAAAATGAAATATAATTCTCCATTTAAGCCTTTTGTTCTCACAGGACCACATATATCAGTATGTATCAATTCCAATGGATGTGATGCAAAGTGTTCTTTTGTTTTAAATTCGACTTTTGTTTGCTTGCCATGCCGATGGGCCTCACATATTGTGTTTGAAGGTTTTGAGATTTTCGGCATTTCTCGTACTACTTCCTTTTTGCTTATCCTGACAAGATTGTCAAAGTTTATGTGACCCATTCGTTTGTTCCATAACCAACTTTCATCTTCTTTAGTTAGTAGACATCCTTTAATTACTTCATCCAGAACATATATTTCATTTAGAGCTCGACTTGTTGTAGCCACAATTTTACCATACCTTCCTTTCCTAATTTCACATTTTGTGGAGTTTAATAGAATTGTGAGTCCTTTATCACACATTTGTCCAACACTAAGCAGATTATGATTCATTTTTTCAACCAATATAACATTATTGGCTAGAGCATCTTTACTTCCGAGAGTGACGGTATCTGATCCTATAACATTTGAAGATCCATCATTTCCAAAGGACACGGTTATTCTCTTTTAGAGATACACATTTCTTTCTATCTCCAGTCATATTCGTTGAGAAACTGCTATCAACATACAACACATATTTTTTGTTTTGAGCCTTGAGAGTGAGAGCACAATTATTATTCTTCTTATTCTTCCATGTTCATTCGTTCTGTGGCTTCGAATATTCTTTTGGAGGATTTTCAAGTCTGCAGTGTCTGGCTATGTGTCCAAAGTTTCAAAAATTTTAACATTCAATATTATTTCTTAAACGTTCAAACCTATTTATGTTTTGTTGACCCCTGGGAGGTTCATATTTGACATATCTCCTGGAATTGTATTGGTTCCTAGGTTACGTGCGACATTCTACAGCTTTATGACCAAATTTTCCACATGAATAACAATAGCCATGAAAAATATTTTGGTACGTGGATGGAAATATTTGTCGGGGAATTTTCTTCCAAGGCTGTTCTTGGGAATATTTTCCAATGAAGTCTTCATGTCTTTCAGATATCATAGGTTCATTGTATTTTATTGTAGAAGGTCTTGCTTCTTCTTCTTTGTAACCGAGGCCAGTTATGTCATTGTAAGATCGTTGATTGTTGATGAGTTCTTCCAATGCGCTTGAGTTGTTGGCATAGTTTTAGACGATTTTTCCCTTCACTTCATTACGCAGTGAGACTGCTTCAGCTTCTAATGCTTTCCTTTCTTGGTTGCTTTCTTCCAACTTCTTTTGAAGTGAATCTTCAATACATTTGTGCTCTTCAAATTCAATTTTGAGACCTTGAACTTTTTCTTAAAGAGTATTGGAACATAACTTCTCAGCCTTGAGCTCTTTTATAAGCCCGATTGCCTCCTTAGAAAATATTCTATGGTCAACCCTTCTTCTTCGTTATTTGATACCTCCTGTTTATTGTGCTTGGCCATAAACAATACTCTCTCATTGGCTTCTTCTTCACTGTCACTATCTTCATTAGATGATGAGATATCTTCTTTAGAGAGAAAGTTCCTTTTGAATCCTTTCTTCTTTCCTTGTTTGTTGAATTTATTAAATCCTTTCTTTCCTTTTGAGTTTCCATCACTTCTGTTCAAACATTTTGCTGATAAATGCCCAACTTCACCACAGCCGAAACATATCAATAGAAGTTTACCTTTTAATTTTCCCTTACTAATTTTTCATTTTCTCGTAAAATAAGCACATTCTCCATTTGAAAGACCTTATTCATCACATTCCTTTTATTCACACTTGCAGGTGCAGGTCTTTTCCTTTGAAGGTTGTTTGTCCTTATTGGTTTTCTTAGATGCAGCGAACACAATTTCTAGATTCAAAGTACCCTCTTCTTCATCAAGTCTCATTTCATATGCTATGAGAACTCCATGTAATTCTTCTTTGCTGAGTTTGTCCAGATTTGCACTGTATTCTAAGACTAATACCTTTGGGTTGAATCTTCCTGGTAATGTTCTAAGAATCTCTCGTATAATATTATTATTGTCATCAGGATCTCCCAATCCTTCTAGAGTGTTGATTATTTCATCAACATGTTGGAAGTATGCAATAATTTGTCATCTTCTTTCATCCTGAGTTGCTCAAATTTTCCTCTGTAGATTTGAAGCTTTTCTTCTTTGACATTTGAGTCACCTGCATATATATTCTCAAGCTTGTCCCATACATTTTTGGTAGTTTTACACCCCATCACCTTATGATAAGAAGATTTTATAAGTCCACTAATAATAATATTCTTTGCTTTTGCATAATTTACCAAATTATTCTTACCTTGTTCATCCGCAGTTGGTGTAAATCAATTTTGAACAGCTTCTGATACTTCATAACCTTGCGCTAAGAGATAGACCTCTATTCTTCATTTCCAGAGTGCATAATTATTTTCATTGAACATAATTATAGTATTCTTGGTATGATCCATGACCTCCTTCCAGTTGTTAAACTGCTATTGAAGGAACTAAGCTCTGATTCCAATTGTTGGAAATACTAAGAGGGGGGGTGGGGGAAGTGGGGGGTTTGGGGGTGAATCAATATTCCTTTCAATTAGTATTATTATTAATCTTTCAGAGCACTAGTTAATCTTCAATTATTATCAGTTTTTGTACAATGATAGCAGTAAAAAAAAGGAACACAAATGCACACATTTTTTAAGGTGGAAACCCCCTCCGAGACAAAAACCACCTGAATTATTTTCTAATAATTCTTTAATATTCAACTCCAATTGAAAAGAAAGCTCTAAATTCCTAGAATCTAGAAAAAAATTCTTCTCCAGCTCCCACTGGATGGATGCTCCAAGGCCCGAGATTCTTCAATAGTCAACTGAACATATGCCCCAACACCGAATGAGATACAACTCACCCTAGCACCACCCTACCAACCTGAATTTTTCAAAGGCTTGAACCTGTTGGTGACTTCATGCACCAACCTAGAACCACCCTACCACCCTATAGAATAATAAAAGAAGAATGGACTCTCGTATCAAGGAAAATGGTCCACTTTACAATGATATAGAATGATGTAGAAGAAGAAGACACACTAGACCATAACTCCAACTATGAGACAACTGCCTAATAATGATCCTAGACCTCCTGACACTGCCTCTTCAACTCTTGGCAGTTAGACACTTGTGCAACTTTTACAATGATGATTTTACAATGACTCAATGCAATGATACCTTTACAATGACTATATGCAATGTTGCCCACTTGAAGACTTCATGTGGTGAACTTCTTACTGTTGTTTTGCACCTTGATTGTTGCTCTTGTCATGCTACCCTTTCTCACTCTTCAAAACATTAGATCATGCATTGATTCTTATCTTGATGAATATATAATACTTGCAAAAATTATTCAAGGAAATACCCATGACATGATAATAGCAAAACTTACCTCATCCTGCAGAACATATGTCAGTGCTAAATAAAAACAAAAAATTAGAATACAAAGAACCTAATGTAATTAAGAGATGAACATGCACATACAGAAGATACTTACCTGGAGCTTACCTCTGCTGCATCATTTTGATGCACCTTGCTTTGCTTTTCTGCCCTATAAATTATGGTCCTTTGCAGCCCTTGACAGCACATGATCTAGCGTTTTCTTGCCTTTTAGGAGCTCGATATTGAATCTGATATATCTCTGTGATTTCAAATCCCCAATATGTGATCTTCGGTTCTGTAGCATCTATATGAGTCTTCTTTCTAATGCCATAGGTTTGACTCGATTTTGATTCTTCAAGAAAAATTTATGCCTAATCTCTCACAATGACCCAATTATGGACTAGTTCAGTAGAGCGAAATTTTATGGTGTGCCACGTGTCATTGTTTCCTCCTTTGGCTCTAAACTTGATACACCAAAAACTACATTCCATGCACTATCTTCCACTTTTTACAAAATTCGAATCTATTTCTCAAAGAGAGAGAGTTATGACGATTTTCCCAAGGTCACCTCTTTGAGATGAAATTCGGAAAGCCTGCAAAAACCCTGACTTTCACAGATCATATCTCTGAACATATAGAAAACCAAGATCTGAAATTTAGACAAGAGCTTCATCAGGATTTCTCCCAAGTGTGTTTGTTTTTTCAGCATTTGAAGCTTTGCAAAAATAAATAAATTAATTAATTAAAACTAAATAAATAAATAAAAATTAAAAATTAAAAATTAAAAAATTAAAATTAAAATTAAAATTAAAAAATAAAATAAATAAATAAATAAAATAAAATTATAGTGAAATTTCCACGATGACCTGTTTTTAGTAGCAAAATCCTTACATGAGGAGAATATGAGGGACACAATTTATATAAATGCTTAGGTTGAGAGGGTCTTCAAAAAGTGAACATTGGGGGATTTTAGGAGATTAAAAATTATTAATTATTGACTATTCAATGACCACAATCAATGATTAGTGTCATGCCACAACCCCATGGGGTTTTAGCCCACTAATTGGGGTTACTAACTTCAAACACAAATATCTCTCAAACCGTGAAGAATTATGTGGTATGCCATATATCAATGGAAACATCTCAACAAGTAGAAACCATCCCAAATATACTTGACTCGAAATATAGTAATTTTTTAAGTCAAAATTCCCATGCAAGATTAGGGTAGCCCTTGGTGCTGCTTGGGTTGACATCAATGAAAACCACTGATCAAAAAACCGTCCTGGATTTCAATTCCTTCTTATTATGGGCAGCCAAAATGTTGCATATGTTGGGTGAATCTTAGCTTGTGATACAAAATCCCATATTTCGTTCTCCTCTAATACCATTGCAATCCTCTCTTTCTGGATGCTATAGTTAGATAACCCATCCAAGTGATCTTAAAACCTAATATACTAGTTCCCATTAATGTCCAAATAATCAATCTTTGCCAAAAATCATTTTCTTTAATGAAGAAATACACTCCTCCTCATGTAGCTGTGTAATATTCCCAAATGGCAAAAGCAGGAATAGAGTACATAAAATTGGAAATATGCAGAAATATAAATAGATCAAAGCATGAGACAACAGTAGATCCATTCTATTATGAATATAACAACAAAATAGGTACAATATCTTGAGGAAAAGATCACTCAATTTGGGCAAACAAGCCTCCCATGAAAGCATATACCTAGATCTAAAATGTTGTTAATACATGAAATACAAGAATGCAGAGAACTACGTTGTCTATGAGAGAATAAAAATTGAAAGATATAAAAATATAGTCCTACTGATATAATACTCCAAAAATTCTAAGGCTAGAGATCCATCCTCCAAAACAGATTTCTAGGACAACCTAGAAAAGGTTTATGAAAATGCACCCTATATAAAATATAGCAGATTTGGCCCTAGGGCTGAATAATCTCTGCAAGTGAATCACTGATGAGAGATGGCTGATATGATATACCAGATGGCTAGTCCTCCTCCAACATATCTCCTAAATGAAGGGCTAATCTCCACACAGGAAACCCAAACACTCCAAATAGGGAAATAAACCCATTGCTACAACTACTCTCCAAAATAACGCAATCCTTGAGGAAAATTGTTTTGTAGCTGATGAATGCTACTTGGTTTGGTGCCAAAATATGTAATGAAGCCCTGAAGTATTCCTCACAAGCTTCTAGATGAAATGATGATCCCTCCAATGGAAAACTAGCTCAGAAATTGGAGATCTCTCTCCTCCACTGCTACACCCCTGCAACACAACCCAACTCTAAAGATAATTGTGTTGTAAATGAGACTGAAGCTTGGCCAAATGCCTGAATGCGGAATTATATTGCAAAATATTCCAAGAGCTTCTCAATTGAAGAGGTGGGATTCCCGATCAGGAACACCCTATGCTAAATAGCACTGCAATCTTAGCTGAACAACTGAAAAAAAAAACTACAAGTCTAAATAGACCATATATCAAAACATAAACATATATCAACATCATGAATATGGATGTCATCCTCTTCCTTTTATAAGATATGAACTTCCAAACCCTAAGCCCCATCCATTAATGACACTACTTCCATGCAATGTGTCTCCATCTAAAACTGCGTTGTCCCTCCATTAATGTTCACTCCTCCATGACATCATTGTTGATTTGGTCAAAGTTGACCCAGTCAAAGTACTCCAGCCCCTCTTCACACCTTAGGGTGCTTTATTAAGCTGAAAAGATGATCCACTTTCACATCAGAAGTGGTATTATTCTTCATAAAGAGATTTATGGGTTTCCCTACCCACTTATTCACTTATATAAGTGACAAAACAAAACTTTAATAATCCAATTAGCTGCAAGCTAATTTAGGAATATTACAGTCCTCCCCTCCAAAATTTTTCTTGTCCTTAAGAAACTGCAAGGATACTGTAAAATATCCAATGGATATGTCTCCTCCCAAGAATACAAGTTTGCCTTTGGTGGATAAACCAAATAGCCCTCATCATGAAAAAGTGGAAGATATATGGAAAGAGTTATATGATGTCCATTGGCCTCCTCAAGGCATGAGAGATGGTAAATGTTGGGTGCCTCAATCCCAATGAGAAACTCCAATCTCCATGTTATCATCCAAACAAAATGAGCCATCATTGGTAGCTCATAGGAACAATCCCCAATCCCCTGCTTCTGCAATGTATAGGGGCTACATGGCTGAAAATGAGAGATACAATTGTTCAACTTATGTTTTCTTACTCTCCATTTATGATAAATTTGGAGTTTTTGATCTTGGGCTACAATAATATAGTCCTCATGAAGCCAAGAGATACCTGGGATCTAAAGATCCCACTCCTCGGTTCTAGGAACATTTCTTTCCCAATCTTCCCTACGTATAGTGGATAGAGTGTCATCACCATATGGGCTCCAAAAGAAACATGGAATAAGTGTCATATGACATACTAGATGGTGAAAATAGTCCCTCAAGTGAGACCAACGTTGTTCTGCTTCTTGTTGTCTCCAAACATGATATGATAAGTGGCCATCCAACCCTTTCTTGCTGCCATAAGCTTCTCAAAAGCTTGAAAATAGTGAAGGACATTAGGTGTTAACTGAATAGGAGCCAAACAAAACAAGTTTTTCCTAAATTCCTCCATGAAGTGGTCATTCCCATCACTGAATGTAGTCCCAATAGGACCATGAAATCCAAAGAGAGGTTTGCTCTCTTGTGGAGCAATGTGCTGCAAATGCATGGTAAAGTAATGCACATACATTTTTAGCTGATAAATAAGCATAAAAATACAATCTTTACCATATATTGTAGGCAATTTGGTGAAGAGGTCCATAGATGAACCTTCCCATTTCTTCATCGAAAGGGGAAATGATTGTAACAACCTTGTAATGTGGTTTCTTTCCACCTCATACCTCAAACAAGATACATATCTCCTGATATTTTGGTGCACATCTTCTTTGAGATCCTCCCAATAGAATCCCTCCATGATGGGGTGATAAGACTCAATGAATTCTACATGTCCTGAATAGAGTGCCTCATATGCTGCATGTAGAATTTTCTTCTTGAGCTTGGAGTCTCTAGTCAAGTAGATCTAAACATGGAAATAAATGACTCTTTCAACCACTCTATACCTCCCATCTATCACTTGCCCATCAAGAAACTTACATGTGAAGAGGTTCTTGGAATACTCCACTAATAGTTGGGACTCCCAATATGGATCTAGGCTTCCCAACAAAGACAGCGTTGTAGAAATCTGAAATGAAGCACTTGTCTCATCATAACTCTCCTCTTTGACATGCTTGATGCCAAGGTCACATGTTGGAGTATTGTTAACCCACTTTTGCTACCTCCCTTGTAGCTGATCTTGCCCAAGAAAAGATTGAAGCACATGGAGGTCAACGTCCTCTTTTGAAGGTATTTTCCATCCAAAACTTCTATAGTTTTGTTAATGCATGCTAGAGTGTTAATAACCTCTTGTCATATTCAGAAATTTGCCTCATTTTTGGAAGCATCATTTGCTACCCCAAGAATATGGACTAGCCCTTTGACCCCATGTTTGTGTCATCACAGATTCCTGAATCATCATCTTTCAGCGCAAATAGCTGAGAGGGAGATGGCAATGTCCATATCAAAAAATTTCTCGTCCCTACATTGAACCCACCAAAGGTTTTTTGCTCTATGCTAGCTCCTTCAAAGGCTCCTTCCTTAGCCAAATATATCAATGTTGCACCATGTTGAGAGAATTCTTTGTTCATTTTCCAATCAGGGGGTCTCCCTGGTGGGATGCCTCCATGTAATGAAACATCAAGGCCCAGATCAGGTTGTATATGTGAGTGGACTAATTTATCCCTGTCCTCACTGCGCAAATCATCCTACCTCTTCTGTGTATCAAACTTCTAAAATAGAGAGGGGTGTGTGCTCCTAATCATATGATGTTGGTCCTCCTCCATACCTTCTTCTTTCATCTTCAAGATCTCACAATCTATCGATAATGGCACATGTTGCTCATGGACTATGTTCGGATCTCCACATGTGAGATTCTTTGGAACTCCTTGCAAGGGTACAAGAATTCCTCTCTTTGGAGAAATTTCTCCCTCTTCCTCTTCACGACGTACTAGATCTACTTCTGTTGTGACAGCGTTGTTGCCTCTTACCTTCTCTTCCCCTTCATCATGAATGGAGGTTGCCTTATCATCATTAAGAGGCTCTATGTTTAGATCCTCTTTTGAAAAAGAGATCTCCATGTATTCCTTTTGAGAAGAGAGCTCTTTCTGAAGTGGGAATTTTGCCTCTAGCAAGGTATCCTACAAGTATTTAACCCCCTCAATAGTATTCTGAAATGGAGTTGGGTTTATAGACCCTTCCAACTCATGCAAAGGTTTTGTTGTTTAGGCTTGGATAGCTCAACCAAGGAAGTTTTAGAATGTTTTCCATCAAATATTTTCACTATTATCCTAGTGAGATTTGCATAAGTAGATATATTTACATGATTCAAAGAATAAGTTTCATAAAACCACCAATCATAAGCCTTACCTTCAAGATGCAGCGCTGCAACTCTAATGGCCTCGTCTCCTGAAACTTGGTGTTGCTGAAAATAGGTGTTTAGCTCCTTCACCCAAGCCCTAGCTAAAAATTTAGGTGACCAATCAAAAGTAGATAGTAAGAATATACCCACATTTTGATGCTTGAACTTCTTGCCTCTATTGTGATTGTTAGGTCTTCTATCCTCCTTTATCTTGAAAAACCCTTGGAAGTGTTAGGAAAAATACTCAGAGGGGGGGGGGGGGGGGGTGAATAGTGTTAGAGCTTGCGAAAATATTGCAAAAAACACCTTTACAGAATTCCATACGCGGCTTTGATAAACCCAACTTGCGTATACATGCGCATATACTTAAAGAAACTAGCGTATACTGATATAATTTTGTAGATTAGAAAAACATTTTAGGAACAATCTTTAAGTCAGTTTACCATTCATGCATTTGTAAGATAATCAATAATTATGTGCAATAACAGCATAACACAAGAGAAACACACATGGACACCAATATTTTGGTGGAAACCCAATTCGGGAGAAAACAACCGTTGTTGTTGTCTCTGTATTCAATATTTATTATATGGAAAATTGTTTACAATATTGTACTGATGCAGACTCATATTAGTACACATGCATCTACCTGCAGAAGGCTACAACCTTATCTCGTTTTCCAGCTGCTACTGGAAGGGAGCTACAACCCCCTAATTTCATTTACCAGCCACTACTGGAAGGGAGCTTCAACCCCCTGATCAGAACACTAACTTCTACTAGCATGAAGCTTCTACTTCCATACTGAAGGCTTCAACCCTCAGAACCATTGTAGATCACGTTTCATCAATTTTCATACTGGATCAAACAACATCAACACAACTCCTCATAAACATCAAAAACCATAAACTTTACCCAATACTTAAATCATAATAGTGGGATCACTGTAACCAAAACTCAGAAATAACCCAAACTTAAAAATAAATATGCAGATACAAAATCAACCTTGAACATTCATCAACTTAAAATGCATATGCTACTTTGCTTCACTGAACCCGTGTGTATACGCGTTTTCCTTCACACCAAGCTGCGTATAGCTATGTGAATACTGTTTTTCAGAATGTAATCAGTCTCAGATCTAGATCTGAGGCTTTCAGTCAGATATCTTTAGAAATGAAGAACCCTTCATCAGTTAGTCACAATCAACCATGTTTATTCTCTCATTGATCATATTTGTACATAATCAACTTATCAGCATATACAGTATTCAGACATCCCAGATCTACAAGAAGTCTTGATTGACAGACAACGGAAAAATAATAGGAATAACAAAAAAAACCTCTGCAATAAGCTTTAGAAAAACCTAACTTCCATATGCATCTTTTCTAAAGAAAACCCATGTATATACGTGATTTTAATGAGACGAACTAGTATATATATATATATATAAATATAAAATTTGTAGAATGAACCAGATCCATAGAACTTACCCAGATTTCTTCACTTGACTTCAGCAAAATGGCGCTAGGTCATAGATCTAATCATCTCTTCAATGGATCACACAAGAGCATAGTCATTTTATATCTAGAGATCCTGAAACATCATTGTATCCATGGGTGCATCATAGATTCAGATCTATCAATTAAAACAAATTTCATCCCATACAGATATACCTTAGAGAAAATTATTCAGTAACAACCCTTACTCATGCACTTCTTACACTATGATCTTCTTCTCCTTATATAGATTTAGCCTTTACTAATACCACGAGTCAAAACCACACAACTGCTAATGGTATTCTTGGAAAGAATCAAATGGACAATACAGTGCTCAATAATGTGGGCTAATACCATGGTAATGCCTCTTGGTATCATAATTTTAGAGTGAAAAAGGCATACGCGACTTGGATCATTTGTATCCACGTGTACACACAACTTCTCTTCATAAAAACTGCGTATATAATAATTCTGAATGTATACACGGGTTGCCTTCATAAAAGTAGCATATACATTGCCTCCATACGCGGGTTGCCTTCATCAAACCTGTGTATACATTGAAAAATATTTCCTATTTCATTTCTCTTGCACTTACTGGAATTCCTTTCTCTGTCATATCTAAACTGACCTGTAGAAACATAATTTTTACATCTTTAACACATAGGTTGCTTATCAAAAGGAAACTCATCAAGTAGGTTTCCATCAAGAACAACTTCATCAAGTAGGTTGCCATCAAGGACAACATATTGCAACATATTGCCAACAATCTCATCCTGTGGACTTGATGGCAACCATGATGGTGTTTGATCACCACAATAGATACATCAATCATAACCACTATTCAAACACCAAGATACTCTCCCCCTTTGACATCAAGGGCATAGGTCGGATCAATACCAAAACAAGGTTTCTCTTCCCTTGTAGAAATAAGAGCTTTGTATATCTGATGTGCTTTTAAATTACCATGCTCCCCCTGAGTTCATGCAGAATCTTCATACAGATTTTTCAATGAAGTACATGACTCTAGAACCCAATCTGGTATGACCTTTCCTATCACCAAGGACTCATACTTACATCAATGATCCAACCAAGTGGAATTACATATTTGACTCAACTACCCAACCAAGTGGGTTTACAAATTTGAACAAGTCCTTACATGACTGAATATAACAATTTTACATGATAGGTCTCAATGTGACCTTTTTCATCAAATTACAGATATGACTATTTATGACCAAAACAAAAGAATCTCAAACATGAGATCATAGAATGCCAACAATGCATCATTTTCCATAAGACAGGTGCTCCCCCTTAGCTTGTGCATCCTGAACACCTTCAACAACCAAATCATCAAAGCATCATCATCAAGGAGATAAATATCAGAGAATGATACAGAAAGATGAATACTGGAACAACAACAAAGATGACCTAACAACACCACAACTGTTCTGAAACGCTGACTCAGAGAATTTCTATCAGCAAAACCCATATGCGGTTTTATGCACAGAAACTCGCGTATATACGCAATTATCCTTTATGAAACCTGTGTATTGAATTTAATCTTCTGAAATTAAGCAGGTCTGATTTGAGAGGCAGAGACAACTCCAACTTCTGTCTGAGATATTCGAATGCTTCCCTGGGAAGAGGTTTAGTAAATATATCATCAACTTGTTCTTTGGAGGGAACATACTCCAATTTCACCTTTTGTTCAAGAACTTGTTCACGTAAGAAGTGATACTTGATAGAAATGTGCTTGCTCTTGGAATGCATAACATGATTCTTTGAGATACTAATGGCACTTGTATTATCACAAAAAATGGAGATGGGAGGTGAAATTTGATTTGAATGTCTTGTAAAGTCTGCATCATCCAAAGTAGTTGTGTGCAACATGATGTGGAAACCACATATTTTGCTTCTACTGTAGGCAATAGAACTTTGTTTCTTTCTGAACCAAGATACTAATCGGGGCCCCATATAGAAGGCACCACCACTAGTGCTTTTTCGATCATCAGCATTTCCAGCCCAATCTGCATTTGTGTAAGCATGAAGAGTGAGATCAACATTCTTTGGATACCATAGACCAAAATCTTGAGTCCCTTGTAAATATATGAATATTATTTTTATAGCTTGAAGGTGAGACTCTTTTGGATTAGCTTGGAATCGTCCAACAATCCCAACTGTATGCATAATTTCAGGTCTTGTCCCGATTAGATAAAGTGGACTTCCAATCTTGGATCTGCATTCTAGTTGATTCACCGTGGGAGAATCATCATGAGAAATGAGGTTACACCCGGTTACCATTGGTGTATTGACAGGTTTGCAGTCTTCCATCCCATACTTTTTCAGAATTTTCTTAAGATATTTTTCTTGTGATAAAAATATGCCATATGTTGCTTGTTGCACTTGTAAGCCAAGAAAAAAGGTTAGTTCCCCAAGTAAAGACATTTCAAATTCTTGCTACATAACATAAGCAAATTTCTGACTCATGGACTCTTCATTACTCCCAAAAATGATGTCATCAACATATACAACTACAATCAATAGTTTATCATTTTAAATTTTTGTGTATAAGTTGCTATCAGCAAATCCCTTTGAAAAACCTTGTTGATGAAGATATTTGTCAAGACGGTAGTACCATGCCCTTGGAGCTTGTTTGAGACCATATAAAGCCTTTTAAGTTTACAAACAATTTTTTTATCATTTCCCATAATGAATCCTTCTGGTTGTTCTATATAAACTTCTTCTTCTAGATCACCATTGAGGAAAGCAGATTTAACATCTATTTGATAAAATTTGAATTATTGAAAGCTTGAAAAGGCAAGAAACGTTCTTATGGCTTCAAGTCTAGCTACAAGAGAAAAAATTTCTTCGAAGTTTGTACATTCTTGTTGAGCATACCCTTTACAAACAAGTCTAGCTTTATTTCTAATAACATCTCCAATTTCATTTAACTTGTTTTTGAATATCCATTTTGTTCCAATAACATTTTTATCATGAGGTCTTGGAACTAATTCCCAAGTGTGAACTTTTCAATCTGATCAAGTTCTTTATTCATGGCTTGAATCCAACATTCATATTTGCTAGCTTGATTGACATTTTGTGGTTCAATATTGGATAGAAATTCTAGATAGCTAGGAGATCCTATAAGAGTTCTTCTTGCTTGGACGCCTGATCCCTTTTCTCCCAAAATTTGAGATTCCGGATGATTATTTTGAACATACCTGGATGGAGCTTTTTCAGATAGATCATATTATGTTGCTTCATAGGGTTCCCCTTCCATGTTGTTGCTATTTGATGTAGGAGGATAGACATCATCATCATCTTCATTTGTTGTTGGTATTTCCCTTTTAGGAGTTGAGAGAGACTCATCAATTACAACATCAATGCATTCAACAATATTCTGAAGTATTTTATTGTAACATTTATATGCTTTACTTCTAGAAGAATAGCCAAGAAATATTCCTTCATCTACTTTAGGTTCAAACTTAACAAGTTTTTCATCATTTTTCTTGATAAAACATTTGCTTCCAAAAAATCTAAAATGCTTTACAGTTGGAAGATTACCATACCAGATCTCATAAGGAGTTTTATCATTGTTCACACGAACATGAGCCTTGTTAAGAATTTTTACTGAAATATGTGTTGCTTCTCCCCAAAAGGTATTAGGTGTTCCAGAATCATCAAGCATAGCACGGTCCATTTGTTGCACTGTTCTATTCATTCTTTTTGCCACGTCATTTTGTTGTGGGGTTCCAGCTATAGAAAACTGTCTTTTTATGCCATGTTGTTCATAGAAATCAAAGAATTCATCTCATATATATTCCCATCCTCAGTAAGATCTAAGACATTTGATTTTTACATCTAATTCATTTTCAACTAGAGCTTTTAAGATCTGAAATTTTTCAAATGCTTCATCTTTGTGTTTTAGTAACCCAATCCAACACATTCTAGAGAAGTCATCAATAAATAGAATATATTATTGTTATCCATGGGGTGAATTTTTCCTCATAGGTCCACATAAGTTAGTATGTATGAGTTCAAGATGCTTACCTGCTAATCCTTCTTTGGCATTGAATTGCACTCTGGTTTTCTAACTGAATTGGAAAGATTTGCATATGATATTTTCAGGCAAAGTGGTGCTGGGAAGATCACAAATAGCTTTGGGTCTGCTAGATTTGCTGATTTGAGAGAAGCTCAAGTGCCTCAATCTTCTGTGCCATAACCAATTTTCTGAAGATTTACCCAAGCAAAATTGTTCTTTGCAACCTTTCAATACACACAGATTGCTTGTTGTTCTAGTTCCTTTTATTGTTGTTTTTCCTGTGTCAAGTTCACATACCACATATTCTTTGGATCTAAAGAAAACTTCATTTTCTTGATCACACATTTGACTTACACTCAACAGGTTATGTTTTAATCCATCGACATACATAACATTGTTAGCTTTTACCTTTTCTTTTAGAAAAACATAACCTTTTCCTTTAATGACAGCAGGAGTATCATTTCCAAAGGTGACATTCTTTTCCTTTTCTAGAGCATTGTATGAAAGGAGTTTATTTTTATCACATGTCATGTGTTTTGAACATCCACTATCAATGTACCATTGATTTTATTCCCCTTTTGCAAATAAGTCTATGCCACAATTCTCAACCCGTAAGTCCTTCTTTCTCCATACCTTGGAATTTGAAGGTACATTCTCTTTTGATTGAAGTTTTCTCCTGCATTCAGATTCTCCATGACCAAAGTTATTGCAATAAGCACATTCAATTTCATTTTGAAGAGGAGAAAAGTTGTTATAATTATTCGTCTTTATTCCAGTCTCATTTCTTTGCTTTCTTGCTTCTCTAGTCATGATGATTTTGTATTCAACACATTGAACAACTTTATGACCAAAATTATGACATGAGAAACATTGCCCATTAAAGAAGAAATTTCTGTGATCATGAAACCTTCTATTTGTGTTACCTGCTAATTGGTAATTCTCTAATTGGTATTTCTGTTATTGTTCTTTGTACTGAAGTGGTCATGCTTTACCTGTAAAGTTTCTTTGTTTTCTTGCTGAGTGACAGAATGTTTTAGGCTGGCTTTAGCTACATTTAGATAGCTTGGTGTTGAAGACTGAGAGGATTTTCCGATATATCCAAGACCTGTCTTTATAAAAGGAGAGCATTGAACCTTGATAATTTCATCTAAGGTTTTAGTTCCTTTAGAAAATTTAAGATTTAAAGTTTTCTCTTTCTCAATTTCCTTTCTTAGACTTACTATTTCACATTCTAATTTCTCATTGTGTTTCTCCTTTTCTGTAACTTGATTCTTTAGAGTATCTATGGCAATTTTGTTTTCTTCCAAACATATTTTGAGCTGATGAATTTCTTCAAGAAAATCATTTTCTTCTAGAGCATCCATAAAGGTATCTTTAGCCTCACTAGAGTCTTTTTCAAAAGCCATGAGTAGTCTAACATCTTGATCAGATTCTCCTTCTTCACTATTTGATAGCCAATCACTATCTTCATGAGTATAATAACTTTTTCTATTGATAGACCGATTCTTATTTCCTTTTGCCACTTCCTTTCCTTTTTCATGTTTTTCTTTATGGGGACACTTAGCAGCATAATGACCAACTCTTCCACAAGAAAAGCATTTAAAAGGAAGCTTACCTCTAAACCTTCCAGTGCTAAGTTGTAGCTTCTTTACAAAATTTATCTCTTCTTCTTCTTAAACATACCCTGATCCTTCTTGTTCTTCTACTTATTTTCCTTTTGTAGCAGCTCTAAAGACAACTTATTTGACTTCAGATGGACCTCCTTTTCTCATTTCACAGTAGTCAAAATACCATGAAGTTGAACAATAGGAAGAGTTTGTAGATCCTACTTCTCTTCAATAACAGACACTTTTGACTCGAATTTGGGAGTTAGAGATATTAAAACCTTTTCTACCAGAGTAGTGTCAGTTATTGTTTCACCGAGATTTCTCATATGATTTACAATATGATCTAGACGTAAAAAGAAACTAGAAATGCTTTCCTCATTATGCATCCTAATATTTTCATATTTAATCTTGAGTTTGGAGTTTAGCGCTTTTTACCTTGGTATCACCTTCATAGCTTAGAATGATTTTGTCCCATATCTCCTTTGTTGTATTCAACTGCATGACTTTGACAAATTTTGATTCAGTCAAACTTCCCAATAATGCATTGACCGCCTTTGCATTGTTTCATATTTCTTTCTTTTTGCTGCATCTGTTGGAACTAATGCTGGATATTGATATCCTCCTTCAACAATAGCCCATACATCTACTCCAAGATATTGAAGATAGGATCTTGTCCTTGTCTTCCAGAAGATTAAATTGTTTACGTTGAATAAATGAGGCCTGATAGATGTTGTCCCATCTATATTACTCATCTTAGTTGACCTTCCTTCTAGCGATTAAGCTTCTTCAGAAGGACCTCCTATGATACCAATTGTTGGGAAAAATACTAAGAGGGGGGGTGAATCAGTATTTAGAGCTTACTGAAAATATTTTAAATTTTTATTTACAGAATCCCATACGCAGCTTTGATGAACCCAACTCATGTATACACGCACATATAATAAAAGAAACTAGTGTATACTGATATAATTTTGCAAATTAGAAAAAAATTTCAGGAACAATCTTTAAGTCAGTTTACCAGTCATGCATCTGTTAGATAATCAGTAATTATGTGTAGTAACAGCATCACACAAGAGAAACACACATGAACACCAATATTTAAGGTGGAAACCCAATTCGGGAGAAAGCCACCGTTGTTTCCGTCTCTGTATTCAATTTTTATTATATGAAAAACTAGTTACAATATTGTACTGATGCAGAATCATATCAGTACGCAGGCATCTACCTGCAGAAGACTACAACCTTCTCTCATATTCCAGCTGCTACTAGAAGGGAGCTACAACCCCCTAATCTCTTTTACCGGCCACTACTGGAAGGGAGCTTCAACCCCCTGATCATAACACCAGCTTTTACTGGCAGAAAGCTTCTACTTCCATATTGAAGGCTTCAACCCTCATAACGACTGTAGACCACGTTTCATCAATTTTCATACTGGATGAAACATCATCAACACAACTCTTCATAAAAATCAACAACCATAAACTTTACCCAATAATTAAATCAAAATAGTGATACCACTGTAACCAAAACTCAGAAATAACCCAAACTTCAAAATAAATATGCAGATACAAACTCAACCCTGAACATTCATTAACTTAAAATTCATACGCTACTTCGCTTCACTGAACCCACGTGTATACGCGCTTTCCTTCACACCAGCCTACGTATAGCTCTATGAATACTGTTTTTCATAATGTAATCAGTCTCAGATCCAGATCTAAGGCTTTCAGTCAGATATCTTTAGAAATGCGGAACTCTTCATCAGTTAGTCACAATCAACCATGTTTATTCTCTCATTGATCAGATTTGTGCATAATCAACTTATCAACATATACAGTATTACATATACAGTATTCAGACAACCCATATCTACAAGAAGACTTCATTGACAGACAGTGGAAAAATAGGAGGAATAACAGAAAAAAAACCTCTGCAATAAGCTTCAGAAAACCCTAACTGCCATACGTGTCTTTTCTGAAGCAAACCCGCGTATATACATGCTTTTACTGAGATGAACTAGTGTATAGATCTATAAATATAAACTTTGCAGAATGAACCAGATCCATAGAACTTACCCAGATTTCTTCACTTGACTTCAACAAACTGGCGCCAGGTCATAGATCTAATCATCTCTTCAATGGATCACACAAGAGCATAGTCATTTCATATATAGAGATCTTGAAACATCATTGTATCCATGGATGCATCATAGATTCATATCTATCAATTAAAACAAAGTTCATCCCATACAGATATACCTTAGAGAAAAGTATTCAATAACAACCCTTATTCATGCACTTCTTGCACTATGATCTTCTTCTCCTTATATAGATTTAGCCTTTACCAATACCATGAGTCAAAACCACACAACTGCTGATGGTATTCTTGGATAGAATCAAATGGACAATACATCGCTCAATAATGTGGGCTAATACCATGGTAATGCCTCTTGGTATCATAATTTTAGAGCACAAAAGGCATACATGACTTGGATTGTTAGTATCCGCGTGTACACGCAACTTATCTTCATAAAAACTACGTATATACTAATTCTGAATGTATACACAGGTTGCCTTCATAAAAGTAGTGTATACATTGCCTCCATATGTGAGTTGCCTTCATCAAACCTGTGTATACATTAAGAAATATTCTATGTTTCATTTCTCTTGCACTTACTGGAATTCCTTTCTCTGTCATATCTGAACTGACCTGTAGAAACATCATTTTTACATCTTTAACACATATGTTACTTATCAAAAGGCAACCCATCAAGTAGGTTTCCATCAAGAACAACTTCATCAAGTAGGTTTCCATCAAGGAAAACATATTGCAGCATATTTCCAACAAGAATTTTAGATGATATTTGAACCTCTAATATTGAGATTCATATTCTTGAATATAGTCACAAACAGTCTCCTCCTTTGGTACATCTCCTTCCTCCATATCTTTTTCTATGAACATATGCATGGTAGAACTTTGTATATCTAATGGTGTAGCTGAATGCTCACACCCACAATGTGGAAATATGGAGCTTTCTTCATGTACAAACCCCTTTGGAGAATCTCTACATCTCTCCATTCTCATTTCTTTGATGTCTCTGTTAATACCCTGCATAGTTTGAAGAAGAAGTTTTGAGAAATCCTTCCCTCCTGATAATGAAGTTTTTCGTTCATCTCTTCTGCAGATCTTCTCATTTCTATGAGAAGCCTCCTTAGATGACATAATGGCTGAAGTACACAGGTTGAGCCAAGATTATGCTCTGATACCACTATACTATTCCCAAATGGGAAACGCGGGAATAGAGTGCATAAAACTAGAAATATATAGAAATATAAATAGATCAAAGCATGAGACAACAATATATCCATTACATTATGAATATAATAGAAAAATAGGTACAATATCTTGAGGAAAATATCATTCAATTTGGGCAAACAAGCCTCCCATGAAAGCGTACACCTAGATCTAAAATGTTGTTAATACATGAAATACAGGAATGCATAAAACTACACTGTTTTGAGAGAATAACAGCTTAAATATATAAAAATATACTACTGCTGATATAATAATCCAAAAATTCTAAGGCTAGAGATCCATGCTCCAAAACAAATTTCCAGGACAACTTAGAAAAGGTTTCCGAAAATGCACCCTATACAAAATATAGCAGATTTGGCACTAGGGCTAAATAATCTCTGCAACTGAATCATTGATGGGATATGGATGATCTGATATACAAGATGGATGATCCTTATCCAATATATCTCCTAAATTAATGGCTAATCCCCACACAGGAAACCCAAACACTCCAAATAGGGCAATAAACCCATTGTTGCAGCTTCTCTCCAAAATAACGCAGTCCTTGAGGAAAAATACATTGTAGCTAATGACTGCTACTTTTCCTGGTGCCGAAATATGTAATGAAGCCCTGAAGTCTTCCTCACAAGCTTCCGGATGAAAGGATGATCCCTCCAATGGAAAATTAGCTCAGAAATTGGAGATCTCTCTCCTCCACTGCTACACCCCTGCAACACAACCCAACTCTAAACAGAACTGTGTTGTACATGAGACTGAAGCTTGGCCAAATTCTTGAATGTGGAAGTATAGTGAAAACTCTTCCAAGAGCTTCTCAATGGAAGAAGTGGGATTCCTAATCAGGAACACCCTGTGCCAAACAACATTGCAATCTTAGCTAAATAGCCGAAGAAAGCTATATGTCTAAACAGACCATATATCAAAACATAAACATATATCAACATAATGAATATGGCTGCCATCCTCTTCCTTTTATAATATATGATCTTCCAAACCCTAAGCCCCATCCATTAATGACACTAATTCCATGCAATGTGTCTCCATCTAAAACTACATTGTCCCTCCATTAATGTCCACTCCTCCATGACAACGTTGTTGATTTGGTCAAAGTTGACCCAGTCGAAGTGCTCTAGCCCATGTTCACACCTTAGGGTGCTTTATTAAGCTGAAAAGATGATCCACTTTCACATGAGAGGAGGTTTTATTCTTCATAAAGTGATTTATGAGTCTCCCTACCCACTTATTCACCTATCTAAGTGACAAAAAAAAAATTTAATATTCCAATTACCTGTAAGCTAATTTAGGAATATTACAACTTGACAACTGCTCATGCCTCACAATTTTTTTCCTTGCAAACTGAACTTTAATGACGAGACCCTACACTGTTTATTTTCTTTCCACCAGTACCCATCCATGTCCAACTGATCAATATTCGCCAAAAACAATTTTCATTGACGAAGACTTGTGCTCCTCCTCACATAGTTGACAACTGCTCATGCCTCGCAATGTTTTTCCTTACAAAATAAGCTTTAATGGTGAGGCCCTATGCTATATATTTTATTTCCAACAACTCATCCCTACCTACATCCAATCCTTCGTTGACTATCATGTCCTATTATCACCATGTTGCAAAAACCATTGTTCTAGTTGTTACTTTACATCCACTTTCACTTTGTCATATTTATCACTGCTCTTATTGACCCTAAAGGCTAACTCGACCACTTCCCTATTTTTTATTGGCTTGGAACTTTCTGACCAATTTCCTCTTGCACATAACATATGTGGCATGCTTATTTTTCTCCTCAAGACTTGTTGTGTTGGCTAGACTGCCGAATCTCTCCTTTGTGTTGTCAAACTATCGGTCGACTCTCATTTCACCTCTGATGGCTGTCTACACCCAACATCGCCTTTGTGCTCACTCAGTCATGATTCCCTATGAATGGTGTTAGCTCGATTATACCTATGATTCACTCAATCATGAACTGACACACCTGCATATGTCTTATGCAGCGGGCCTAGTGACTATTGTGGCAACTGCTCAACTAGTGTCTTCCTATTAACTATTGCGATGACATCTTAGCAGGCTGATGGGTGGGCTATTAGGCCTGATGGCAACCTATTTTTCCCCGACATACATTTTTTGAAATTAACACCGATTTTTTTTCCCAACCATTTGAATGATGTACACTTTTTCTTCAACCTTTACAACTGATTTGATTTTTCCATGTCGTTATCACCAAACTGGGACATATTGGGTTGTTCAACTGTCAATTTTATGTAACTATTTCAAACCACTTGGGGTTGGAAGTTAGCCCTTCCAACTGGAGAGGGCTCTCTCAATAAAAAGGTAAGATATTAAAGAAACAAGCTTACAATGATGATGGATAAATCTTCTATGTTTTTATATGATTTTTGCAGGTGGAAGATGAGTGAGGGCTACCATTGGGCATGGATTCGGCATGCAAATTCAATTACAAATGATTATTATTCATGGAAACTGAGGCACATGAGATTTTACAATAACTCTGACAAATAACATAATACATAAAGGAAGTTGGAGCATAAGATTTTATGAATTCCAATTAATCATGTATAAGCAAGTTAAATCAATATTCAAAATATAAATGGACACAAACACATAAAATCTCAATATGAATCTCAGGTCGGAACAAACATTTCTACAATTGTGTATTAACTCAGTGAAAGAAAATTACATAGTAGCCTGGTCATTTACATCCATCCACCCCCTCTAATTCTAAAAAACTCCTATTTATAGAGTGAGATCTCTTTTACGTAGGTATGCCGCCTGGAATAGACTCTCAAACTTGATCTAGAGATCTAATACAAAAATGATTCCATTACATTGAGAAAAAATAGAGATATTATGTTTGAGGTAGTTTGTAGTAAAAAAGGACTCTATAACTATTAACTACATCAACAGAAACTTTTAATAACCCATTCTAATGATGGCTACTAAACCAAACAACCATGTTTAGGTGGCAAACTATCATACTGGATTTCTGGTCTTTATATATTGAATTTGATGATGAGATGTCCATTGGTGAGGTGGAAAAAGTGATATGCTATCAACCATGTCAATACTATGAAGTGTATTGTTGAGTTGTTCTCATCAATAAAAGTCCCAATGGAATTTCATAATCCCTTTTGATGACTCATCTCCTTCCTAAAATTCATTGAATGCCTCAAAAATACCGAAAATTTATAACGTTGGAAAAACAGAGCATTTAATCAATTTCGTAGCGTAATTTTTGTAGCATCTTTATAACACCACCTTCCGCAAATTTTTTGAATCTTCTGCTTGTGGGAGGATCTTAATTCGGTTTGATAAGGTCAATACATGCCTCCACTTACCCCTGATATTATTTTTTTATGGATTTTTTCCTTAAATAATTCTACAGGGAGTTTGTAGCGAAAAATTGGCCTCAAGCCTTGAGCTCGCTACGAAATTGCCTAGTTTCACAAGATTTTGAAATTTTTTCTTCCTAATAGTAAAAAAATATTTGCAACCCTGTATATACCTTGCTATGATATCTTAAGACAAAAATTATTCAAAAATGTGTGACTTACCATCCTTCATGGAGAGGCAGGCTCATCCTCCATCACAATAAATTTTAGACCTCTTTCTTCAACTCTGCTTGCACCATCTCCATTTCTATTTCCAATTATCTGACCTGACTTTGCAACTTCCTTCTTTTTTATTGCAACCACCTATGCCTCCTGAAGATATGTTTCATCATTATGTGCAATTGTGTCAGGAGACACAACAAAATTGAGGATGCCTACCTTCAAACTTGTACCAATGAAATTTATAGCAAAGTCTTTAGACACCTGTGCATGTTACCCTTGTAGTTTCTAGAAAAAACACATGAAACTTTCATTGGAAAAATCTTGTGAGAAGATTTGGTCTTCTGAAATTAGCCTCATATACATGGGCTCATATCTGACCATAGTGCCACCCTTGTTTGGTTTTTTATGTGAGGCCATACTTTCAAACACAATTCTTATCAGCTCCTTTGACACCTGCAAAATTCTTTTGAGACAGTAAGCAACTCCCTTGAAACAGGAAGCACTTAGCCTAAGACAGCTACAGGAAAGAATTCAAGACTCTAGACTACTAGAAAATCGTTCAAAAATATTACAAGGATGAAGGTGAGGTGTTGCTTTACGAATTAGAAATCGAACTAAATTAGGATAGAGGAAATGAGTGGGAAAAATGAAATGATGTGAGTAATGATAACCACGCATGCATATGACATATGACGAAAAATAACAAAATGGGACCATGATGACCAAGTGTGCACTGACCAATGAAATCATGACAAAACACAACCTTTCCCATCGTTAGCAGAAAAAACGGATTATGTAGTGTTTCCAGTACTCGGGAGGGAAAATTCGCTACGAAACTTTCAGGCACTTCCGTAGCGAAATCGGACTTTTTTACACTGACTACATTGTGGAATTCATAACAAAATTCGAATTGTCACATAATGACCCTATGTTACCCATGAAATTAGATTTTTCGAATTTACCTTGACATGAACTTTATAGCACGACAAATGACTATTAAAACCTCTTAAACTATGTACAATTTTTTGAAAATTAATGAACTTCATGACCTTATTTTCATCTAAATTACCCAACCTAACTTACCTAAGACCAACCTTGACAATCCTAGTTGTTATCATATATAATAATGGCTCCATTGGGGATGTTGTGCCCCTATGGTGTAGCAAAGAACCAGCAGACCAGGTGCCTTATCCATTGGGATGATCCCAACCTCTTGTCATATTCTTTAGCTTGCATTTGTCCCTTGACATGCTCTTGAAGAAAAACACCGTACAAACCAAAACTTACAACTACAATCTTAAAACTAAATGTTGAAGGAGATGCTTGCCCAACAATCTTATTTATGTACCAATAACCTACTCTGATAGCTGAAAACCAAACTTTCAATTCAAGCAATATGAAATTTCTAGTATAGCTAGTCAAAGAGATGATCCAAGAGATGGCCTTCTTGATTGTGATTGAACATCATAAGTGAATCATCTATTGGAAACTTGGAATGAAAATTGAATCCATGCTCCATAATAAAAAACAAAAATTGTCTTGAGTGATGACTGCAACAAACTTGCCATTGGATCTTGGAAACCATGAAAAATCACCTTTCCTTGATGAGTAAAACCATGAGAGTTGGATTCATTCATAATCGATGGCTTAATTTTTCCTCTTCCTTCAATTCCAATAAAATCATAAAATAAAAAGGAAACAATAAATTTGTCTTCCCTTTCGTGTAAATCAACAAAACCATCCATGCCTCTTTGAACATCTTCAAACATGAAATCCATATTGTGTGTATCAAAACTACTCTTTTTCTTATCAAACAAATCAGATATAATATTTGGTAGTTTTGCTTCAGGACTGTCATCTTGATTCTGAACACTAACAGATCCTATAGAAACAACTTTATGCATATCATCCATGTCATTTTTATTATCCCCAAATAGAATATTTAAAACCTGTATATTCAGCTCTTCATGTAGCTCGGGTTTATCGAAAAGTGAACTTTCATCACATGTTACCGCATCGTTCAGAATTTCCATGCATGTATTTTCAACAACCTGATCTTGAGGAGTTTCTTCTTGGCATAAAATCTCAGAAAATGAATGGACTGAAGAAAAAAAATTGAAATATTTGGCTCATATCTTTGATTGCATATAGATTGATAAGGTTGCAAATCCTCATAAATTTCATGTAATATGACTTTATTGTCAAATTGTTGATCTACTTCATCTTCAAATAAATAAGAGACATTTTCTTATTGAAAAAATTCTTGATTATCATGACAACTAACCTAAGAGAGAATTCATAAACTACCTCTAACATATCCTTATCTAAGTACTCTCCATTATCACCAAGAGTTTTAAGATATGGAATAAACACCTCACAAAAATCACAACAGTCTTATAACGGTGATAAATAAGAATGATATTTCTCATAATATTCGAAGAACGTTCTATGGAAACATTTAAGAGAGAACAAGCTTCCCGATTGAAAACCTTGATACCATGTTCTAGCTTCATCCTCTAGGGTGGCCATAAACATTTTCATGAGACAATCCTCCGAAAACTCAACTCGAAACTTATTTACATGCATATGGAATCTAACTAAATGAATAACAACATTATCTTTATTTTCATATTTAAATATAGGAAGATAAGTTAACCAATTAACTCTAGGCATAGGATTTAGAAAACCAGGGATGTGAGAAACATTATGTGTAATTTTTTCAGGAGACACAACAAAATTGGGGATGCCCACCTTCGAATCTGTACCAGTGAAATTTAGAGCAAAGTCTTTAGACACTTGTGCATGATAACCTTGTAGTTTCTGGAAGAAACACATGCAACCTGCATTAGAAAAATATTGTCAGAAGTTGGGGTCTTCTATAATTAGCATCATATCCATGGGCTCATATCTGACCACAGTGCCACCATTGTCTGGCTTTTTATGTGAGGCAATACTTTCAAACACAACACTGATCAGCTCCTTTTTTCACACATGCATAATTCTTTTGAGACAGCAAGAAACTCCCTTAATATAAGTAGCACTTAGCCTAAGACAGCTACAAGACAGAATTCAAGACTCTAGACTGCTAGAAAAAGTGTTCAAACAAATTACAAGGATGAAGGTGATTGAATTAGGCATAAAAATAAATTAGGAAATATAAAATGAGTGGGAAAAATGAAATTATGTGAGGATTAATGATAACCACACATGCATGTGACATATGATGACATATAACGAAATGGGACCATGATGACCAAGTGTGCATTTGATCCGTGAAACCATGACAAAACACAATCTTTCCCACCGTTAGCAGAAAAAACAGATTTTGTAGCATATCTAGTACTCGGGAGAGAAAATTCACTACAGAATTGTCAAGCACTTATGTAGCGAAATTGGACGATTTTACACTGACTACACTGTGGAATTAAGATAAAATACCAAGTGTCACAGAATGACCCTATATTACCCATGCAATCAGATTTTTCAAATTTACCCTGACATGACATTTATTACATGACTAATGACTATTAAAACCTCTTAAAATATGTACATTTTTTTGAAAATTAACTAACTTCATGACCTTATTTTCATCCAACTGACCCAAAATAACTTACCTAAGACCAACCTAGACAAACATAGTTTTTATCATAGATAACACCTGTAAAAAAGAAAAAATTGCCTTGTATCATTGCAGTCGAACCTGGCCTCAACGACCCTGTAGAAACTTAGCTTATGGGATTTTGAGATCGATTTAGAGTTTGCACTTTGATACCATGTTAGTTTTCCTGAACCTAGCACCTGGTTTTTAAGTACTAACAAAACACTTACTCAATAAACACACAAGTAGGTTCCTAACAAAATATTCAATGGAAGCAAAAACAATCTCAATCACAATGATACAAACATATTTCTTCTGAGAAATTTTTTCATTAAAAAATCCAAACTAATGTGGGATCTTGTCATGGGATTATGGCCTACCTAAGAAAATACATAATAAAATAACGAAGGTTTAATCTAGTATATTTGTCATAGATCGGTGCTAAATCTCTCCTACAAATCTAGATCTCTAACCTCTCTACAACCTCGAACCCAACACACCACAAACTAAGATGTTGCTCTCAATATTGTATTGTTTTTGTGTCTATCTCCTCTCCTCAACCTTGCTTTTATAACTTTATATTGAGCCAAAAACCTAATCTAAAAGTGATTGATGACCGAGATTAGAACTCACCTCACTTGAGATCAATCGCTAAAATTATAACTTATTCACTAAAGTAAATTACTTTATTTCTCTTAAGTTTCTATAATATGCTCAATAAGCCAATGTATCAATATTCTGTTTTCCCTAATACGTAGGCTAAGTTTCATGAGTAGCTTTCTCAACCCATAGAAATTGTTTTGAGGAGAATGCGGGTGACTTTTGCATGCCTAGAGACAAGGCCTATGCAAAAGTACTTTACTTAGCTACAAAAACTCAACAATGACCTTTGGAAAATTGGGCTGAAAGGACAACACTAGGTAATGTTAAATAGTGCTCCAGGGAGAAGGTAAAGGAAAAAATTCCTTACCTAATTTAGTAAAATATTTTAGGGACCAAAAGTATCCCAAAATGGGGAGGTATGATATGAGTTGTGTCAATATTTTATTTGTAATATATCTTGATGCTTTCAGAGTGGAAAATTCGAAGGAATCAACTTAAAACAACAGTTTGATCTACGAGACCTAGTTAGGATAATTAGGGTATGAAACCTTCTGAGGCCATTTTGAAGCCTCAAATGGTGTTTTTTCAGATAGAACTATATGAATTAAGTATTAGTATTCATGATGTTATTCTACACTTGGATACCTATCCAACAATTCCAGATTAATAACAATTAAAGTAAAGATGAAAAATACATGCCTCTGGAAAGTTGACCTATTGATATTGACCACCATGGTTTCAGACAATGCCATGTTAGCACCCACTACTCATGCCAATGGGGATAACTACATGAATATTATGAAGAAGACACTATAAGGGTCATGGTTGTCACCCTAGTTAAGGTTTGGAGTCAAACCTAACCCCTAGTTGGCTATCAGGCTATGTTATAACTGGGGCACTATGACAAAAAGGGAATCTATTAATTTCAATTGTATCTTGTTCCATATTAGATAAGGACAACTTGGGAGTAGGAGTGGAGATGAGGGAGAACAACATAAGAAATTTAGTGCTATATTATCCTATGAGGTGATAACTCTCAGATAAATCCATAGAGAGAGACTTCTCTTTTTGTAATTGCATTATTTTAATTCCAGAGGAAGAGAGAACAAAGAAACCTCACCTTGCAGTTGATTTTTCTCCCATAATGGTTTCCCAGAGAATATATTGTGTTCATTCTGGTTAGCGTGTGATTCTGTTTTATTTTTTTATATTTTCTTCATTTTATATACTACATGAATAAGTAGAAAATAATAAATAATAAATACGAGATCTAACAAAATTAACCCTCATAGTATAGATTTCAATTTATTTTTATCATATTTTTTGTGTTGAATTTTCCAAAGGAGCATCCATGACAGTTTACAGATCAACCAAAATCATTGAGCTAAAAGCAATGTTGTATTACTCCCAAAAAGAAATTATATGTATGAGGCTTAAAAATTGCTATGTGCCCAAGAGCTTATTGGTCTTGAACTTTTTGGTGTGAAGTGTGACTACTTTTGAATGCACCAATATCAATTATTGATAGTGATTTGAACCTCGTCCGTACTTTATTTCTCTTGGTTAATGCATCTAAAAATTGTAAAATAAAATTAATTTAGATATAAATTTAAAATTGGTTACACAATGTACAATGGGTATGTTAGCAAACAATGAGTTATTATTAGATAAAATATTTAACAGATACAACAAAAAGACCAAGGAAATCATAGTGAGTATGAAATGACAATGGGAAATAGGAGGTTGAGAAAAATCAAACAATGGGAAATGGATTGGTGAAGAGTAAACACTAGGATAATAAAGGATAGGAAAATAATATCACTTATTTAAAGAAAATTGGAATATGAAATGGCTACCCTTAAATGACCCGATGATAAGATCATGGACACCCTACCCTCTAGGAAGTACCTTTTGGTATAAATATATGGCCATTATATTATAACCATTAATGATTGTGTAATATCAACCATCATAATAGTATTTTTCATATGTGTTTCCTCAAACAAGTGATATCCCATACTAGTTCAACTTCCCTCCATGCCTTCTTAGCTTAGATATTGTGGCACTCCTAGTATTTTCAATATATGGTTGTATTCATGCAGCATTATGATAACCAAGGGTTTTGGTTGTTCACAACTTTGATTTTTGGACCTCTTGGGACTTCGCAACCTGTTGACCAATGGTTGTCATTGATGTCAACCCAAGCAACACCGATGCTACCCTGATTTTGCATGGGAATTTTGACCTACTAAATTACTATATTCTATGTCAAGGATATTTTTTATGGTTTCTACTTGTTGACATGTTTCCATTGATAGATGGCACGCAACGTAATTCTTCACGGTTTGAGAGATATTCATGTTTGAAGTTAGTAACCCTAATTAGTGGGCTAAAACCCCATGGGGTTGTGGCATGAAACTAATAATTGGATGTGGTAATTGAAAAGTCAATAATTAATAATTTTTAAGCTCCTAAAATCCATCCCATGTTCAGTTATTTAAGACCCTCTCAACCTAAGCATTTATATAAATTGTGATCCTCATATCCTCCTCATGTAGGGATTTCGCTACTTGAAACTGGTCATCGGGGAATTTTTTCTATAACTTCTTTTCTACAAAGGTTCAGAAGCTGAAATTTTTATGAGGTGAAGCTGAAATACTAAGGAAGCTCTTGTAAAAATTTAAAATCATGGTGCGCAATATTTTCGGATATATGAAGTGTGGAAGTTAGGGTTTTTGCAAGCTCCTGAACTTCATCTCAAAGAGGTGACCTTGGGAAAATCATCATAACTCTCTCTTTGAGTATCGGATTGGAATTCTGTAAAAATTGGTGGATAGTGCATGGAATATAGTTTTTTTAGTGTCAAATTTAGAGTCGAGTGAGGAAACAGTGCCAGGTGGCACGTCATACAAGTTCACTCTACTGATCAAGTCCACAATTAGGTCATTGTGAGAGATTGGGCATAAATTTGCCTTGAAGAATCCAAATTGGGTCAGATTTGTGGCATTTGAAATAAGACTCAGAGGAATACTATAAGACCTAAAATTATATATTGAGGATCTGAAATAACAGAGATACGCCATATTCAATATCGAGCTCTTTGGAAGGTAAGAAAAAAATAGAACATGTGCTTTCAAGGGATGCAAAGGACCAAACTTTCTAGGGAAACAAAGCAAAGCAAGTTGCATCAGAGGTAAGCTCCAGGTAAGTATATTCTATATATGCATGTTCATATCTTAATTGCATTAGGTTCTTTGTGTTCTAGTTTGTTTTTTTTTGTTTAGCACGTACATATGCTAGACTACAGGATGAGGTAAGTTTTTCTATTATCATGTCATGGGTATTTCCTTGAAGACTTTTTGCAGGTATTATATATTCATCAAGATAATACTCAATGCATGATATAATGTTCTAAAGAGTGAGAAAGGGTAGCATGATAAGAGCAACAATAACGGTGCAGTATAGCAGCAAGAATTTCACCACGTGAAGTCTTCACATGGACAACACTGCATACAATCATTGTAAAGGTATCATTGTATTAAATCATTGTAACAACATCATTGTAAAATTTTTACAAGTGTTTATCTGCCAAGAATTGAAGAGGCAGTTTCGGGAGGTCTAAGATCATCATTAGGTATTTGTGTCATAGTTGGGGTTATGGTCTAGTGTGTCTTCTTCTTCTACATCATTCTATATCATTTTAAAGTGGACCATTTTCCCTAGTAAAAGAGTCCATTCTTCTTTTATTATTCTATAAGGTGGTAGGGTGGTGTTAGGCTGGTGCATGAAGTCACCAATAGGTTCAAGCCTGTGAAAAATTCAGGGTGGTAGGGTGGTGTTAGGGTGAGTTGTAGTTCATTGGGTGTTGGGGCATCCGTTCAATTGACTACTAAAGAATCTCGAGCGTTGGATGGTCCATCCAGTGGGAATTGGAGAAGAATGTGTTTCTAGATTCTAGGAAGTTGGAGCTTTATTTTTAATTAGATTTGAATATTAAAGAATTATTAGAAAATCATTCAGGTGGTTTTTGTCCCGGAGGGGGTTTCCACCTTAAAAATTGTGTGCATTTGTGTTCCTTTTGTTTACTGTTATCATTGTACAAACACTATTAATAATTGAAGATTAACTGATGCTCTGAAAGATTATTAATAATACTAATTGAAAGAAATATTGACCCCCCCCCCCCTCTCAGTATTTCTAACAATTGGTATCAGAGCTACATTCCTTCAATAGCAGTTTAAATGTTGGAAGGAGGTCATGGAGCATATCACGAATGGTGTACCTCTGTTCAATGAAAACAATTATGAACTATGGAAAGGAAGAATGGAGGCCTATATCTTGGTGCAAGGTTACGAAGTATGGGACACTGTTCAAAATAGCTTTACACCAACCGCAGATGAAGAAGGTAAGAAGCCAATGAGAGAGTACTGTTTATGGCCAAGCATAATAAACAGGAGGTGTCAAACAACGAAGAAGAAGGGTTGACCATAGAATAATTTTCTAAGGAGGCAATCAAGATTATAAAAGAGCTCAAGGCTGAGAATATTCGTTCCAATACTCTTGAAGAACAAGTTCAAGGTCTCAAAATTGAAGTTGAAGAACAAAAATGTATTGAAGAGTCACTTCAAAAGAAGTTGGAAGAAAGAAACCAAGAAAGGGAAGCATTAGAAGCCGATGTAGTCTCATTGCGTAAGGAAGTGAAGAAGGGAAAAAATATCAAAAAATATGCCACAAACTCAAGGGAATTGGAAGAACTCATCAATAATCAATGATCTTACAACGACAAAATTGGCCTCGGTTACAAAGAAGAAGAAGCAAGACCTTCTACAAAAAAATAGAATGAACCTATGAGATCTGACATGTATGTAGACTTCATTGGACAAGATTTGCAAGAACATCCTTGGAAGCCAATTCCTCGACGAAGGTTTCCATCCACGTACCAACATATTTTTCATGGCTATTGTTATTCATGTGGAAAATTTGGTCATAAAGTTGTAGAATAACGCACGTACCCTAGGAACCAATACAATTCCATGAGATCTGTCAAATATGAACCTCCCAGGGCTCAACCAAACATCAATAGATTTTAACATTTAAGAAATAATATGAAATGTTACAAATTTCAAAACTTTGGACACATAGCCGGAGACTGCAAACTTGAAAATCCTCTAGAAGAATCTTTGAAGCCACAGAACAAACTAACATGGAAAAAGTAGAAGACTGATAATTGTGCTCTCGCTTTCAAGGCTCAAAACAACAAATATGTGTAGTATGTTGATAGAAATTTCTCAACACATATGATTGGAGATAGAAATAAATTTGTATCTCTAAAAGAGAAGAACCGTGTCCTTTGGAAATGATGGATCTTCAAATTTTACAGGATCAGGTACCGTCACTCTCAGAAGAAAATATGCTCTAGCCAATAATGTTCTATTGGTTGAAAACATTATTCACAATCTGCTCAGTGTTGGAAAAATTTGTGATCAAGGACACACAATGCTATTCAACTCCACAAAATGTGAAATCAGGAAAGGCAAGTATGGTAAAATTGTGGCTACAGCAAGTCAAGCTCCAAACAACATATATGTTCTGGATGAAGCAACTAAATTATGTCTACTATCTAAAGAATATGAAAGTTGGTTATGGCACAAACGAATGGGTCACATAAACTTTGACAACCTTGTCAGGATAAGAAAAAAGGAAGCAGTACGAGAAATGCTGAAAATCTCAAAACCTTCCAACACAGTATGTGAGGCCTGTCAGTACTGCAAGTAGAAAAATTTGCATCACATCCATTGGGATTGATACATACTTATCTATGTGGTCCTGTGAGAACAAAAGGCTTAGATGGAGAATTATTTTTCATGTTACTGATAGATGATTATACCAAGATGACAATCGTCAGTTTCCTAAAGAAAAAATCTGAAGCATTTGAGTGCTTTAATATCTACAAGGAGTTGGTCGAAAATGAAATTGACTTGATTATAAAGTGTCTAAGATCATATAATAGAGGATAATTCACTTCCAAATTATTTCAGAAATACTGTGATGAAAATGGAATAAAAAGACAATTTTCAACAGCACGAACACCTCAATAAAATGGAGTTGCTGAAAGAAAGAACAAAACCGTACAGGAAATGGGTAGAACAATGTTGAATGACTCAAAATTGGATGAAAAAATCTGGGTTCAAGCAATTGATACGACAATCTTCATTATCAATCGAAGTCTTCTCAGAAATAATTGCAACAATACCCCATATGAATTATGGAAAGGAAAACTGGCTAATGTAAAATATTTCAAAATCTTTAGGAGCAAATGTTATATCAAAAGAGAATATCAAAGTTGGGCAAGTTTGAATCATGTGTTGACGAAGGTATCTTTGTTGGCTACTCGTGCAAAATAAAGGCCTATAAATGTTATAATCTAAGACAAAAATAGATAATGGAGAGCATAAATGTTACATTTGATGAAGATGGTGTTCTAACAAATAATTATGAGGATCTAGAATCTTTGAAACATGAGACAGAGGTTGAAAAATACACAGAGAAAATTTTAGAACAAGAAGAAACTATCAACCAAGAAGAAGTAAATAATGATCATCAAGATATACCGGAACAACAACAAGAAGCTCCTCCAAAGAGAACAAAACAATGGACTCCCATACCAGGGAAAATGGTCCACTTTACAATGATATAGAATGATGTAGAATAAGAAGACACAATAGACCATAACCCCAACTATGACACAAATACCTAATTATGATCCTAGACCTCCCGACTTTGCCTCTTCAATTCTTGGAAGATAGAGACTTGTACAACTTTTACAATGATGTTTTTACAATAACTTAGTACAATGATACCTTTACAATGACTGTATGAAGTGTTTCCCACGTGAAGACCTCATGTGGTGAACTTCTTGCTGTTGTTCTGCACCTTGATTTTTTCTCTTGTCATCCTACCCTTTCTCACTCTTTAGAACATTATATCATGCATTGAGTCTTATCTCGATGAATACATAATACCTACAAAAATTCTTCAAGGAAATATCCATGACATGATAATAGCAAAACTTACCTCATCCTGCAGAGCATATGTCAGTGCTAAAGAAAAAGAAAACAAATTAGAATACAAAGAACCTAATGAAATTAAGAGATGAACATGAATATACATAATATACTTACCTGGAACTTACCTCTGTTGCACCTTGCTTTTCTTTGCTGCCTTAGAAAGTTTGGTCCTTTGCAACCCTTGACAGCACATGATCTAGCTTTTTCTTTCCTTCCAGGAGCTCGATATTGAATCAGGTGTATCTATGTTATTTCAGATCCCCAATATGTGATTTTTGGTCCTGTAGTATTCCTCTGAGTCTTCTTTCCAATGCCATAGGTTTGACCCAATTTGGATTATTCAAGGTTTATGCCCAATCTCTCACAATGACCTAATTATGGACTGGTTCAATAGAGCGAACTTGTACGGTGTGCCATGTGTCACTGTTTCCTCATTCTTCTCTGAAATTGATAAAGAAAAACGACAGTCCATGCATTATGCGCCATGTTTTACATAATTCCAATCCAATACTCAGAGAGATATTTATGACGATTTTCCCAAGGTCACCTCTTTGAGATGATGTTCAAGAGCCTCCAAAAACCCTAACTTCCACACTTCATATCTCCAAAAATATTGTGCACCATGAATAAAAATTTTACATGAGCTTCCTCGAGATTTCGGCTTCACCTAATAAGCATTTAAGCTTCTAAACCTTCGTAGAAAAAATTTTATAGCAAAAATTCCACAATGGCCAGTTTCAAGTAGTGAAATCCCTACATGAGGAGGATATGAGGATCACAATTTATATAAATGCTTAGGTTGAGAGGGTCTTCAACAAGTGAACATGGGAGGGCTTTTAGGATCTTAAAAATTATTAGTTGTTGATTGTTCAATGATCACAACCAATTATTAGTGTCATGCCAAAAACCCATGGGGTTTTAGCCCACTAACTATGGTTACTATCTTCAAACATGAATATCTCTCAAACCATGAAGAATTATGTGGCGTGCCATATATCAACGGAAATATCTTACCAAATAGAAACCATCAAAATATCCTTGACACGGAAAATAGTAATTTGGTATGTAGAAATTCCCATGCAATATCGGGGTAGCCCCAATGTTGCTTGGGTTGAAATCAATGACAACCACTGATCAACAATCTTACCCTTTTGCATTGATGGCAACACAATTACTCCCCCTACGATCATGACACCTCTTCCTACAACATTCTCTCCCCCTTTGACATCAATCGCAAAGGGTAACTACCCCTGACACACAACCATCCTGCAGACCTGTACACACTTCCACTCCCCCTTTATATTATGAATAAGGAAAATCTAATGAGAACTTGGGAGAATCCCAAGCTTCTGGTGAAGATATTCAAATGCTTCATGAGGTAAAGGTTTAGTGAATATATCAACGATTTGTTTTTTTGTACCAACATATTCAAGTTTGATGTTCTTTTCAGCGACTTGTTCTCTAACAAATTGATATTTGATCGGAATGTGTTTTGTTTTTTAATGCATGACAGGATTCTTGGAGATGATGATCGCACTGGTGTTATCACAAAAGATGGAAATAGGCTCACTGAATTGTACTTGAATATCTTGCAAAGTTTGTTTCATCCAAAGGACTTGAGTACAACAAGATGCCACTACAATGTATTCTGCTTCCGCTGTAGATAACGAGATTGAGGTTTTCTTTTTTTTCAACCATGATACGAGACAACCACCTAGATAGAATGTTGCTCCACTAGTACTCTTACGATCATCAATGCTTCCTACCCAATATGCATTTGTAAAGGATTTAATAATGAGATTGTGACCCTTGGGATAGCACAAACCATATTTTGTTATGCCCTTTAGATATCAAAGAATCCTTTTGACGAAAATAATATGTGATTCTTTTGGTGTTGCTTGGAATCTTGCTACTTGTCCAAATGCTTGCAAAAAATCTGGCTTGGAGGTTGTTACATATAGAAGACTACCAATCATAGATTTGTACAACCTCTGATCCACATCCTTAGATGAGTCGTTTATGCTCAATTTGCAACCTGTTACCATCAGAGTAAGGACAAGTTTGCAATATTCCATTTTGAATTTCTTGAGCATTTCCTTGATGTACTTAGCTTGACATATAAATATTCCTTTCTCTTGCTGAGATATTTGAAGCCCTAAGAAGTATGTGAGCTCACCAAGTAAAGACATCTCAAACTCACTTTTCATCTTTGTAGCAAAGTTCTTACTTATTCAATCATCATTGCTACCAAATATTATATCATCCACATATACCTCAACGATTGTTAAATTATTTTATCCATTTCTACATAAATATTGCTATCAGCAGTACCTGTCTTGAACATGCATAGGTGAGAAACATTCATATGGCTTCCATTCTGGCAACTGGTGCAAATATTTCATCAAAATCAATTCCTTCCACTTGTCCATAGCCTTTGCAAACCAATCTTGCTTTGTTTCTGGTAACCTGTCCATCTTCATTCAATTTTTTCCTAAACACCGATTTAGTCCCAATGACATTTTTATCTTTTGGTCATGGAACTAATTCCCAGGTGTTATTCTTCTCGATTTGATCCAAATTTTCATTCATAGCTACTACCCAATGTTCATTCTGGCTAGCTTCCTCAAAACTACTAGGTTCAAAGGTTTCTAGAAAAGTAATTTGAGCTTCTTGTGATGAACAAAGTTGTCGACCTTCATTTATGTCACCAATGATTTGATTTGATGTTAGTGGAGAGCATAAATGTTACATTTGACGAAGATGGTGTTCTAATGAATAATGATGAGGATCTAGAATCTTTGAAACTTGAGACATAGGTTGAAAAAGACACAGAGAAAATTCTAGAACAAGAAGCAACTATTAACCAGGAAGAAGTAAATAATGATCATCAAGATATACCAGAACAACAACAAGAAGCTCCTCCAAAGAGAACAAAAGAATGGACTCCCGTACCAGGGAAAATGGTCCACTTTACAATGATGTAGAATGAATTCTAAGGCAGATAGACACTTGTATTTCTAACAAAAACTTGGTGTCGGAGGGACATGATTTCTCTCATATTTGGGTTATGGAAATCTTGGAACCTTGCAAACTTATTTTTGTAAATTTCAAGGAATAGGGATCTTATAATGATCTGGCATAACATACAAAATTTATCTTTGTGAATTCACAAAGTTTTGTACTAAAACTTCCATCCTAAGTCTTCAATAACCTTTCCACAGCTTCATGAAATTAAGTCAAATACATGAATTAAATCAATCCCAACCATAATTTTTCAAATCCCTATCCATACACTAAATATTGATAGGCTAATTAGTCATTGTATAACTATTTGTTTTCTATTTCCATCTAAATGAACTTGAGAAAAGACAATTAAATGACTCTCATGATGAGAAAAACATAATTTTTTTTATTTTCTACCTATAATAAATCCATAAGCCACTCTAACATGATCCATTTAGTTCCTGCATGACACTTTAAAATAAAATCCAAATGGCTTACAAAATTGAGAATCCAAGGGCAACATTAAGTAGAATCAAACCAAACAACATATCGTCACTCTATTAATACCAACATCTGGTATTAACAAAACCTTTCTTTTATTTTATGCCAAAAACATACAAATAAATTTAAATGCTAGTATTTATTAGTATTCATACACATACCTTTTACTAGCCTACAAATGTGATGTAAGCATTGTCTATAAATAAACATGAAGCAAGGGACATAGGGAGTATATCCTCCTCAAGCTCTTGAAGGGAGATTTTATTACCAACCTAGATTTGTCTTAACTTTGAATCTACCAAGCGCTAAGAGGGATCAAATCTCTTTTCACTCTAAAAGAGGTTTGCACCTCAAGAGGTGTGATCTCTCTCGACGCTGGTAGATTCAGAGTTAAGATGGATCTAGGATGGTTTAATTATTAATTATAATTAATTATTAATATAAATATAATTATTCTTTTTATTTTATTTTATTTATATTTATATTTTTTTTTACACCTAATTCTCCTAGATTATGTTGAAGTTTAAATAGTTGTAAATATGAAGCTACAAAGTTGTTGGGAAAAGCAACAACCAAAGTAAAGAACCGTTTCTCCTTTGTAATGAATTTGTGCCTCTCATTCATGAATAATATATTAGATTTTTTGAGTCATCCTCAATCTAACATGGTATCAAAGTTGAGTGCTCCTATGCCCAAACATGCTTCTTACCTCCTCCTACATACTTTTTCACCAACATTTATTCTTTATGTGTTGATAATTGTGTAACATAACGAACTCGCCCTGGCTGGAATTGTTCTCCCTACTCTTTGATTATAATTTTCCCCTCTCATTAGCACTATTCAAATGTTGAATAAAGTGTCTCAAGCTGGACGACACCGTGAATATATTTGATACGGTGGAAAAAGAGATTCTCCATGGTCCAATGCACAGGTAGACAAAAATATAGCTTTACAAGCTTACAAGGTGGCAAAATTTGTGGATCATAGGCATGCTTATTAGTTATTATGAATCAGTAATGTGAAATAACCCTGTGTAATATTTGGTATAATATTTAATGAGTTGCAACAAGTAGAGAAATAGACCTATTCTATGGCATGAATGCAGGGTTGTGTTAGAGTTAGAGTTTTTGTTCCAATTCATGGACATTGAGTATGGGGAGTGGATTACTCCAGGAGTAGAAGTGAGGGTGGTGATTGTGGGCACCCCTTTCAATGCCACCCATATTTCCTACAATGGCATTGTTTGCGGGGATTATATTGACTTGGTCACGCACTCTATCAAATTTCACTTTAAACAATTCAATGTATGCTTGTATTCCCATCTCTAACCTTATCGTTGGGTTTTTTCTCTCGATTAATGGAAAACACCTTGATTTTGTTTGTCCTAAAACTCCCTACTTTGGATATCCAACCAGAAAATATGTTGATTATCTCGAGTTATCGGTTGGGCCAATTGGATCAACTAGTGAAGTTGTTGGGAGTGCATAGGGGAATATAGTTTGACAAAGTGGAGTTGTCGAATGCTTCATTTTTGGCATTCTTGTCCATATATTTTTATAGTTGACTCTCTTATTCATTCTTGTGTACTCACTCATATCATTAGAAAATTTACAAGACTATTTTTTGCACACTTGGGAGGTTTTATCGAAGTTGTTAAAGCATTGTTGGATGCAAAATGCATTCACTAAATTCCATAGTTGGTGTAATTTTAACTTAAAGGAAAACTACAAAGAGTGGCTCAGAAAGGTAAAGAGCATACTCATTTTTAATGACCTATGGGATAGAGTTTGCAAAGAAGAATCCATATAAAAGGCTAATGATGAATTAGGATTAGAAGTGAAGCTAAAGGAGGAAGGACTACCCAAGCCTACTTCTGCCAGATACCTTGCGATATGGACACACCACGGACAAGAAATATTTTTCCCTCATCTATGTTAAATTAAGCAATGAGGTAAGAAAACACATTGTCTCAGTCACTGATTCAGATGGTGCACTTAAAAAAATTGAAATATTTGTATGATTCTCATTCAAAATTAGAACTGCTTAGGAAGATTTTTAACCTTGAACTGAAAGATGAAGACCCCATGTCACTAGCTTAACAAATCCAAGCTATCATGCATGGTATAGATTCCATCGAAGTTGAGATAGGCATGCCTCTCACAGTCTTCATAAATTTCCTCTATCGTACCTACTCTCATTACCTTGAATTTTTGTAAGCTAGTGGCCAAATGAGAAACATGACATTTGACTCCCTTGTTGAGAAGATTTAAAAAAGAGAAAAATACTTTGGAAAGAAGAAGAAATCATCACAATCCACTAAAGAGACTGCATGTGTTACCCAAAAAGGAAAAGATCGATTCTGCCAAAGGATACAACAACAAAAGAGGATGTGGGATAATAAAATTTAGATGAAGGGGGGTAGACGAAATCAGATAAATTGACCTGATATGCATTTTTTTTGTTGTGGAAGAAATGGAAATGAAGCAAAAATATGCAGAATTCCATAGGAGAAGATCAAAGAATAAGAAGAAAAAGAAAAAGTTCCATACAAGAAAAACATAACACACTAGAATCAACTCATTACAATGACATTCATTATAATATTTGTTTGCATGAGGATGGGTTTAACATTGCATCTACTTCTTGGAGAGAGACATGGATGCTTGACACATGTGCCACTTGCCACATGAAATTTCAGAGAGAATCATTTGAGCATATCAATGAAAACATAGATGGATTGGTATAATTTATTGACAGATCTAGCCTCAAGTCTTCAAGTATTGGTACAATAAGACTCACTCTACCCAGACATTCAAAAATTTTCCTACATGATGTTTTCTATCTTTCTTAGTTGCAGAGAAGCCTGCCATCCCTTTTTCACATTCGTCAACAGAGACACTCCATTCATATTTTTAATGGAAAGGTTGAAATAATGAGGACTTAAGAAGACATACTACTGAAGCTAAAGAAGACACCTGCATCTTTTGCACATCATTATGATCATCTCACTTAGCATAACGAAGGTATAATCTCATCAACTCTTCTATGGCATGCTATATTTGGACACTGATTATGATAGTCTCCATTTGATGAAATGGAATGGCATTTCTAGTCTTCCAACTATTCCTAGAAAACTAAAGCAATGATATACCTTTATTCTTAGAAAACAAAGCAACAACCATTCCATTACTCCAATTCTAGAGCATGTAGAAAACTTAGTTTGATTCATTCATATTTTTGTGGTCCCATGCCTGTACCTTATCCAAATAGAAATCAATACAACATGACATTTATTGATGATCGTACTAGAATATGTTGGGTATATTTGTTGAAATACAAGTCTAAAGCATTTGAACATTTAAAATATTTCATGTATGGATTGAAAATGAAGTATGAACTACGATTGGTGTTGTTATCCAAGATAACACTTAGGTTTGTCTTTGAGTCAATTTGGTCAAGTTAGTTAAGGTTTTAAGTTTTTATTCAAAATAATTACATGTATAAAGGTCATCTTTGTTATGAAGTGAGTTTGCAAGGTCATAATGAATTTTAGTGGGTCATTAAGGTGAAAAAAAAAAACTCCATGTTTCTTAGGTTGATTTGATCATAATTAGCAATTTGACTGTTAAATAAACTTTCATAGCAACTCCAGTTAGAAAAACAGAGTATTTTCTACGAAATTTCCTGAAACCTCTACAACAAATCTTCCTTCCCGAACATTGATTTCGCTATGGAAGTTCGTTGATGTGATAACGGTAAGGAAAAGGTGATAGTTTTTAGAAACGTTTAGGGTCAGAGTCATGTGGGTCATAATACATGTCATTTGTCTTATAACTCACTCCAAAAAAACCACGTACACCTTATAGATTCATTCCCTTTTTTTCCTCTTTCCATTTTTGAAATTTTTTGCTATCATTAGCTCAGTTTCCCTCTCATTTGAGTCCTTCTTGTTGTCCATTGCTCAGTCTTGTTGTCTTTTGATCTGGTCTAGTTGTCTTTAGGGTAGGTCTATAGGTGTCATGGCTACTCTTGCTTCCTTTGGGATATGTGTAGTTTTTAAAGAAGTAGCTCACTGCATGTTGAAGGCATGCCAACTTAGAGGAAGCAATATAAAAGAGGATATCTCAAAGCAATTGGAATTTTACAATAAGGTTGCAAACAAATCTGGAAAAATGTTAAAAATGATATTTCCTTAACACAGAATAATAAATCATCTATGCAAGAGAAATAGATGGTTGCATGTAGATAGCAAAAGGTTGCAGGGTCAAGTGAAAGATTTAGAAACACAAATGGAAATGATTAAAGCTAAACTTTTGAAGAGGGGCCTCAAATTCATTACTGTTCCTAATGATGCTCCATGAATATAGTAAGACCATAAATGTTTTCTTATACTATGGCTAATGGTAATATACAGGCTTATATTTCTTTTAGAAGTGTTTTGGAGGCAAAATAATAATGAAAATGCAAAATATCATAAACTAGGCACTTTTGTAGCAACTCCTAGGCTTGACGACATAAATTTGCTATGAAACTGTTGTAGCTTTCAATGGAGGAAAACACCAGTTAAATTTTATAAATATGATGGTTCAAGGCATTTATTTAACTCATAAGCTGCATATAATACCCTTAAACAATCAAAAAATTAAAATTATATGCAGAAGGGTGATTTTGGCATTTGCTACTGAAGTTTGCTACCAAACTGCCCGTACTCTGTTTCTTCTAGCGTGATGAAGTTTTGATGATTTTTGGGAAATTAAACAATGAATAAACAGATAAAACACAATTCAAAGTTTTCCACGTCATCAACATATGAAATTAAATTTTTTAGGGGGACACTTCAACGGGTCAACTAGGTCAACCTCCACGTTATTTGCTACCGAATTTCTGGAAATGACTATTTTAGTAGTCAACTTCAAGCTCACTTTCTGACCAAATGGAAAGGAATTTTAGACATATTAAAGGGTGTTTTTTTCAGCATGAGCTCATCTACAAAATCCTATCTCAATTTTTCCATAGTTATCTAGGTCTGGAAAATACGCACTTATATTCGAGGCCTATTTTACAGAATTTTTCCTAGCCAGATTTGTTGCAGAAAATTTGAAATTCGACTTGGTGGATGTCCAACTCAGCAAGGTCAGCATCCATGTGGCATCATGACACATCAATTGTCCAAAAAATTCAGAAATTAGTTGGTTGCATTCGATAAGGGTTATTAACATAATTTGTTGAGCTATTTATTAATTGAAGGCTCCTTTTTGTATTCAAACTCTTTTAAAACATAAATATCCCTAAAAGGGCTCCATGAGTTGTAATTCAATTAGAATTAGGAATCTTTAATATGCATCGAGTCTGGCCCAGGTGGAAGACTATTGTATGGAGGCCTCACTCTATATATTGGGGACTTTTTCACTTTGAAGAAGTTGATGAATGTTATGAGAGAGCTACTTATGTAAATTTTATTTATCGGTTAATATAAATTTTGCAGCAGACTGTATTACAACCTGAGATTCTACTTGGCTTATGTGTTTCTATCTCTTAATTTTGTGTATTTTTATCAGTTTCATGGTAGTATGATTACTTGGAATTCATGATTAAATGCTCCAATTTCCTTCATATGTCGTGTTTGCTGTAAAATTTTATGTTTAAGCCAATTTTCCCCAGCTTCCATGAATACAGTTGTTTGTAAAATTGAAATTTCCTTAGCTAAATCCATGCCCAATGGTGCCTATCATGCGCTCTACGACCAGAAAAAAACCACATAAAAAATAATACAGAGTTATCCATCTGAAAATTGAATTTCAGTTAGAATATTTCATTGTTTTCTTTTAGAGAGCCCTCTCTAATTGGAAGGGCTAACATTCAGTCAAAAGTTGGTTGAAATAGTTATGCTAGGTTGATAGTTGACACAACCCAACTTGCTCCAACTTAGTGATAACATTTTGGTGTGTCTGTTGAGAGCTGAAAATCTCCATTTCCCATATTTTCTTTGAGTCCCTCCATCCTGATTCCTGAGGGTAACAGGAAATCAGAGTTTTATTTTTAAGGTTGCGATATTACCCTGGAGTCTCCAATCTCAAAATATACAGAAGATCATAACTTCATGGTGTTCCAATGTTTGGTTCTTTGGTTCTTTGGAGATACGAAAATGCATGGTTTTCATTTATTAGAGTAGGATTGGTATGTACATAAATAAGCTTGTTGGGCAAGCATCTCTTTCAGCATTGAGTTTGAAGATTGTAGTTGCAAGTTTCGGTTTGTACAGTGTTTTTTCTTCAAGAACATGTCAAGGTTCGAATGCAGACTAAAGAATATGACAAGAGGTTGGGATCAGCCCAATGGATAAGGCACCTAGTCTGTTGGTTCTTTGTTGCACTACAGGGGGGAAACATCCTCATTGGAGCCATTTTTATCCAAGATAATACTTAGGTTTGTCTTTGAGTCAATTTGGTTAAGTTAGTTAGGGTTTTAAGTTCTTATTCAAAATAATTACATGTATAAAGGTCATCTTTGTCATAAATCCAATTTTCAAGGTCATTATGAATTTTAGTGGGTGTCAACATTAAGGTGAAAATAAAAAACTCCATGTGTCTTAGGCTCATTTGTTAATAATTAGTAATTTGACTGTTCGACAAACTTTCGTATCAATTCCACTTATAAAAATAGAGTATTTGCTATGAAAGTTCCTGAAACTTCTACAACAAATATGCCTTCCCGAACACTAAATTTGCTACCGAAGTTTGTTGTTGTGGTAATGCTAAGGAAAAGTTGAATGTTTTTAGAAACGGTCAAGGACAAAGTCATGTGGTTCATAATTACATATTATTTGTCTTATCCCTCACTCCAAGAAAAAACGTACACCTTATAGATTCATTCCCTTTTTCATCCTCTTTCCATTTTTGAAATAGTTTGTTGTCATTAGCTCGATTTCCCTCTCATGCAAGCCATTCTTGTTGTCCATTGCTTGGTATTGTTGTCTTGTGAGCTGGTCTAGCTGTCTTTAGATTAGGTCTGTAGGTATCATAGTTGCTCTTGATGCATTTTTGGATACTTATAGTTTTCAAAGAAGTGTTTCAATCCCTGTTGAAGGCATGGCGGCTCAGAGGAAGCAATATAAAGGAGGGTATATCAAAGCAACTGGAATTTTACAATAAGGTTGTAGACAAATCTGGAAAAATGTTAAAAAGGGCATTTCCTCTACACGGAATGATGAAGCATCTATGAAAGATAAATATATGGTTGTAAGTAGACAGGAGAAGGTTGCAAGGTCAAGTCAAAGATGTAGAAACACAAATGGAAATTATTCAAGCTGAACTTTTGAAGAGGGGCCTCAAATTAAGTACTATTACTGATGATGCTCCATGAATATGGTAAGACCATCAATTTTTGTTTATACTATGACTAATGGTAATATACATGCTTATATAGGATTTTAGAAGTGTTTATACTATGGCTAATGGTAATAATGAAAATGCAAAATCTCAGAAAATAGGCACTTTCGTAGCAACTCCTAAGCTTGAGGGCAATAATTTGCTATGAAATTGATGTAGCTTTCAATGGAGGTAAACACCAGTTAAAATTTCAGAAATATGAGGGCTCAAGGCATGTATTTAAATCATAGACCTCAGAGAAGACCCTAGAACAGTAAGAAAAGTCAAATTATATGCAAAAGGGGGATTTTGGCATTTTCTACTGACGTTTGCTACCAAACTGCCTGCTCTGTTTTTTCTAGCGTGATGAAGTTTTGATGATTTTTGGGAAATAAAATAGTGAAGAAATGGATAAAACACAATTCAAAGGTTTCCACATCATCAAAATATGAACTCCTATTTTTCAGGGTGACACTTCAGCAGATCAACTAGGTCAACCTCCACGTTATTTGCTACCGAATTTCTGGAAATGATTGTTTTAGTATTCAACTTCAAGCTCACTTTTTGACCAAATGGAAAGGAATTTTGGAAATATGAAGGAGGTTGTTTTTCAGAATGAGCTCATATAAAAAATCCTCTAAGTTTTTATACATCTATCAAGGTTTCAAAAATACACACTTATATTTGAGGCCTATCTTACAGAATTTTTCCAAGCCAGATTTGTTGCAGAAAATTTGAAATTCGACTTGGTGGAGGTCTAGCTCAGCAAGGTCAGCATCCACGTGGCATGATGACACATCAAAAGTCTAGTACATTCAGAAAATAACTTGGTTGAATTTGATAAGGGTTATTAACATAAATTATTGAGCTATTTAATATTTGAAGGGAACCTTTTGTATTCAAACTCTTTAAAATAGAAATATCCCTAAAAGGGCTCCATGAGTTGTAATTCAATTAGAATTAGGACTCTTTAATAGGCATCGATTCTGGCCCAGGTGGTAGACTATTGTATTGAGGCTTCACTCTATAGAGTGGGGAATTTTTCACTTTGAAGAATTTGATGAATGTTATGAGAGAGCTACTTATGTAAATTTTCTTTATCAACTAATATACATTCTGCAGCAGATTTTTTTACAACCTGAGATTCTCCTTGGATTATGTGTTTCTATCTATTCATTTTGTTTATTTTTATCATTTTCTTTAGCTCCAATTTCCTTGGTAGTATGATTACTTGGAATTCATGATTAAATGCTCCAATTTCCTTCATATGTTGTGTTTGTTGTAAAATTTATTTTTAAGCCAATTTGCATCAGCTTCCATGAATACAGTTATTTGTAAATTAAAATTTCCTTAGCTAACTCCATGCCCAATGGTGGCTATCATATGCTCTTCTACTTGCAAAAACCCACATAAAAAATAGTACAGAGTTAGTTATCTACAAATTGAATTTCAGCTAGAATATTTCATTGTTTTCTTTGAGAGAGCCCTCTCTGATTGGAAGGGCTAACTTCCAATCAAATGTTGGTTGAAATAGTTATGCTACATTGATAGTTGACACAACCCAACTTGCTCTAGCTTAGCGATAACATTTTCGTGCGTCTGTTGGGAGCCGAAAAGCTCCATTTCCCTGATTTTCTTTGAGTCTCTTCATCCTTATTCCTTAGGGTAATAGGAAATAAAAGTTTTATTTTTAAGGTTGTGATATTACCTTGGTGACTCCAATCTCAAAAGATATATAAGATCATAGCTTCATGGTGACTCCATTTCTTGAAGAAATTCCAAGATGAGCTCTACTGCAAGAAGAAATGCCAGATATGATATTATGGATCGGTGTCACATCTTTGGTTTTCCAAATCCTATGCCTTGTGTTGATTGGTTAATCCATCTTCCCATGTTCAAAGATGAAAAGAAAGATGATGTTGGTCTACATTTGGTTAAATTCCATATACACGTATGTAGACTAAGGGTTGAGTTTCCTAAGGATTGTCTCATGAAGATGTTTATGGCTACCTTAGAAGACAAATCTAAAGTATGGTATGAAGGGTTGGAATCAGGAAGCTTGTGTTCTCTTAAATATTTTCATAGAATATTTTTTGGACATTATGGGAAGTCTCATCTTGCATCACCACTATTTCAAGACTATTGTAATCTTTGAAAAGGTTTCATTCAAGATATCAAAAGTATTGATGACGATGTAGAATGTATGGGTGATGAGGAGATATTAGAGGCCCTTTATGAATTTTCTTCACAAGCTAGTTGTCATGATGATCAAGAAATTTTCCAACAAGCAGATGTATCTTCTTAAGTTGAAGATGAAATAGATCGACACTTTGAAAACCAAGTTATATCCCATGAAATATGTGAAAATTTGCAGCATCTTTTCCAAACTTCAGGTGATAAAGAGGAACATAAAAATGGTCAGTTACATAGCTCTTCACTTTGTTCATTTTATGAACCTTTGTTTCAATAAGATTATACCCAAGAAATTAATGATAATCCCCAAGCATATTGAGAAGAAAGAGTCAAATGTTGAGCAACATGAAAATAGACAGGGGCGAGGAGAAGCTTATGTGAAACATGTTTCTTTTCATCATGAGGAGGAGGTTGATTCCTTGAGTACGCTTGAAGGTTGTCATGAGCAAGCACTTATAGAGAATGATGAGCAACTTTTTGATCCACAAGTTGTTGTCCCAAAATGTCTTGCTACAGGTTTAAATGATCAAAAATTTATGTTTGTGCATGATAGTATACATGAAGTTCTCATTGTAATGCATGAAAATTCATTTTTAAACATCCATGTAGCACATGATATGGTTTCTCCCATTCAATATTTTCATGAACAGTCAGAGTCTTGTCTTAAGAATTTCATTGAAGGCATAAAACAGGAACAACCTCTAGTTATGAATGAATGATTATCCTTTGGATCATCAAAACAGGATAATTTTCAGAGTTTTCAAGGATCCTTTTGTTGATTTTCTACTTTCATCCAAAGAGGATATTTTTCATGGTTTCCAAGGTTCAATGATAAGTCTGTTTTTTATGGAGTAGAGATTCAATTTTCATTCCGAGTTGCCAATAGATGATTCACTTCTGATGTTTTTTAAGCACAATCAAGAAGCAAAAGTGTTGGATCATCTCTTTGACTGGCTATATTGGAAGTTTCATATCGCTTGAATCAAACGTTTGGTTTTCATATATTAGAGTAGGATTCATATGTACATAAATAAGCTTGTTGGGAAAGCATCTCTTTCAGCATTGAGTTTGAAGATTGTAGTTGAAAGTTTCGATTTGTACAATGTTTATGCTTCAAGAACATGTCAAGGGTTGAATGCAGGCTAAATAATATGACAAGATCTTGGGATCATCCCAATGGATAAGGAACCTGGCCTGCTGGTTTTTTGATGCACGACAGGGGCGCAACATCCCCATTGGAGACACTATTATCCAAGATATTACTTAGGTTTGTCTTTGAGTCAATTAGGTTAAGTTAGTTAGGGTTTTAAGTCTTTATTCAAAATAATTACATGTATAAAGGTTATATTTTTCATAAAGCCAGTTTGCAAGGTCATTGTGAATTTTAGTGGGTGGCAACATTAAGGTGAAAATAAAAAACTCCATGTGTCTTAGGCTCATTTGGTCATAATTAGCAATTTGACAGTTCAAAAAACTTTCGTAGCAACTCCAGTTAGAAAAACAAATTATTTACCACGAAAGTTCCAAAAACGTCCGTAGAAAATCTGCCTTCATGAACAGTGGTTTCTCTACGAAAGTCCATTGTTGTGGTAATGGTAAGGAAAATGTGAATTTTTTTAGAAACGATTAGGGTTAGAGTCGTGTGGGTCATAATTACATATCATTTGTCTTATCCCTCACTCCAAAAAAACATGTACACCTTATAGATTCATTTCCTTTTTCATCGTCTTTCCATTTTTGAAATACTTTGTTGTTATTAGCTCGGTTTTTCCTCTCATTCGAGCCATTCTTGTTGTCCATGATTGCTCAGTCTTGTTGTCTTGTGAGCTGGTCTAGTTGTCTTTAGGGTAGGTATGTATGTGTCATAGCTGCTCTTGCTAGATTTTGGGATATTTGTAGTTTTCAAAGAAGCAACCCATTGCGTGTTGAATGCATGGCAACTCAAAGGAAGCAATATAAAGGAGGATATATCAAAGCAACTGGACTTTTACAATAAGGTTGCAGAAAAATATGGAAAAATGTTAAAAAGGAAATTACCTCTACACAGAATTATGAAGAATATGCACAAGATAAATAGATGGTTGGAAGTAGGCAGGAGAAGGTTGCAAGGTCAAGTGAAAGATTTAGAAACACAAATGGAAATGATTTAAGCTAAACTTTTGAAGAGGGGCCTCAAATTCATTATTGTTACTAATGATGATCCATGTATATGGTAAGACCATAAATATTTGCATATACTATGGCTAATGGTAATATACATGCTTATATATTCTTTTAAAAGTGTTTTGGAGGCGAAAGAATAATGAAAATTCAAAATCTTGGAAACTAGGCACTTTCGTAAAAATTCCTAGGCTTGAGGGCAAAAATTTGCTACGAAACTGATGTAGCTTTCAAAGGAGGGAAAAACCAGTGAAATTTTCAGAAATATGAGGGCTCATTGCATGTATTTAACTCATAAAACTTAAAGAATACCCTGGAACAGTCAGAAAAGTCAAATTATATGTAGAAGGGTGATTTTTCCATTTGCTACTTAAGTTTGCTACCAAACTGCCTATACTCTGTTTTTTCTAATGTGCTGAAGTTTTGATGATTTTTGGGAAATAAAATAATGAATAAATGGATAAAACATAAGTCTAAGGTTTCCAAATCATTATCATATTAACTCCTATTTTTCAGGGGGACAATTGAGCAGGTCAACTAGGTCAACTTCGACGTTATTTGTTATCAAATTTCTAGAAATGATTGTTTTAGTAGTCAACTTCAAGCTCACTTTCTGACCAAATGGAAAGAAATTTTTGAAATATGAGGGAGGTTTTTTTTCAGAACGAGCTCATGTACAAAAGCCTCTCTCAGTTTTTACACAGCTATCAGGTTTTGGAAAACACACACTTATATTTTAAGCTTATTTTACAAAAACAATTCTAGCGAGATTTGTTGCAGAAAATTTGAAATTCGGCTTGGTGGAGATCCAACTCAGCAAGGTCAACATCCACGTGGCATGATGAAACATCAATAGTCCATCACATTCAGAAAATCATTTGGTTTCTTTCGATAATGTTTATTAACATAATTTGTTGAACTATTTAATAATTGAAGAGTTCTTTTTGTATTCAATCTCTTTTAAAATAGAAATATCCCTAAAATGGCTCCATGACTCTGTAATTCAATTAGAATTAGGACTCTTTAATAGGCATCGAGTCTGGCCTAGGTGGTATACTATTGTATGGAGGCCTCGCTCTATATATTGGGGACTTTTTCACTTTGAAGAAGTTGATGAATGTTATGAGAGAGCTACTTATGTAAATTTTCTTTATCAACTAATATGCATTTTACTACAGACTGTTTTACAACCTAAGATTCTCCTTGGATTATGTGTTTCTATCTCTTCATTTTGTGTAATTTTATCAGTTTCATGGTAGCATGATTACTTGGAATTCATGATTAAATTCTCCAATTTCCTTCAAATGTTGTGTTTTCTATAAAATTTTATTTTTAAGCCAATTTGTCTTAGCTTCCATGAATACATTTGTTTGTAAATTGAAATTTCCTTAGTTGACTCCATGCCCAATGGTGGATATCATATGCTCTTCCACTCGCAAAAAACCACATAAAAATAGTACAGAGTTAGCCATTTGCAAATTGAATTTCAGCTAGAATATTTCATTGTTTTCTTTGAGAGATCCCTCTCTGATTGGAAGGGCTAGATGCCAATCAAAATTTGGTTGAAATAGTTATGTTAGGTTGATATTTGACACATCCAAACTTGCTCCATCTTAGTGATAATAGGTGCCTTTCATTATAATAATGGAAAATAATACACTAGTAATGACTTTGAATCCTACGTCAACAATAGTTCCATACAATAATAAACAAAATTATGTAGTTGAGAGAATGAACAGAACATTGTTGAATATGGTCCATGTCATGCTTACATTTAAGAATATAAAATTGATGTTATGGGTTGAAGTAGTTTTTTATGCAATTTATGTAAAGAACATATGTCCATCACATGCTCTTTGAAACAAGACTCATTATGAAATGTAGTATGGCCACAACCCCTCTATCAAGCATCTTAGGGTTTTTGGTTCCACTCAGTTGTGCCTTGATTCCAAAACAAAAAACTTGATGCAAGGAGTCATAAATGCATTTTCTTGGGGTACTCGAATACTACCAAGACATATTGTCTTATTATTGAATTTTGGTAGCTATGGTTTCCCTTCATTATTCATATTTTATCACTCCAAAAATATGTAAGACATATTCTTCGTGTCGACTTCAAAAACAGGGGATTTTGAATTTTCAAATATTGATTTTTTTCTTCCAAATGTAAGGTCAGATTCAATTGGCCCCAATGAAAGGTCACACCAATTCAGCTTCCTCATATTACTATATATACACCATTCATGTTCCTCCTCCTGGCCAATTAGGTTCACAAACATAACAAATTATCATATGAAAAGGATATAAGGGAAAAGGAAGGTCAAATTTGATTAAAAGAATATCGAGCTCTCTCTCTCTCTCTCTCTCTCTCTCTCTCTCTCCATTTTACCTCACACATGTGTTAGAATAGGTCAATATTTTCTGGGTATCGTCACTGGGAATAGTATGAGTTTTTTTTTGGAAGAAGCAAGTCCAAATTTCATCCCATTTGACTGACCTTGACCGAATCTTCAGGCAACATATTATCTCATCTTATGGATGGATTTACCAAGTTTGAAATGGGGATATTGCTGGTTAGTTTGTTCTTGTTTTGACTATAATAATTAGATGCATTTATTGATGAATTATATCATTTCTCTAAGAAAAGGGTTGTTGGGTTTTTCACCCAAGTGGTTTTTCCCAAGGTAAATTTATCGTGTCTCTTGTTTGGTTGTCTCTTTATGATCCTACTCGCTTTTTTTCTTCTACTATTAAGATCTTTAGTGTAATTTCTTTATGAATAATTTGAATACAATAAAATATTAACATAAGTAATCATAATAAGTAAGTACCAGCTAAGAAGACCTTGAAAAATCAACATGGTATGAAAGCATGGGTGAAAGAGTAGCCTCAAAAGAATCTAGTATATTTCAAGTTATCCTCTAAGGATTATTCTGTCACTATCCCTAGAAACCCTTGTACTCTTTTGGATGTAAAAAGAATGAAATACATTCTAAAAGAAGCCTATATCTACTCGATTGCTCGTGTCCTACCTATGTTACCTATGATCCATGTAACACAAGTTTGTGTTATATCTTAGGTAAACAAGAAAATGGTTGAAGCCCTGTTTTAAGTCCAAATTCCATCAAACCTAATTTCAGATGGACTAGATTACCTTAGGAAATCCAAAGTTCCATTTTTGTTGAAAATAATACCCCTTGTTATGGAGTCGAGATTCAGATTGATGGAAGTGAAGACCGTGATCCATTTTGAGGTCTATTTGAGATTGTGACAATATTCAAAGAAGGCCAAAGCATACTTGCATCTGGGGAGAGGGTCGAAGCACTTAATCTATTTTAAAAATAGGTTGAAATGCCTTGGTCTAATTTAGTAGGACAAGGAGGACTTAGATTTTATTACATAGGGTCAAGAAGGCCTTAGGGCCTGTTGTATTAAGCTGAGGAATCTCAAGAAGTAGTTGGAAGAAGATCGAAATATCTTTGTCTAAGGTAAAGTTAGGAAAGTTGTATTTTGTGCATGAGGATTGTGGAAGGAACTATACATAGGAGAAGGGATTGGATTAATGCTTTAGTATCAATGAAAATTTTGAAGTGTTTCATGTAGCTCATCCTTATTTCTCTTTGAATATTTGTTATGGTTACTAGGACTGACATCAACAAGGCTTACTTTTAATCCATAGTTTGAAACACTTTGTTGCATAAGCACATTACAATGGTGGGATGTTCAATAATGAGTATGAGGCTTGGAAATACAAAAATATAAAGAGGCCAAAAAAGCTATAAGAAGTTTGCTTAATGATTGAAATGTAAAGTATTCACTCATATTGATCTTGTTTAATATCAAAGGTTTTATTTTGGAAACACTTCTATAGAATTCAACAAGAGGAAATTATCACTTAATAATTCTATCAATGAATAGGATTGGTTGAAAAGTCTGTATCAAGTTTGTTTCATGAATGACTAAGCAGGATTGTGATCTACTCCTTATTCAAATCATAAGACTATATCAAAGGTCTGATTTGTTGTCTTAGAACAATTATGAAGGGGTCCTTGGGGAAACCATAAGGACAATTATGATGAATATGAATGTTTGAAGAGTCCCTACACCTAAAATTTTAGTGATGAGATTCAAAAATGATCTTAAATCATGCTCGTGCAACTATAATAAAATATTATTAGATACACCCATTGATTTGAAACATGAAATTCATCTCGATATTTCAAGAAGTAATGACAACATCATAATTCGAATTATGGTTCAAAGCAAGATAAGGCCTAATAAGGGAAATACATGATCTATACACGTGCTGAATGTTTCAAGTTTGACATAAATAACCTGTGTTTTCTTTGAAGATGTTGCATCGTATTTCATAAAGCGTTTAGAAGTAGGTCGTTGTTTTGAAGCTACAATCTCTTAAAATATTGATGTCATTTATTTAACCTTTCATTGTTAATTAAAGGCCCTGGAATATGTGTTTCGTATGCTACTAACATTGATTGCTAAAATATGAGACCTATTTCGTGGATATGAAATTTGAATGCTCGGCCTTGGATTCTATTCTTTGCTCTCCAAGGCAATCAAAATTCGAAATAAGGAAAAATGAACACTGCCACTAATATATATACTTGAAGGTAGCACACTTTGATGGAGAAAATTCATTGGATGAGAAGCTTACAAAGAAAAAGAGGTTGAGTTCCTCTTCAAGTCAAGAGACCGAAATCCTCTTGAGAAAAGAAGAGTCATTTGCAGATTTGGAGGTGTCCTTATCATTACTACTGCTACGATCGAGGATAGGATACTTGGGTTGAAAGGGTCATTGCAATAATATAATTTCTATTATTTCTCAAGTAGTAGCCAAGTATGTCATGGGTCTACCATATTATCTCTTGATGAATACATCTCACATTTATATAACATTCCTTATTGGAAATCCTGAATCTTGATACATTTTCTTAGATTGACATCAACATTTTAATATGGAAAATAAATTTTGTAGATGGAAAATATGGTGGACTTGCAAAAGGATGTACATTAAAATTCTAGGGTTTGTAAACCCTAGAAAATTATAAGGCCCTAGGGTTTTTGGATAAAACCCTAGAGCTAGACCTAAATCGATGTTTTCCCTTAAATAAGAAAACCTTAATTATGCAAGGAAGTAATGACATCATGCCAATGACAAGGATGAGGTTGATAAATTTGCAAGAAGGCCAAGATTAGGAGGAGATGGCATTTCCCTATAATCCTCAAAATATAAGTAACTTATACCTCTCTTCCTTTATTATTGTTTTTGTTTTACTATTAAGTTAGCCTCTTGACTTTGTATCTTTTTGCTTGGTTATAATCATTCTTCCATGGCTTCCTAATGATGTTTTTAGGTACATTATGAACTATGTCATGATTTTGATAGGAGGAGGAAGCATCAAGAATAACATAACAATTTGTTTTTCAAAAGGATTTGCGTTCAAGAGGGAGAAATGGAACAAGGAATCTACAACCATGTTAGATTACTAAAAGAGCTTCTAGTTCAAAGGAAGCAAACAAGCTAGCAAGCTTGTAGAATGTCATGATGAAGAGAAGTGTGTTGAAGGCTTGAAGAGAAGTTTGTGGTGACTTCCAAGTGAATCTACGAGATATAACATGCATCAAATGACATCATAAAGCAAGACTCATGGAAATGTGGTTCTCATAGTAAGAGGGATAAGACTATGTTCTAGTTGTCAAGTACACTTCTATTAGAATTATTATCACTATGGTTTTTGCTGAAGGTTACATCATATGAATGTAAATTTTGATGAAGTAAATGAATAAGGTGTATACATAGAGCTACCTCAAGGTTTTGAGGGACAGTAGGAAGTATCTTGCAAACAAAATAAGGCCTTATGAATTAATGGATTAAGGTTGATCTTGTCATCATACGAATTGTTTATAACAAGGGTAGAAAGACTTATGTGATAGAGGGATCAACCAGGATTTCCACAAAAATATCTATTGTAGAAAAATAGCACCCAGTTAGAGTGATCGAGACACATGGTACGATTGAATATGGATTGAAATGATGAAGTGTAGTCGTTGGAATACACAGATTAGGATTGGGCAGTGAGAGAAAAATACAAGAAGAGAACATCAGGAGGTTGCTTAAATTTGGGCTCTACTATGATTTCTTGGATGAGTAGGAAGTATACATCTATCAAAATTATCACTATAGAAGTAGAGTATAAGACAACCAATATATTCAGTTGTGAAGTAGTATGGATTTGAAAGTTGTTTGCAGGACTGTTTAAATAGGTGTTGGAACCGACCATAATATATTGTGACAATCAAAGTTGTATGAAGCTTTCAAAGACTGCAGTCTTCCATGAAAAGTCGAAGCACATTGAGATAAAGTACCAACTCATTCGTGACATGGTGCATAAGGGAGTAGTGAAGCTCCAGTACATCTCTACTAATTAGCATATTAACTAATATTTTCACAAAAACTTTGTCTAGAGCAAAGTTTGTATATTTCAAGGACACGATGGGAATTATTGAGAATGCCTCTCTTAGTGAGAGGGAGTGTTGATGTGATAGCATAATGGAAAATGATTCTTGTTAGGTCAAGTATGTTGACCAGGATTAGGGAGAATGGTCCAACAGAGGACGACTATTTTTTGTAAGTCAAGTATGTTGATTAGGATTAGGAATGGTGTTAGAGGCCGCAAATTACTCAACCATAGAGTTGAGTGGATGCCTTTCAGCACCAGGGTCATGATTACTCTCTACATAGGTTGAGTAAGCACATTTAGCATCATGGACTAGAATTGATCATGTTGAGTGAGGCCTTGCAATTAGGACAAGAATTTCTCAAATGGATTGAGTGTGTCCTTAGGGTTTTACCATGGTTCAAAGATGTTGACTAGGATTATGGTGAACCAATGCTATTTTTTATACCATGGGTTAGAGGTGATGACCAAAATTATGGTGACTAGTTGATCTTAATGATGTACCATGGGTTAGAGGTGCTGACCAAAATCATGATAACTAGTTGATGCTATTGATTTACCATGGGTTAAGAGTTTTTGACCGGGATTATAGTAATCAAATGATGTTTATGCTAAATTTGTCTTAACCTTTTCTTAAAGAAATTTTTCATCAAGAGAACATCTAGATATTCATTATGAATACGTCTGTAGCTAAGAGGAAGTGTTGAATTTTTGTAGCTATGGCCAGTCTTCATAATTGAAATTTTAGCCCACCAAATATATGTAAGACATGTTCCTCATGTCGGCTTCAAAAAGAGGAAATTTTGAATTTTCAAAGATTACATTTTTGCCTCCAAATGTAAGGTCAGCTTCAAGTCGGCCCCAGTGAAGGGTCACACCAATTTGGCCTCCCAAAATCATTATGTAAATGCCATTTGACTTCCTCCTCTTGGCCAATTCAGATAACATAAATAACAAAGTATCATCTACGAAGGAGGAAATGGAAAAGGAAGGTCATAATTGATTAAAAGAAGATCGAGCTCTCTCTCTCCATTTGACCTCACAAGTGTGACAAAACAAATCGATATGTTATGGGCATATTTAATGGGAAAAATATGAGTTTTCCTGTGGAAGGAGCAAGTCTGAAGTTCAACATGTTTGACTAGCTTTGACTAAATCTTCATGCATCCTCTTATTTCATCTTGTTGATGAATTGACCAAGTTTGACTTGGGAATATCGTTGGTCATTTTGATCTTGTTTTTACTAAAAGAATTAGATGTATTTCTTGAAAAAAAGAATAATTTCTCTAAGAAAAGGGTTGTTGGGTTTTTCCCAAGGTAAAATTATTTTCTCTTGTTTGGTTGTCTCTTTATGATCCTATTGGAAATTTTGTTTCTATTGTTGAGATATTTTGTGTAATTTCTTTATGGTGAATGTGAATACAAAAAAATATTAACATAAGAAATCATAAGAAGTAATTACCAACTAAGAATACTTTCTAGAGATGTCATATTCCTCGACTCCAAAAAAGGTGATGACTCTGTTGAGAGACAACTTGATCATCTAGAAAGGATTTATCCAATGAAGACATATCATGAATTTGACAATGATATTCCAAATGTTGAAGGAGGGAGCCCAATTCTGGATCAATTTTTGGAATCTCACTTTGCAAAACTAACTCCTCCTTCACGAAGAAGTTCTAGACACCTCGTTAGATATGGATGATGTTTTAGGAATAATTAAGAAGTTGAAAATTGATGATATGAAACCCTTAGAGGATACATCTAATCCTTCTCCAATACAACCAAAGTAGTTTATCAATAGACTGAAAGCACCCATCCTAATGAGATTGGAAAGACTAAAACTAAGAGTTTTGCTAGATATGACAATGGAGGTGAAAATTCAAGTGATGTGGAAGACAAAAATATTTCTTATAATATTGAACTTGATTTTTCCATTGACTTTGAACTGACTTCCTTCAAATAAGTTGCTTCTCATGATGAATGCAAAGAATCCATGCAGAAGGAATATGATGCACTCATAAAAAATGGGACTTGAAATTTGGTGGACCCTCCATATGAAACCAAACCAATTGGTTGCAAGTGGTTCTTCAAAAACAAGTATAAATCATACAACTCATTTGAAAAGTGCAAAGCAAGGCTCATGGAAAAAGGATTTGCACAAAAAAAAGGTGTTGACAAAGGAAACCTTCACTACCACAACAAAATAGGCTACCATACGGACAATATTCTTTTTGGCAGCACATAATAGATGGGAAATACATCAAATGGATGTGAAGACAACTTTCTTGAATGGAGATTTGAAAGAAAACATTTTTATGTATCAGCTTGGGGGCTTTGTTGTGAAGGGATAAGAACAAAAGATATGCAAGCTCATTAAGTCCTTGTATGACCTAATATAGACACCTCGAGCATGTTATGAAAATCTAATTGATCATCTTCTGAAGCTACATTTCAAACACTACAAGCTTGATGATGCAACTTTGTTTGTCAAAATAATTCGGAAAATAGTTATGTATCTTGTAGTATATGTAGATGATTTGTTAATAACTGGAAACAATGAAACCTATATTGCATTAGTCAAATCCATAATACTTGGGAATTGAAGATAGTCAAATCCATAATACATATTCATTTCCCAAAAAAATTACACTAAAGAACTATTGAACAGATTTGGCACAGCAAAATGAAACTCTCTCTCCACTCCATAGAAAAAAACTTAAATCTTACATCGAAACAAGGGAATGAATTCGAGGAAGCAACATAGTACATACAACTTATAGGAAGTATCATCTACCTCACCACAACCAGACCAGATATCTCATATGTACTTAGTGTCGTTTCCAAATTAATCGAAAAACTAGGTGAGGGACATTGGTCAGCTGCAAAAAGAGTCCTTAGATACTTAAAGGGAACTCAAGATTTTGGACTCGAGTACACCAAGGTGGAAAAATTAATTCTTATTGAACATTTTGATTCTGAATACGATATTTCATGAGTCTAGGATCAATAATTGTCTCCTGGAGGTCATACAAATAGTTACTTCCAACAAATTCCACAACAGAGGTTGAATATGTGGCGACCACCGAAGCAAAAAAGGAAATTGTGTGGCTCAGAAAAATACTTAAAGATTTGCATTAGAAACAAGTGAACTCAACTCCTCTACTTGTCGGAAATACTTCTGCAATCAAGTTGGCCAAGAATCCCATATTTAATGATCAAACCAAGCACATCAACACAAAGTATCATTTGATTCGATATCATGTAAAGGCAAAAACTATTCATTTAAGACATTGTTCCATGAATGAGAAAATTGTGGAGATCTTCACCAAAACAATTGGAAGAAATTTTTTTGAAAAATTCAGAATGATGTTTAGACTCACAAACACCCCTTCAAATTAAGGATTAAGGGTGGAAGGGAGGGGGGATGTTAGACACATAATCCTTTAGGATTATGATGAATCATAAATATTTGTAAATATGAAACTAAAAATTTGTTAGGAAAACCAATAGCTCACATAAAGAACCATTTCTCCTTTGGGCGGAAATGTGAAGCTGGGTTACACTCTTGTGAGAATCGGGGGCGGAAATTTTTTTCGGCAATAGTTCGGCTAAACTTTATGAGAAAGTTCGGCCGAACTCATTCTTCCGTTTAGATTGACGGCACACTGACGGCGTGGGCAAAAAATGTTTTTGTCAGAGATGGGAAAACCAGCAACAAAAGTTCAGCCGAACTTTTACTCTTAAAATAGTTCGGCCGAACTAGTTATTATAAATATATCATCCACGAAGTTCATTTGTTTCCCGCATCTGTGTTTCTTAGCATTGTTTCTTCACGTGTTTTTGTGTTGTTATTCTGTTTGGTGATCTGTTGTGGCGCTGCTGCTAGTCTCGGGCTGCTTTTTTCCACTCTGTTGGTGATTATCTGCGGCGACGTCAAGCGAGCGAACTACTTCCAGGTATTTCTCCTCCTCCTTTGCACCTTTATCAATGGATTCAGATGAAATCTACATGAATTATTCATTACCAATTATGGTGACAATCACCAAGTTCCATTTAGTACTAATTAAGCCTAGTGCATGTCATGCTAAGTCCAAAATGTTCTTTTTTTTCATATAAATTGTTTTCGACAACTTTGGTATCACTAATGTCTTTCTTGTTAAAATGATGCTTGGATGCCTAAGTCAATCCCACATATTTGAGGGCACTGTTGAAAAAAGAACCTTATTGAAATGAAAAAACCTCGTTGAAACATAAAATTTCCACTTTGTGACCTCTCTTGAATCACAAGTTCCAGGGAACAACTGCTTCTCGGTCTCCTCTTTCGGTTCTCCACCACTTGGTGGCTGCCACCTTGCTAGAAGAAGCCTCACTGGACTGTTGTCCACTCTTTTTCCGATCAGCGCTTCCATGCAATCCCACCTCTTTTGCGGCCCTGAATCGCACTCCACTTCCTTTCCACTTGTAAGAAGTAACCCTGTGCTTCAGGGGAGTCCATTAGATTTGGGGGTTCACTTGCGTATATAGGGATTTCCTTTTCTATGTTAACTTTGGACTGTTACTACAAATGCACCTTTTGGAATTATTGGTTTTAATTTGTGTTGATTGGTGTCATGTAGAAGTCAAGGAATTCATTGCTATAGAAATTTTGTCTTTACAACCAAGTGGGAATGAGAAACCCCAAAATTCCGAACAAAGCATCTATGCTGTTAATTATGCTTTAAATTTCATTACCTTTTGTTGTAAGGTGTATGTTGAATTTCTGGTAGTATGATATGCATTCGGTTGCTGCAGTTGTTATTGTTCCTGTGGATCCATCAATTTCATCCGCTCTAGCTGATTCTCGCCTTGTGCATGGAAGTTTACCACCACTGTTAAGCTTATGTTGTTACTGAGCTTTCTCTCAATTCCTCAATGTTGGAATGATTGAACTAGAATGATCTACTGCTGTAATGTGACTACATATTGTCTTTTATACTGTTGTAATGTATTTCTATATGAGATAGAATCTGATCTTTTGTAATGTGACTACATATTGTCTTTATACTGCTGTAATGTATTTTTGTAATGTGACTAAATATTTTCTTTTATATGTGACTACATATTGTCTTTTATACTGCTGTAATGTATTTCTGTATGAGACAGAATCTGATCTTTTATACTTGATAACCTGTTATGGGTATATCAAGAGGATTTTGTATATGAACTGTTATCAATATATGAAACAGTGTTTTTTCTACTTTGAAAAAAGAGTTGAAATCATTCTAAATTCACATATGTTAAGTGGTGTCACTATTTCACTTCCGATATTATGTTGCTTACCTTGATGAACAGGTGGAACTCTGCTAGGAGGCCTCTCTATTTTTTGACTCTTTTCTCATACTGTCAAAGTCCATTATATGTTATATGGGCTATACTGTATAGTTATTAGACTACATATCTTCATATAGAACTTTCAAATAGTATGATGGAAACCAAACATAATAATGTATTAGGACATCACAACTTGCTAATTAGTTATTAGACTACATATCTTCATATATAACTTGCAAATAGCATGATGGAAATGTGAACTTGCAAATAGTATGATGGAAATGTGGATCTCATGACTCTTCATGATTAATGCTTCTAGAAACCAAACATAATAATGTATTAGGACATGCTCCTTTAACTTGAAAATAGTATGGTCGAAATGTGGATCTCATGACTCTTCATGATTAATGCTTCTAGAAACCAAACATAATTTAATGTATTAGGATATAATTTAATGTATTAGGACATGCTCCTTTAGGCTTGGTGGAATTAACTTTGCTTTTTTTTTCTCTCTTACACACACACACACATATATATATGAAGAGATGATCCCATTTTATTTTTTATTCATAGATCAAATGTCATTTAAATAACAAAGATTTATCATAATTTACAATGATTCATTCCATATTATTTATAATTTTTTTTCATTAAAAAAATAAACCCTTTAAATGATGAACCTAGTTAATGCTTATTCTTCATGAAGAAGACTACTTGATCTTTCAATTTGAATTTGATGATGGTCCTTTGTTATATTTCTTGACTACTTCAAACTATTGACACAATCATATGCTTCTTGTTACTCTTTGTATTCCTTCCTTATATTGTATTCTCTCCTTAGATATTGTGTACTCTCCCACATAGATATTGCACTCAATTTTGATGGTCCTTTGTTATCTTTCTTGACTACTTCAAATTATCAAATTATTGACACAATCATATAGATATTGCACTCAATTTTGATGGTCCTTTGTTATCTTTCTTTACTTCAAATTATTGATACTTGATCATATAGATATCATATAGATATTGCACTTAATTTTGATGGTCCTTTGTTATCTTTATTGACTACTTCAAATTATTGACACTTGATCATATAGATATTGCACTCAATTTTGATGGTGCTTTGTTATCTTTCTTGACTAATTCAAATTATTGATACAATCATATGCTTTTTGTTACTCTTTTTATTCCTTCCTTATATCTATTCCCCCCCTTATATATTGTGTACTCTCCCACATAGATATTGCACTCAATTTCATAGGCTCTTATTTTGAAGTCAAATATATTGTATTCTCCCCCTTAGATATTGTGTACTCTCCCACATAGATATTGCACTCAATTTCATAGGCTCTTCTTTTGAAGTCAAATAAGTGACAATAGTTTACAAGAACTATCCCTATTTTGTTTTCTCACATGTTCAAATGGTTCTCTAACAAGATAATTTAAAAGAACTATTCCTAATTTTGTTTTCTCACATATATATTCAAATGCTTCTCTAACAAGAGGCTTTGTGGGTATGTATTCCATCTTCACTATTTTCTCAAAGACTTGTTGTGTGAGGAAGTGGTACTTTATGATGATATGTAAATAGTGATTGAAGGAAGTAGAATATTTTATTTTTGAAATTATTATTACACTTCTATTGAAACACTTAATAGACATATAGATCTACCTTAATATCTTGTAGAGCCCATTTCATCCAAAACACTCAAAAAAGAAGTAACTACTATGTACATTCCACTTCTACTCACTCAAAAATAAATTTACCTTAATATCTTGTAGAGCCCATTTCATCCAAAACACTCAAAAATAAGCAACTACTATGTACATTCCACTTCTACTCACTCAAAAAGAAATTTACCTTAATATATTGTAGAGCCCATTTCATCCAGAACACTCAAAAAAGAAGTATCTACTATGTATTCCACTTCTACTCTAGATATAGAAAGTAACGACTCTTTCTTGCTTAACCATTAAACTAAAGACTCTTCTAAGTAAAATTATACATTTTCCACTTGTACTTTTCACAAGCCTAGTTGAATCTCTATATGTTGTCAATGTAAATTTCTCACAAGTAAATTTATCAATGTAAATTTCTTAAGTTCTACAAGTGCTATAGGCAAAGTCCGTAAAGGGCCAGGGTAGCCTCTGGATCTCATCTTTTATGAAAGGTGACATATCTAGTAAATTCCCCTACAGTCAATCTATGGAATAGATCTAAATAGGAGTTCTTCATTTTAATATCCATAAAACACAACCACTTTAAGGTAAACTATGTACATGTGTCATTTCTCCCACAAACTAAATGGCTTCCTCCCATTAATTTTAGATGTGAATTCTACCATAAACTTTTTTAAGTCAAACTTTAAGATAAACCATGCACATGTCATTTGCAATAAATGTCAATTTAATATCTAAATTCACATATGTTCGGTGGTGTCATTGTTTCACTTCCGATATTATGTTGCTTACCTTGATGAATAGGTGGAACTCTGTTAGGAGGCCTCTCGTTTTTTGACTCTTTTCTCATACTATCAAAGTCTATTATATGTTATATGGGCTAGACTTGTATAGTTATTAGAATACATATCTTCATATAGAAACTTGCAAATAGTATGATGGAAACCAAACATAATAATGTATTAGGACATCACAACTTGCTAATTAGTTATTAGACTACATATCTTTCATATAGAACTTGCAAATAGCATGATGGAAATGTGAACTTGCAAATAGTATGATGGAAATGTGGATCTCATGATTCTTCATGATTAATGCTTCTAGAAACCAAACATAATAATGTATTAGGAAATGCTCCTTTAACTTGCAAATAGTATGGTCGAAATGTGGATCTCATGACTCTTCATGATTAATGCTTCTAGAAACCAAACATAATTTAATGTATTAGGACATAATTTAATGTATTAGGACATGCTCCTTTAGGCTTGGTGGAATTACCTTTTCTTTTTTATTTCTCTCTTACACACACACACACACATATATATATATATGAAGAGATGATCCCATTTTCTTTTTTTATTCATAGATCAAATGTCATTTAAATACAAGATTTATCATAATGTACAATGATTCATTTCCATATTATTCATGAAATTTTTTTCATTAAAAAATGAACCCTTTAAATGATGAAACCTAGTTAATGCTTCTTCTTCATGAAAAAGACTACTTGATCTTTCAATTTGAATTTGATGATGGTCCTTTGTTATCTTTCTTGACTACTTCAAATTATTGACACAATCATATGCTTCTTGTTACTCTTTTTTATTGATTCCCTTATATTGTATTCTCCCCCTTAGATATTGTGTACTCTCCCACATAGATATTGCACTCAATTTTTATGGTCCTTTGTTATCTTTCTTGACTACTTCAAATTATCAAATTATTGACACAATCATATAGATATTGCACTCAATTTTGGTGGTCCTTTTGTTTATCTTTCTTTACTTCAAATTATTGACACTTGATCATATAGATATCATATAGATATTGCACTCAATTTTGATGGTCCTTTGTTATCTTTCTTGACTACTTCAAATTATTGACACACCCATATGCTTTTTTGTTACTCTTTTTATTCCTTCCTTATTTCTATTCTCCCCCTTAGATATTGTGTACTCTCCCACATAGATAGTGTCACTCAATTTCATTGGCTCTTATTTTGAAGTCAAATATATTGTATTCTCCCCCCTTAGATATTGTGTACTCTCCCACATAGATATTGCACTCAATTTCATAGGCTCTTCTTTTGAAGTCAAATAAGTGACAATAATTTACAAGAACTATCCCTAATTTGTTTCTCACAAGTTCAAATGGTTCTCTAACAAGATAATTTACAAGAACTATTACTAATTTGTTTCTCACATATTCAAATGCTTCTCTAACAAGAGGCTTTGTGGGTATGTATTCCATCTTCACTATTTTCTCAAAGACTTGTTGTGTGAGGAAGTGATACTTTATGATGATATGTAAATAGTAATTGAAGAAAGTATAATATTTTATTTTTTGAAAATTATTATTACACTTCTATTGAAACACTTAATAGATATATAGATTTACCTTAATATCTTGTAGGGCCCATTTCATCCAAAACACTCAAAAAAGAAATTTACCTTACCTTAATATCTTGTAGAGCCCATTTTCATCCAAAAACACTCAAAAAATAAGTAACTACTATGTATTCCACTTCTACTCACTCAAAAAGAAATTTACCTTTAATATCTTGTAGAGCCCATTTCATCCAAAACACTCAAAAAGAAGTAACTACTATGTATTCCACTTCTACTCTAGATAGATAAAGCAACAACTCTTTCTTGCTTAACCATTAAACCAAAGACTCTTCTAAAGTAGAATTATACATTGTCCACTTGTACTTTTCACAAGCCTAGTTGAATCTCTATATGTTGTCAATGTAAATTTCTCACAAGTAAATTTTGTCAATGTAAATTTCTTAACTTCTACAAGTTCTATAGGCAGAGTTTGTAAAAGGCAGTGCAGCCTCTCGGATCTCATCCTTTATGAAAGGTGACATATCTAGTAAATGCTCCCTACGATCGAATCTCTAGAATAGATCTAAATATAAGTTCTTCATTTTAATATCCATAAAACACAACCACTTTAAGGTAAACCGTGTACATGTGTCATTTCTCCCACAAACTAAAGGCTTTCCTCCCATTAATTTTAGATGTGAATTCTAGACCATAAAACTTTTTAAGTCAAACTTTAAGATAAACCATGCACATGTCATTTACCTCATGATCTTGTTTCATTTCTCCCATGTCGTATATATATTTTTTTATTGAATTTTTTTTTCGGGGATAAGAAAACCATTAAATATGGTTGAAAAAATGGAAATTATGCATATAAGTTTCTTGCTATCCCAATCCAGGGGAAAGCGATGATTACATATGTATTTTCCAATATTGCGACTAGCAAAGTCATCCAAAGGAAAATGAATATACCGGGAAGAACAACAAACAACAAGACATATTATATTGGATTGATAGAAGGCTTGGGAACAACGAGGGAGTATGGATCAAATGGAATTATAGTTTTCACCAATTTTGAATTTGTGTGCAATCGGATGAATGGCGTGTGCCAAGTTAAGAGCGAGAGGCTAAAATAACTACATGGAATAGCAAACAATATTGTTAGCCAATTTCAATTTTTTAGTATAAGGCATTGTACGGATGTGAATAAGATGTTTCATGATCTATTGCATGGGGAAATGCCAATTCATCATTCACCTATCAAAGATGAATTAGAATTATACAAAGCAATGCCAATGCAAGATTCATCTCTCAAAGATGAATTGGTTTTGAGATGCTCTTTTTCAAAAATTCAAGATTCATCTCTCAAAGATGAATTAGTGTTGAAACACTCTCCTTCAAAATTTATTGATGGACATTGTAACATATCTTGGATACGTGTGTGTTGTGTACTTATAAATGCGTCTTTTTTTAATTACCATGTGTTTTTTTTCAATTATATACCAAGTGTGCATCCCACCACACCATGTAAAGTACAACTTGGTGAACTTCACATTTGTAACAAGTGGTGAACTTCACATTTTCTATCAAAATTAAAATGCGGGGACTTCCACAAATTTTTTGTTTAAATGGAGTTTTGTTTAAATGTAGTTTCACTTCTTTTTTAATGACCATGTGTTTTTTTCAATTTTATACCAAGTGTGCTCCCACTATGTAAAGTGCAATTTGGTGAAATTATCATTTTTATAAATTTTTTTTTGCTTAAATTTAGTTTCACACATCAAATTAGTGCTTTGAAAGTAGTGTTCTACATAATTTGTGTACACTAAATTACATTAATTTTCTGAAATTTTATTTTTTGTGTAAATGTCCACCAATAGATATATATATCATGGAGGATGAACGATGAAGATCAACGGAATCCCATATGGTGGATCGGGGAATCGAGGGGATGTTCATGGTATTTAAATATAATCTTAAATATTCATACATGTGTGTACATATGGAATTGATTTTTTTATTAACTTTGTGAGTTAAATTAGTTGTTAATAAGTTTCATTTTTTTATTTTTTTAGGAGCTAAGAAGAGAAGGGTCTCTACTCCATCCATGGAGCATGCCCATGGTTCACCCAAAGTCGTGGTATGGTTCACGCAATTTAATCAATGAATATGTATATGTATTTATATGTACACATAAATGTATTTTTTCAATTGATTATAAATTCGTATTTGTTTATGAAGCTTCTCTCTCGTCTCATGAGATTGGTGGTGGTTCTAATCCCCTTAGAGGGCCATCAATGAGTGGTAGCGAAAGTTACGTGAAGGTGGTGATATTTATTCCCCCTCGAGTCCAATCAACAGTCTGGTGGTGTTGGTTCTCGACAGGGGTCATTCGGGTCTCAACGAGCTTTCAGTGGTGGAGAAGATGCTAACCAACCACGTCGAGGTTGCCATCAATTTCAATATTTTTTCATTGAATTTGAACAAATCTGTTTACATGTTTTTTTTTTTCTAATATACAAAATTTCATATATATTGATGCAGAGGCTGAAAATGTTCCAAATATTGGTCAAAATAGATGCAGGGCAAAACACTACATTAAAGAAGAAGGTTGTCTACCCACCACAACTTATTCGGCCGACATTTCTAATATACCATGGGAAACAAACATGGCGCAATGCATCTTAAAAAGGTGTGAAAAACTTCATGCAAAATTGCAGAGAGATCTCGTGACTTTGACTCTACTCTCTGAGAGTCGACAAAGCATCGAAATAGTTACACATTCATTGGGTGAACTTGTAAATGTGTACAAAAAATCTTGGGCCAACGATCGATACATTTGTAGAAGTGATGAAAAAGAGAAAGGAAAGAGTAATGGGTCTCGATAAATGGGAGGATGTAAAACAAAGAGTTACAAAAAATATGGTGAAGTCAATGTTTAATTTCAAGGAAGGGCCAAAAAGAAAAATGTCGAAGGTGAAATATTTCAAGCACCCAAATATAGCTCACTATTTGTATGATAGGCACCTTGCAACCTATGGAAGGCTCCCATGGAACGACGAGGTTCCTATTTATTTTTTCACAATTGTTTTTACGCATTTGGATATGAAACCCAAAATACAATGACCTTCCGTCAGAATTTTTTTGGTACAGGGGAAAGGTCAATTGTATGACCGTAAGGGTGCTAAGCGAGATGTGGAGTTGCCTCGCCCTGAGCCGCCATTGGTGAGTCAGACATTTTCGGGTCGAAACTCTGTAGTCATAGATGGATGCGACTTCTCAAATAAGTCGAGAAGCAAGGGATGTCATGATCGACAATGTTTACGAGGGATTGGGTGGAGTCGATGTTTGTCTAAATCGATAAAGAACACATGAAAATGCACGTGCCAATTTTGTGTATTGTACGGATGAAGAGATTGACAACATGAATGTTGAAGATCTCCGAATATATGCAAAAAAAATTGTCGCAATGGTTTTCAAGACCTAATTCTTCATGAGGAAGAGGGCACGAGAATGGTATGTGTTAATGACCTTAGGGTTCAATTATTTTAACATGTATACATGTGTACAATTTGTAATAAATACATGTGTATGTAAATGTATACATTTATTTGTATGTACATTAATCTAACAAAAATGTATCATTATATGTTAAAACACCATTTGCAGTTGTCAAGCATGATGAATGATGAAAATTTTAATATCACATTCGGGACCTCTAGTTCAAACAATGCAGATAGGTCTCACCATCAAGATATGTTGGCAAATATTAGTGTTTTTTAAGTAATATTTTTAAAATAAATCATTGTGCACACATGTACATGTATGTATATATAATGATAAAATGTTTTAACATATTCCGATTTTGTCCGATGTTTTTGGGATGGCGGTACCTTCTTCTTCATTGGGAGATGTACCTTCTACTTCCTCAGGAGATGAGCCACAAGTATGGACAATTTTTTTCACTTTTTAAAAATTTATGTTTAAGTTTTATATATATATATATATATATATATATATATATATATATATATTCCACCTCAAAAAGTTCCATTAAAAATTGATATATATATATATATATATATATATATATATATATATATCTTGAGTTATTTTAAATTTTTTGAATTTAGGTTCCTATAGAAGATTTATTTAATCCACGGACACTAGCAACGGAGATAGGAACATCCACACCATTTCAACCATTTGAACAAGTTGTCTAACTTTTTTTTAATATTATTGAAAATAAGTTTATATATGTACACATGCATTTTCATTTGAAAGTTTTTTTAATATATATATATATATATATATATATATATATATATATATATATATATATATGTATATTGTACGACGTTTATCGTTGCGGATGTTCCCATGGGGAGGGGGCGACTTGTAGCGAGTGAACAAATGGAGAGGGAACCTCGTGAGGGTATTGCATGACTTTCTTTTTTTTTATGTTTTGTTTTTTTACATGAAAGTTCTATATATATTCACACTCATTTTTTAAAACATCAAATTTTAATGTTCAAGTACATGTGCATTGTGTACGGGTTTCCCATGCTTCACATGATAGTGCGCGGATTGAGACCTTGATAAGAAAGACGCTAGATCCTGTAGAAATTTGCTGAATAAATCACTTATTCAATGGAGATTAATCTGATCACACATCAATTTCGAATTGCATGCATAACACATAATCTCTTCTACAATTAATTGTCACATGCGGAAAGAATAGAAGCGATAGCACATCAATTCATCACACACATTAACATAGTATGTATGGGGAAAGCTTATAGCTGAAAACCCCTAGCTATTACTCGTATATTAGATGGAGATAACATGCAGCAAATACATAGCACAATACTCCTCACAAGTGCTCGATGCCTATCTCATAAAGCTACACACAAACTAGCTTGATTTTTTGAACAAGTCACGGGGTTCAAAACTCATCCACTAATTACTGCGCTCTATTACGCGATCAAGGCTCGGTCTAATGAGATATCCAAGGTTCTAATCTCCCTTGACTTGACAGATACGCAATCATCATGGGCAATTTCCTCCAAGTGTGGTGCAAATCTCATGCACAACCAATGTCTAGCCCGATAGCTAACTCAACCCTTTCATCTACCTCTTTCACTTGTCGCCACCAGACTCGTCCATGCACTGCGAGTTAAAGCCGATGTGTTCTTTAGTTGAATAATGAGTTAATAATTAGTGAATTAAATAATATTTAATTCACCCAACTCATCTCTAGTGTATTAGCCGATTAAACTAAATACAACTAGTTCAACTAGTTAACCGAACACCATCTCCATTAATTGTCGCATCAACTCCACCCGAACTCGCCACTTGAGCTCTAACCTGAAGTCAACCATGCATTAGCTCACACCTAACCCATAGGAAAAAGCGTAAATCCTTACGGCAGCTGCATGCCCCACCTCCGGGGGTCAAAGCGAAGTGCTCAAGAGAGTAAAGCTGAAGTTTAGAGTCCAAATATTATTAAGGGTAAATAATATTTGATCATGTCATATTTTTAACCCCGTTAGTCTAAAAATAGACTTCGACCTAAATGCTAAAAATAGAGGTCCATCTATTTTTACCAACATGACCAATCCTCCAAGAATAGCATACGCAGCTCTGGGTCCATGATCCATATGTCTAAAAATAGACATAGTCTAAAAAATAGACTTTGCGCCAAAAATAGCTCTCGAGCCCACTTGGTGAAAGCGACTTCATTTCACCAAGCTCCATCATCTTGTTGCATTTTCAACGGATCCATCTCTATTTGATGGACATGATTTGTAGATTTGATTTCAAAATTTAGATAGTCTTAAATTTTCTTTTTTTATATATTATTTAGATGCACTCATATATATATATATATATATATATATATATATATATATAACTTGATACAGTTTGATACTTGTGAGATCTACAATTTTTTGGACATATTTTATTACAGTGTTAATATAATTTGTTTTGTTCCAAAAAGTTAAGTTTTGGATGGTTTTAGTACTTTTGGCATGTGAATGTGAAGTAATGTTGTTATATAATTTGTTTGGTTTTTTAAAAACTTTTAAGTTTTGGATAATTGAACTACTAGTAATGTTGTCATCTATAAATTAATGTTGTCATCTGAACTACATTTGGCATGTTATGTAATGATGTGCTATAATTTGTTTTGTTTTTTAAAATTTAAAGTCTTTTGCTTTTGAAACTACATTTTGGCATGTTATGTAATGATGTGTTATAATTTGTTTTGTTTTTTAAAATTTAAGTTTTGCATGCTTGAAGTACATTTGGCATAGTGAAGTAATGTTGTGATCTATAATTTTTTCGCTAAATTAAAAGTTTAAGTTTTGGATGGTTTCAATCTACATTTGGCATGTGATATAATGTTAAATGTTTTTATTGGATAGTTGAACTATAATTGGCATGGCATGTGAAGTAATGTTATGTATGATATAATCAAAAAGTTTTTAAAACTCAAAGTTTTGAATGTTTTCAATCTACATTTGGCATGTGATATTTAATGTTTTAATGTTGCACGATATATAATCAAAAAGTTTTTTAAAACTTAAAGTATTAGATGGTTTCAATCTACATTTGGAACATGTGGTATAATGTTAAATTGTTTATATTGGATAGTTGAACTATAATTGGCATGGCATGTGAAGTAATGTTGCATGATATATAATCAAAAAGTTTTTTAAAACTTAAAGTTTGGATGGTTTCAATCTACATTTGGCACATGTGATATAATATTAAATGCTTTTTATTAGATAGTTGAACTACAATTGGATGGCATGTCAGGTAATGTTGTGATATAATCAAAAAGTTTTTAAAAACTAAGTTTTGGATACCATTTTAATCTATTTAATGTAAACCTTTAATTTTGATTTAATGTTAAATGCTTTAAATGTAAATCCCTTTAATTTTGATTTAATGTTAAATGTTTTAAATGTCTTTGATATAATGTTAAATGCTTTTGATCTAAGTTTTTGATGGTTTCAATCTACATTTGGCCTATGGAATACCCCATGCGTAGACAACGAGATGCATTGCAAAAGGGGAGGTGGAGGTAGGGGTGGAGCGGGCAGGGAGTGATGGCTCTCGCCCGCCTCTTTCAATCCATGACACATGTGGGCACCCTCCTTCAGCAAAGATTCCACTTCACCCAGTGCTATGGTCGGACCTCGAATTACGGTGACCATTTCTATCTTTTTTTCGGGAGGAGCCCCCAAGATGAAGGTGCCTCTGGTTCCGAGAATCGGCGGAGAAATTCCACCATCCCAACCCATTAGCCCCAAGACACCAGGAAGTCGGCATCTCTTCCGATCAAATCCGGCTCGACGAACTCCAACGAACAATGGCGCAAGCAGCAGCGACTCGGCTGTGTGGAGAAAAATCTCAAAGACGACTTCGCTCCTCTTCCACTCGGAGAGCTCCTCCCCGGCACTCCAAGGGGAGTAGGCGATGATCCGGAGGACTATAGTTGTCCAATTGTGGAGAGAATCCTCCTACACACATCAATAGCTAGCTTGATGTCGGGTGCTCTTTAGATTTTTTTAAAGTTTTTGTCATGTTTTGCAATCATCGTGCTTACGAACACTCTATGTCTCGTTGGTTTCCCGATATTGGGCGGCATCTTCCCGGGCTAGTTTCTCGGTCATGGGCAGCCCCCTTTTCTATTTTTTTGATTCGGACTCCCCTCCGATTGTTTTGATTTAATCAAAAAAGAGTAAAAGAAGTAGCTATATGTATTTGTCCCTTTAATTTTGATTTAATGTTAAATGTTATAAATGTTTTGATATAATGTTAAATGTTTTGATCTAAGTTTTGGATGGTTTCAATCTACATTTTGCCCTATGGAAGACTCCCATGTGAAGTATTGTTTTGATTTAATCAAAAAAGAGTAAAGAAGTTGTACATTATCCTTTTAATTTTTATTTAATGTTAAATGTTAAATGTTTTTGATATAATATTAAATTTTTTTGATCTAAGTTTTGGATGGTTTCAATCTACATTTGGCCTATGGAAGACTCTCGTGTGAAGTATTGTTTTTATTTAATAAAAAAGAGTAAAGAAGTTGTACATTATCCCTTTAATTTTGATTTAATGTTAAATGTTAAATGTTTTGATATAATGTTAAATGTTTTGATCTAAGTTTTGGATGGTTTCAATCTACATTTGGTCTAGATGGAAGACTCCCATGTGAAGCATTGTTTTGATTTAATCAAAAAAGTTTTTTAAAATTCAAGTTTTGAATGGTTGAAGTACATTTGGCATCTTAAGATTGCTTTTTATCTCTACATACTCTTGTTTGAGTGAAAAAAAATCCAATAAGAAGAACATAGCTTTTCTAGAACATATATATATAGAATCCAATACATATAACATTTTTCATCAATGCACATGTATAGAAAAGCTACTTTCAGTTGATACTAGAGCACGTGCATGTACTAAAACAATTTGTACATGTGCAAACACTTGCACAAATAACATAAGCAGCTCAATTTTTAGTTGAGTACTGGAAGTTATAAAACATAGTTAATCCAAAGAGAATAAATTGTTAGGCAGTTCAATCAAAAAAATTCCAATGGAATGCCATCTTCAATAATCCGTTCATGATCGGATTTTGACATTTTCTATTTCTTAATTTTCTTTTTTTTCTTTGATTGAACCTCTATCAACTTTATGCATGCTGCACACACCAAGTGACTATATTGACAACTTATGAAATCAAGTTCATAGTCTTCAAAGTAAACAAAATCTCCACTTTGATTATTTTGTCTGAAAAAATAACCTTTCAGTATAATAGATCCTCTTTCATATTGAAATCCGTGATCATTATAGTTTTCTAATAATTTTATTTTCTGTTCAGTGCAACGTATCAAATAATACTTCACATTTTCATCGTTGTCAATAGGTGCAATTACAGCAAAAACATCTCCTGCACAATAAAACAAACTAAACAAAATTATACATATATTTAAATTTATTTCTAGATCTTTAAATCATTAGAAATAAATTCAAATGTTACCTTCTCTAACAAGATCAGAAACTCGATCACCATCAGATGATATTGTAGTTTTCTCTGATTGCATTTCTTCAAACATTGTAACAAACATTTTTCCCTTTGTATTTAGCTATGTATGTTTCCAATCGTTTACATACATTTTGTTTTCACAAACGTGATTGGATGTTGTGTTGTCTATGCAAACATGACAAAAACAAGAATATTTTCTTTTATCCAATGCAAACACATTTATGGATGACTTTGTTTTAATTGAATGCAATTTTCTAGTCCCTTTTATTGTTTCAGCGTCATTTCCAACTGATCTATCTACGTCTTCAATCCCAATATGCCACAAAAACCTTTATATGGAAAATTCAAAAAAGAATGAAAATATGATATCAAAATACAATCAAAGATAATCATTGCACGATAAAATTAGATTTCCAATAAAAATTAAATTGAATGGACCTTCGCACTTCCCTTGATGGGTTAGTCTCATGGCTTAGAGCAGCGATGCACCATTGAACAACTTCTTTCGCATCCACAAGTCGGCTTGCAGAGGGGTTCATTTGATATCTTCGAAGTGCTCGTTTTATGCATGCCCCTGCACCGTCATCTTCTCATTTTCCATGGCCAGTCTCAAAGAAATTCCAACAATGTTTAATGCAGGTTTTCTTATGAAGACAGCACAACCAAAAGAATGATCGTGCATATTTGAATTGACCTGCGCATCCGTCTGACCATATCCAATGTTCATTGAATGTTATTCCACGATTTTTCAAGGAATCATAAATTTTTCCAAAACAATGTTGTACAAAATATGTATCATGTGTACGTTCGTCACTGATATAAAAGTGATATTCTTTAATGATATATCAATTTTCACTTGTGCTTTCTATATGATCGATGTTTTGTTCAGCATGTCTATATAGAATATGGATGAGCATGGATACTTGGTCAGAATGATAGTATTCACTTAAAATTTCTTTTTGTGGAACAAATGTGTAGTTTTCTGCAAAATCAATCACTGACAAAATGGTCCCTGGTGGAAAAAATTCACGATATTTTTTGAATTGCAAGTCTTGCCATCGAGCTCTATGGGAATGCTTGGTTTATTTGTAAATTTTTGCCTCAAACTTTCTCAAAAAGTCTATCACAAAAATTTCGTCTTCTCGTAATTCAATTCTTTTAACACTATTTTCACCTTGAATCGATGTATGGATATATTCATATCTCTTTCATTTCACTTTCATGTTGGACAATGATTGATCATTTATATCAGTACGATATTTGTTTTGAAATTTAGTCAAATTTCCACAATCATCGTATTTTTTACCACCAACACATTTCTTTTTGTAAAATAGTTCATCGCTTTCTCTTTCACATAGAATTTGAGATATGAAATCACGGATAATGGAAGGAGGAGGTGAATCCTTCCATAATGTTCTACCAAAATCAAGGAATGTGTCATAATATAATTCAAATTCCACATGATAACAACAACAACAAGTGTCGCGTACGGTGATAGGTTTTACATACCATGGTTTTTGTTGAACAAAAACACTGATTGAAACATGAATTTCACGATTCTCTTCTTTGAACTTGTTGAATAACTCTATCTGAGTGGTTTCCAAGAAATATTTTTCACGTTCTTTGTACTGATTTCATGTTATTCTTCTTCGCATCACATCCCCTGCATTTGGCGAAACACGTGAATTTTTCTTCCAATATTCACATACTATTTTTTTAACATGTTCTCCAAGTCTATCTTTGTATGGTTGCCTACAAATAGCTCTCTAACAAGTGAGTTCATCATTTACATCTATTTGCAACCGAAATTTTCGATGTTTGTGCAAAGTTTTTCGTGAGGTTCCTAATGCTCATGCCATAGATTTTACCAAGCGATTCTCTTTAGTACTTGATGAAACCACTGCCATATGTATTGCTCTACGTATAATTGAAAAAAAATTCTATCTAGATCTCCTTATTGAATTTAGAGCACTACTTATATTTTGTATCACATTTTCCTTCATTTTTTTATCTTTGGTTGATTTTCGAATACCCAGTAGTGTCGTAGCTTCTTTTAATTTCCTTAATGATAGGAGACCTTTCAACATTTGAGCTTGAACTGTCACCTGCTCCTTTATGAAATATGTTTCAAAAATGTGGTTAACACGATATCGTATATAATGGTCAGGTTTTTTATCTCCATATGTGTGACTGTCAACATTTTCTAACATCTCATCATCGACATTGATTTCATCTGTACATATTCGAATAAATAGTACATAATAAGTTTACATATTCAATAATTAACTAAATTAATAAATATATGTATAATTTCAATAATACGCGCATGTGTTCAATATATATATATATATATATATACCTTGTGATTCAATTTCTTCACTTGAATTTCTTTCAATATTTTCACCATCTTCAATCATTGGTTCAATATCTCTTTCACTTTCTCTTTCAAAATTTTGTATCTCATCATCAATGTTTTGAGGAATATTTCTCTCTATTTACATTGCAAAATATTTTTCTTGAATTAGTTCATCAAATAAAAATTAAGCTTCACATTTTACACTAGGAAAATTTTAAATATATCAATAGATCATAATATTTGTATTTACATACCTGCTTCAATTTCTAGTTGAAGTTGATTTTCCCCTTCAATATTTGAGAGTGCTTCTATTTTTCTTTTGCGAGATTGTCTCGTCTCTTCTCTACGTTTCTCAGGGTTTCTTTTTCGATCATATTTTTTCGCACAATTCCTTCGATTCCCCATGATAATAGAGTATGAAGTTCAAAAAATTTCCTTCAAAAATTTAGACAATAACTCAATTAGAAAAAGCATCACAAAAGATTTAAATTAAAAAAAAAAAAAAGCTCATTTAATTTTTTTTCAAAAAATATATACTCCAATCCAAAACACTAATTTTAAAAAATCCAAGAAAAAAATGTCTTATAAAAATGAAACGAAGCTCAAAAGATTTACTTCAACTCAAAATACATACTCTAAAAATTCGAAATTAAGCCCAAATCTATACTTTCAAAAAAAATAAAGAACAAAAAACATCTAAAAAAATGTATCACATACCTCCAAGAAATGTCCTTTGAATGTACGTCCAAGAAAATTCCTTAAACCCAAAACAATTTTTTGCAAAATCAGACCGCTTCCAACAAATGTCTTCCAAAAAATGTCTATAATATGCTAGAAATGTGTAACATTTAACGTCTATAGTATGCTAGAAATGTGTAACTTAATTGCGTCCAGAGACACTCTATAACCCAATATGGGAGAGATGGGAGAGATGTCACTTAACATTAAATTTAAAAATATTAAAATAATGATTTAAATTGATAAATTAAAAATAATAATAATAAAAATAAAAATTAATGTCGGCCATAAAATACTTCAATTTGCACCTTAATTTTAAGTAGCCTTATATAGAGATATAAAATAACTAAAAGTAAAAAGGAATAATTTACTTTTTAATATGAAGAAGATATGTAATAAAATGGAATAATTTACCTTCTTATTTACAAGAACGGTTATGGATTTATATTAGGTCTTTGGCATGAATGCCTCAAAACAAATTACAAGCTTTGGGGGCACTTCCCAATTTTTCTCGCCTATCGAGATGTCTATGGCGCTATAATTAATATGTCGGTGCTTCTTACAAATATTTATCGCCTCAATCTCCGAAATTTTCCCTAACTTGTGGATAAAAACAAACTGTTGTAATAAAATGCAGTAAAACATGAGATAAGAAATTAAGGAATAGGAGCCCATTAATCTTCCCTGTCACTTAAAAGAGTGTCGGCGGAAAGGACAACTGCTTTTTTGGCTTCTATATCCGCGTCCTTATTATTCTCCCACAAAACATGGAAGAATTTAACCCTTTGGAGAGTTTTTGATATTGTTTTAATTCGCTTCACCAATCTAGCAAATCTAAGATCTCTAGGAACATAAATGTCCACTAAGGATTTAATGATGGATTGAGAGTCACCTATCACGATTACCTCTTTGATGCCAAGATTTTTTACTTGCATGAGGCCTTGGAGAGAGCAAGTGCTTCAGCGTGAATGCTTGTGGAATGACCCAAGCCCCAGGAAAAACTGTGGTCGATTCTACCCTCCAAATTCTTAATAACCCCACCAGCACCACCTTTCCTGGGATTGCCTTTTGCAACCCCATCAAAGAACAAGGAGAATGTGGCTTGCTTAATGAGCCATTCTAAAAATTATTTCTCATTGAGTCTAATTTTCCAATCTTCACTTATCTTATTTTGCTTTGTTTACACAGAGATTTTAAAGCCCATCATGTTACCCCATTCTGTGTCTTGTTGGCTTAGATTGGCTGCTTTGAGGTCTCCACCCAAGCTTTCTTTCAATTGGATTTTAATCTTAACTATGACAATTTTCCCGTCTGCTCTGTCTCTGAAAGTTCTATTATTCCTTTCAAGCCATATTTTCCAACAGATTATTTTTGGAAGTGAGAGACAAATGGCTTTGAAGCTGTTATTTTTAGGGAGCCCCCCTGGGCATTGTGTAGCCAACTGGCAAAAAGATCCGGTATGGAACTCAGAAGAATGAAGCTGTTGCCCCAAGGGGCCAGAGCCTCATGCCAAACATCTGCAGAAAATTTACATTCCAGCATAATGTGACGAACGTTCTCTTCGTTTTCACAGCACATCCAGCATCTTGAGGGACCTTGGAAACCTCTTTTTTTTAATCATCCGCCAAGTTGCCGCAGTGGCACATCGCCGTGGGGCATTTCCAAATATTTCTCATATCCCAGGGCGACAAAGTAAGTGTTGGATTGGCCCCAACCACGCTTGTCCAATAGCGTTTCATGCAGCGGAGCCATGCCGTGGAGGAGGGCAAGCAATGAATTGAACTCTGTCTTCAATTCCACAGGGACGTGAATGTCCTTCCATCCCGTCCAGCGAAAATCAACCCAAAGAGAGATGTCCCATAGCGTGGATAAGCCTGTGTTTGCCATCCAAATATGTAGAGGATGCAATGAAGGAACATCTGCCAGAGGCGGATTTTCCATAATTTTGTCATGCCAAAGGTCAATTAATTTACCATTTCCAGGGATCCAATATGCTTGGGATTGGATCAGAGGAATGGCCTTCGAACAGATTTTGGCCAATTGCGTGCCAGCGATAGGAAGAGGACTGTCTAAGCAATGAATCCTCTGTCCTTTAAAATATTTATGCCATAACACCTTCTGTGCCAAACCTAGCTTGGGAGCCATTATTCTCCAAAACATTTTTGCTCCCATTGCTATATTTTGAGCTCGGAGTGATTTAAAATTCAGACCACCTTCCAAGGGAGGTTTAGTAACATTGTCCCAGCTGACCAAAGGGATTTGATTTTCGTTATGTTTGCCTCCTTTCCAGAAAAAACCTCGAATGAGCTCCTCCATCTTCTTGAGGATGCCAATGGGAGCCAACAAAACTGAGAATTTGAAAATAGGAAGGCTATTGAGGACTGCTTTGATCAGCATTGTCTTACCAACAATATTAAGCCAGGAGAGTCCCCATGCCTGGATTCTAAGTTTGAATTTATCGATCAGTGGGAGTCAATCTCTGCTGAAGGCGGATTTTTGAAAAACAGGAAGTCCCAAATATTTGAAGGAAGTCCAATTAGCTGAGCCTACAAAATCTAGGCATTTGGAAATAGCTCTTAGAATGTGGAATGAAATGTTCCAGCTATAGATATGACACTTCCCTTTGTTTATTTTTCTGCATGTGGCATCACAGCAGTCATCTAGAACTTCTTTAAGTTTGGAGGCAGAATGCAGAGAGGCTATGCCCAACAACAATGAATCGTCAGCAAACAAAGCATGGTTGATATTTTTTACACCTCTGGCTATATTAAGTCCCAGAATTTCTTTATCAAGTAGCTTCTTGTTCAAATAAAAACTCAACACAGATGCTTGGAGAACAAAGAGTAGGGGAGAGAGAGGACATCCTTGACGAAGACCTCTTGTAGCTTTGAAGAAACCCGCAACACGCCCATTCACCAAGGGGGCTATCTAGGGCTCAGAGATACAAGCACGGATCCAGTTAATGAAAATAGCCCCAAATCCAAACTTGTGCAAAACCCCAAGAAGGAAGTTGTGCCTAACTCGATCAAAAGCATTAGCGAGATCAAGTTTAACAACCATTCCTTTTTCTTTATGCTGAATGCTTGAATGGATCGTCTCTTGCACAAGAATGAAATATTCAACAATCTGCCTTCCATGCACAAATCCACCTTGATTTTCCAGAATAATTTTTGGAAGGTTACCTTTCAACCTGTTTGCTATCACCTTGGTTATAATTTTGTATCCAATGTTGCATAACGAAATAGGTCTAAATCTGTTAAAGACATTGGCTCCCTTTTCCTTTGGAATGAGGGCGAGGAAAGTAGAGTTTGTGTTGCCCCCAATTTTCTGGCAAGCTCGAGATTTCAGATCCATTTTGTGTAGATCCTTTTCCACTATGCCAACAAGATTGAAGAAATCTTGCTGTGAATCCATTTGGTCCGGGGATTTTGTCGGGATCCATATCAAAATGGGCAGCCTTTATTTCTTCTCTAGAGACCTTTTCCTTTAGGGACTGATTCATCTTGGATTTAATCTCTATGGGAAACACAACCAAGAATTTAGAAGATTGATTCCCCACACCTTCTTTGCTATACAGGCTTTTAAAATGGATGAAGGTAGCCTCTTTAATACTCATGAAGTCCTTGTGAGTAGAGGACTCTCCTTGATTTCTGAAATGGAATTGAAGCTTCTTCTCGCATGGGCTTGCTTGTGGAAGAAATATGTATCTCCCGCCTTAAGGCAAAGACTGCAAGATTTTTTCCTCCAAAATTCTTCCTCCCTTATGAAACTTTTGTTGAAGGTTAGTCTCCCTGTCGAGGACTTCTTTAGTAATGGCAGCATCTTCCATTTGATGTTGATGGGTCTCAAGTTTGGCTTGAGCATGTTCCTTTCTATAGCCGGATTGGGAAGGGTTTTGACCTAGCATTTTAACTCTGCTTTCAATCTTCTGAACTTTTCCTCCCAAACAAAGAAGGGTGAGCCATTTACAGGGCAGTCACAACTTTCCTTGAATCTTTCCATGAAGTCCGGGTTTTTAATCCATAGAGGGCTAAATCTAAAGGGAATAGGACCCAGATCCTTTTGGCTCAACAACTCAAGCATGATTCGCTTATGATCTGAGACACTGCAAGGGAGGATTTGCATTCTAGTCTCTAGTCCTAGAAGCATAAATGAACTTTGAACAAGAAATCTGTCTAATCTAGTAGCAATATGACCTGGACCAACTCTTTTTTTTGACCAAGTGAACTTACCTTTTAAGGGTTTGATGTTGAGTAGATCCCAATCTTGCATGAGGTCCTCCACCCATTCCCTTGCCGAATCTCTCACTATGCTGCCTCCTCGCTTCTCAGCCATAAGAAAGGTGAGATTGAGGTTGCCAGCTATGATGTTGTTTTCCAAGTTCTCTATGTCTACCAGATTTATGATAGAATCCCAACATTTTTTCTTCTCTCCTGCATTAACCGAGACATATACATTGAAAAGGCTAATTACCTCCTTTGTTTCGATATGCTGGAGTTTCAGATATAGCCAGTGAGTGTTTAGGATCTCAGTGACCAGCAAGTATTTGCTTATGTTCCATAGAGTGCCAAGTCCACCTGATGCTCCTCGAGCAGAGACGGCCTGGCCTCCACCTTTATTCCAAAATTTCTAACTTGTTTGGAGGAAGACTTTGTCCTCCATTTTTGTCTCCTTGATTAGAAGAAAGTCTGGAGTTTCTATCCGAAGCATGCTTCTCATGGCTTCTTCTTTCACTTTACTTCCCAATCCTCTGCAGTTCCAGGAGACGACCTTCATCACTTACTTTCTGGGAGTGGTGAGCTCCCTTGGAGCCCTGTGTCTGATTTCTTGTCATCTTGGGCGTTTTTGCCAATAGTTTCTCAAGAGTTGGTTGAGTACCTTGAAGTTTATCTTTGTATGTTTCTTGTTCTCTCTTTTCCCAGGCAGGGAGTCGACCTCTTGTCGATATTCTAGTCGAGATTTGTGATTCCCCTATTTCTCCTTCCTCCTCAGATTCCTCTGAGACTTGTTCCTCATTTTCAGCTTTTGCATGTTTTTCTTTAGATCTTTCTAAAGCGCTTTCACCCTGTTTCGATCCTGAGGGCGTCCCTTTGTCCGGAGTCCCTTTCTTTTGCATCTCGATCTCTAACTGAGAGGCCCAAATTTATTTACTTTCCCTTTAGGATTAGGGTTTTGCTGATCAGAGGCAGGCTGAGAACCTTTGTCGTTTGAGGCCCCAACAGCTTTTAGGTTTTTATTGGTCTTTGACAGCTTAACCTGGTTCCAGCCCTCCTCTTTTCCTTTCTCCACCTCGCCACTGCTCGGACGGCCTCTAGCGAAGTGATCATATACGTGGCATTTTCGACATTTGAAGGGAAGCTGCTCATAGTCGAGCTTTTGCACATGAGACCAAATTCCTACATTGATTTTTATTGCCTCTGGCAGACCCACCTCTAGATCAACCTCGACACAGATTCAGGGGCAATCATATTGGTATTTTTTATTTGCTCGATCAATAAATTTTCCCAAAGCATTGCCTATATGTTTCAACGAGTCCCAATTCCATCAGTGCACAGACATGTTTGGCAGCCTTACCCAAACTGGAACAGTCGTCGGGACATCTACTGCTGGGTCGAAGTCCGGCGTCCACTTGTTGAGATACAACCCCTGAGGTCCCATGAAATAAGGGCCATTCCTAAAGATCAGATATTTATCCTCTTTTGTGTTGAATTCAAACATAAAGTAACCCCTGCCCAGAAAGTAAGAGGTAACATTGTTCTTGATCAAAGGAACCCAGTTTTTCACCACCCAGGTCTCAATTGATTTAGGAGAGGGCCAAAGACCCATGAACTGTCCTACAAGGGCACAATTTTCTAGAGAGAGGGCCACCTGGATCGGCCCCTTAGGAGGCAGAGAGATCTCTGGGATGTCATCAAGTTTTTTCACAAACTTAGCCGCTTCTGTTTTCTTCTTCTTCGGGAGCGAGGCCAACAGAGATCTAAAGGCTTCGTCAGCAATAGGTGACGGAGGAGGTGGAGGAGGCTGGGGCGAACCCAGATCATCCATGGCTACTGATCCTTGGACTAGATCGTTGTCAGCGCAGCCAGCAGACTCGACGACGCAGGGGGCCGAAGCAGCAAACACAGGTCGAAGTAGGCCCAACTCACTAGTGGCCAGAGCTCGGGAGAGGGATAATTTCTTTTTTATTTTAAAAGGAATAATTTACCTTTTAGTATGAAGAAGAAATGTGATTTCTTCACTACTTAATATGGAGATTAGTACAAAAAATTAATTTAGGTTTTACTACTAGGAAAAAATATAATTTATTTAGTGCTTAATATGGAGATGATAAGAAGTAATATTATTGATATTACATTATGTGGAATTCATTATACATTTAGTTTATATATATATATATATATATATATATATATATATATATATATAACATAATTTTATATCTATTTTATATAGAAAAAAATAAAGTAATTAAATTAAAAAATTTCTTATATTTTCACTTTCTATAACTAGGAAATGTGTAATTTATTTTATTTTTAATATGGAATTGATATATAACATTTTAAAAATATCAATAACAAAGAAAAATTAATATGGAAATGACAAGAAATAGTATTATTGATATTACATGATGTGGAATTCATTCTACATTTAGTTTACATGTGATATATATATATATATATATATATATATATATATATATATATATATATATTTAAATGTTCATATTAAATAACATAATTTTATATCTATTATATATAGAAAAAATAAAGTAATTAAATTAAAAAAATTCTTATATTTTCACTTTCCATAACTAGGAAATGTGTAATTTATTAAAAATAATTAAATGTAATGAGGAGAACACTAATTATAAATAAAATATTTCAATGTCAATTACATATATATTAAAATATTTCAATATCAATTACATATATATTAAAATATTTCAACTTAATACTAGTCTAATCTAGCAAGGGTTAATAGGGATGAAATCTCTTTTCACTCTAAAAAATGTTTGCATCTCAAGAGATTTGAGCAATCCTCATTTTGATAATTTTATGTAATTTAACTGAGTCAAAATGTTTTATTAATAATTATAGCTATTAATTATTTTTATTTTTATTTTTATGTAAATGTAATTTGATGAGTCAAAATGATTATATTTAATAGGACAGAGCATTACAACATCTTTTTTTATAATGCGTTAGAAACATCTATGGACACAATAATTTCCGTATGTTTTTTTGCTTGTGTGCAAATGGTCCCTTATATAATGCTATGTGACCAAATTAGCTATGTCAAAATTAAATATTTTATTCAAACTAAATGCATAAATATTTCCACAATTCTCTCCATAATATCTACATGAATCTCCCAATAGATCTCTAATTCATACCTAGAACTCTGGAATTAGTTTACAACATTTTTTTTTTTTCTAAGGAAGTCTAATTCTATTAATGTGACATAAAGATACAAGGAGGCTCAGGCCTCTGCAGTGCTAGCCCAAGTCACGGGCAAAATTCATCAAAAAAGCCGAAAATTGCACTGCCCTTGTTAGGGAAACCAGTCTTTTAGAGAGGTTTTTTGCTACCCATGCAGGGGAAACCAGCATGAAAAGTAGAAGAAATACATCGTTGTTCATGTCCGAGAAAACATTACTGTCTAAGAAATCAGAAAAGAACCCAAACGAGTTAGGGCCGAAGACCAAAAACCAGCTAAAACCTGAGTGTCTAATTGTCATTTGGTGAAGGAGGAGGCTCTTCCACGATTAAGCATCTGTATTCGTCGCTGTCGTCTTCTGCAGCTTGTTTTGCACAGGTGGCGGCTTCAATACAGGTGGCGTCCTCAGCGTTGGTGGTAGTTTTAGAGAGGCGAATTTTGTTGCGGTCGTGTTCGCCCCCGAGCCAATCCTCACTGCTGTTGTCCTTGACTTTGCTTCTGCGACTAGAAGCGCCTTTCTCTATGGCAGTGGGAGCGCCATGATCCCCTTCATTTTTCTGCAATTTGGTGGACCAGAGGACATCGAAACTGGAAGGTTCCTCCTTAAAAGACACTGTGATGAAAGCAGTAATACGGGGTTTATCCATAGTGTAGGAATAATGGCACTGGGCGGAATGAGTGGTCTGGCGGAGAACAACCTGCTGAGAGGGTGGAGTGGAGGCAGTTGTTTCCATTTGGGGCAGTGTTGGAGAAGCGACATTCGAAAGTTGAGAACAGGGCTGCGAATGAGAGGCAAAGTTCGAGGGCGGGGAGCGAGACCGTCCTGCTGACCAAGCACGGCCTCGCCCACTTCGTGTTGCAGGGTAGCGGCCATGGGTATGCTCCGGCGAAGAGGAGGAGGTATCAGAACGGGACGAAGGAGGCATGCGAACAAATCTGCCACGGCTGCTGCCGCGACAACAACACATTCAGTGCCGCAGGCGAGGCATGGTAGCTTTGGGACGAGGACTATGAGGCTCAGACGTAGAAGAATTGAAGGACTCAGGATGCCAAAATGCAGAGGCCAAATGCAAGTTGTAATACAAGCTTTGTGAGAAATGTAAACCGGGCATGAACTCAATACAACAGAGAAGATTGCAACACCTCCCGGTATGCGTTCGGGAGCTCGGCTCCGAGATACCAGGGGGGCAGGTGCAACCCAGCAGAATAAGAGAAGAGAAATTGCAATGCAGCAGAGCAAACGGAGAAGAAGGTCGAATCTGAGAGCTCATCTTATAGAGACGGAGATAACATCGGCTCGAATGCAGAGTAAATGACCCATAACGTTCACTGCTGGATCCATTTATTGCAATTCGTGTGAGCTCGTGGGTGGCCCTGTGGCCATGCCACTTTCCAACCCTTGATCTCAGCGGTAAACCAGCCATGCGATCACCCTTAATTGACACCCGCATCCGGGAAATTAGTTTACAACATTAGAAATCATCATATAATTTATTAATTGTTCATGATTACGAGTAGGAGTCATTTCCCCCTTAATGAATACTTGTGACGCAATTATTCTCTTTTTCAAGTTGGTGCTTTGCACTGATTTCATTTTCTTTTTCAATTTTTTGTCTTCAATGTTTTCTTTTGTCTATTGTGATCTTTGGCCTTTTTCCTTCTTTGTCTTGGTTTTCTTCATCTTGTGGTTGCAAACATAAATAATTTTGAAGTCCATATCAAAAGATTATCATCCACCAAAATAAATGCAAGTTGTCTTTAGTGTGGCTTTTTGGAAGTTTTTTAGGTGGTTTTTTCCAATCTATTTTCTCTAAAATCCGGCAAGAATTTATTGAAATCACAAGTTTAATGGGTAACCCTTGCACAATCGAAGTGCTCTACGGGTTTTTCAGGGTGCTGAATCTATATATACAGTGTTGAATCCATATATACAGTCAAAAAACTAGTTTAAATAACACAAATCAAGATTTCACCTCACATTTTCAGCCGGAATCCGGCACCGGAAAGTCCAAAAAGTCGCACTAAAGACAATTCCAAATAAATGGGCCACTAGTGATTGTATCTACCCATTTTTTGGAAAACCTTTCCTTATGCATGGTTTATCAACCATCTTCCATCAAGTACATGTACCTTTTATCCCCTACATCATCATCATCCTCATCATTCATCGTTTTGGGTTTTCTTTGAGTTACTCATAACTATGCACTTATCTTCTTGCATCGAAATGCAAGCCAACCATGCAAAAAGTTCATTCAATCTATGATTTGATTTTTTTTTATGATTTGAGTTTTTTTTCACCTTGCATTACCATTAAGTGTGTACAATAAAACTATCTATCCTTCATGAGAGAAACGTTTGTCAACTCTAATAACAATCTCTTGCCTAACACTGTCAGAATTAACATAGTGGCCATCAAAATCTTCTCAAAGGTCGATGTTAACTTAGTAGCTGTCTAGAAACTTGACTTAGTAGCTGTATAGAAACTTGTAGTAACTAGGTAAGCCAAATGTCTTTGCAGTTTTCTTTTTCAGTGAACCACTTATTTTCTTTTGGGCTAGAGTTGGAGATTTATTTCCCCAAACCCTATCTCATTTTGTTGTTTCTTGCTATTGTATCAATAGATTTGTTCCCATGGCTCCTCCACCGTATTCATTGCTCCCCACAATTCCATGTCAAATAAATAGTTTAAGAGACTCACAACGTGGAAAATGCATAAATTGTTGTGAAAAATGCATAAATTTGCTGTGTTTACAAATCCAACTTATCTCCCATGAGGAAAGCATATACATGTTTGTTGACCTCAATCCAACTGCATCCTGGATTCTTGTTAATCCCCCTGCAACCCATCATTTTTCGCACCTTTTCACTGGCTTCCCACTTCCCAACTGCTGCGTAGATGTTTGACAATAGCACATAAGTTGCATCACTTTTAGGGTTCAACTCAAAAAGATGTTCTGCTACACTTTTCGCTAGCTCTATGTTATTATGGACTCGACAGTAACCGAGCACACATCCCCATACAAATGAATCAGGTTTTATTGGCATTTGGTGGATAAAGGCCTCTGCCTCGCGCAGGCGCCCAGCTCGGCCAAGAAGATCAACAATACAGCTATAATGGTCCATTTTAGGTGTGATGCGATAACATTGACTCATGGAATCAAAGTATTGTTGGCCCTCATCCACCAGCCCGGCATGACAGCACGCAGACAAGACACCAAGGAAAGTGACATGGTCTGGCTTTGAACCCGAGTGTTGCATTTGCTCAAAAATTTTGAGTGCTTTCTTGCCAAAGCCATGTATGGCACATCCTACAATCATTATTGTCCAGGAGACCACATCTCGTTCAGTCATTCTGTCAAACACGTTACATGCATCCTCTATGTTCCCACATTTTGCATACATGTCGACGATTGCACTAGAAACAAAAACATCGGACACTAATTCTCTCTTAATTACTTCTTCATGGATCTCCTTGCCCTGTTCCAAAGCCGCTAGACTAGCACACGCCGCGAGAACACATGCAAATGTCTTTGAATTTGGCCTTACGCCAGTCAACTGCATCTCTTGAAAAACCCTTAAGGATTTTTGGCTGTGGCCATTCTGTGTATATCCTGCAATCAATGCTGTCCACGAAAGCACATCTTTCTCGGGCATTTTCTGAAAGAGCTTATGTGCTTCCTCAACATGCCCATTCTGTGCATATCCTGCAACCATGGCCGTCCAGGAAACTGCATTTTGTTCATGCATTTTGTCAAATACATCGCGTGCATTCTCCATATTCCCACATTTTGCATACATATCAACAAGTGCATTCATCGCAAAAACATCAAACAGAAACCCACTTCTAATTATCTCTCCATGGACTTCCATGCCCTGTTCCAAAGCTGCCAAGTTAGCACAAGCAGGGAGGAGACTCGTTAATGTCTTCGTATTTGGCTTCACACCTGCCAATTGCATTTGTCGGAAAAGCTTCAAGGCCTCCCAATACTGCCCATTTCCAGTATATCCTGAAATCATGGATGTCCAGGAAACCACGTTTCGTTCAGTCATTTTGTCAAACAGATCACGTGCATGCTCTGTGCTTCCACATTTTGCATACCTGTCTACGAGGGCATTCCTCACAAACACATTCGACTGAAACCCACCTCTAATTATTTCATAATGGAGCTCCTTGAGATCTACGAAGTTGGTGCAAGCTGGGAGAATGCTGGCAAAGGTGAAGTGATTGGGTTGGATGCCTACTCCTTGCATTTGGCGAAACAGTGCCAACGCCTCCTGGTCATACCTCTGCTTGCTGTAAGCTGCGATCATGGCGGTCCATGAAATGACATCTCGCTCGTGCATTTGGTGAAAAGCCCTGCAAGCGTCCATTAGAAACCCGTATTTCACATACATGCTCAAAAGCTTGTTTCCCAAGGAGGTGTCCTGACATTGGCATTGAAATCGGGTTTGAATCATGTGGGCATGGATTAGTTTGCATTCTGGTAAGGCATTGTTGTCCAGGCAGAGCTGCAAGAGAGAATGATAGGTAGAAGAATCTACATAATGGTCGACCGTACGCAAAACGTTCAATGCATGTCTCCATTGCCTCGGCTTACACAGAGTTCTCATTCATTCAAAACGCCGCATTATTTGCATCCATGGTCCATAATGCAATATGGAAATCCATAAATTTATTGTTTTACAGAAGAGTATTGTGTTCACGAAGAAGTGAGTGCCCGTGAGATCGAACAGTTTGGAAATTATTATCCATCGAAGGCGGGGCCGTGAGATTGAACAATTTGGAAATAATCACCGTCGAAGGCGGAGAGGTGATCACTACGTCCAGGGTTGGAATTTGGATTCCCCAGACCTTCATGTTTAAAATTTTGCCATTCAATCTTAAAAAAAATTTGAGTAAAAAAATTTATAAATCATTTAATAAAAACAAATTGATTTTTCTTCACCATTGTGAACATGAAAGTTTCCCAATAAGAAATTTCCATTTCAAGGACTCTAAAGTTGACCTGGCTATCCTCTAGGCTCACTTTCCTTTCCACCATAATAATCTCATGGAATCCATGTGGAGTTTGAGTTTGTAGTAAAATTAACAAAATGTATTACAATCCATTTAATATTTAATCTTAATCATATGGAATCGATGTGGGTTCTAGGTTTGTAGTAAAACTAATATAATTTATTAAAAATATTTTAATATTTCATAAAGTTTTTACATGTGAGTGTTGTAATCTATTATCAAAAGAGGAAATATTTAAGTTGTCTGTTGTAATTTTCTACATCTGAAATGCATAACCAATTCAACTATAATCCGCCATATTTGTTTTCTTCTTGTTAGTGAGAAAAAATGAGATAGTTTATGGATAGTGTACATCATTTAAATAGCAATATTTAGTAATATCATTTTTAAGTATTTTCTTTTTCCTATTGGTTTTTTGTCAAGTGAATGATTCGTGAGGTGTACCTTTGTATGAGTGTGTTAAGGCAATGGAATAGAGTTGCATTAAGGCAATGGAATAGAGCTTTGTGATGTGGACTTGCTAAATCTACATGAAACAATCTATATTTTATGAAAAAATGCAAATGTAGTGTTGAATTTGTAGAATTGAAAAAATAAATGAAAATCTAAAGATTGATAATATCTTTAGTGCAAATTTCTTACTCTTCAATTTACAATGTTAAACTAATGGCAGCACTTTGGCTCCTTTTCACTGATTTTAGAATTTTCTCACAAAACTTTATGCTTAATAACTCTCTAAATTTAACTTATTAGTAGCTAGATTGGGTGTACTTTAACTAGATGGATGTTCCTACTACTACTCAAATTATAAATGATTATAAATGTGAATTAAAAAAAAATGTTCTTGGTTAAGCCTGGAGCAAGTTACCTTGGTTAACACTGACGAGAAATAATGATGAGAAATTTGTAGCAGAGAGTTCTTGAGAAAAAACTAAGAAATGAACATAAATTATAAAAATAAGTTGCAATGGTTTGGGTAAGAGGAAAATGGTTTTCCAAAGCTTGCAACATAAAGAGAGGTCCTTGCAATGATAAATTACTAATAACAAACATATTTTAACAGTAATAAACATATTCTTAATAGTAAGAGACTTAAACATATTTAAAACTCACATGGATTAAGGGTAGTAAGAGTTGCACTCCCGCCAAAGTCACAAGTTCTAGGCAACATCCTACCCTTAACTTAATAGTTGTTGAAGGCATAGGAAGCATGGGCCTACACATTATCGGAGTCAAAACACACTTCACCCTATTGTATTGCAGTGCAATTTGTGCCTCTAAATCCACAAATGTAGTCTAGCACCATGTGCTAGTAAAGTTTTGCTACCATCTTCCTCAACCTTGCAGTGCAATTTGTGCCTCTAAATCCACAAATGTAGTCTAGCACCACGTGCTAGTAAAATTTTTCTACCATCTTCCTCAACCTAGTCATCGATTCCTTCGAGAGGTTATTTTCCATGGAATTCCAAAATTCTCAATGCTTCCAGAGTGCTCTGTGAGTTTTTAAATTTAAAGAATTCAAAGTCTTATAGGACTTTTCAAAGAAAAAAATTTTTTTTGGGATCTCGGAAACTTCCATGTGACCATTCTATGAGGGATGAACTTGAACTACCAAAGCAAGCTAGGAAGAACTTGGAAGTTTGACCTAGAACAGAAATTTGGTAGTTGAGTGATTGTTGAAGCATGGTAATGGTGTAATAGTTTTGGAAAGTGTGTTGTATCCATATTGTAAAATAACTAAAAAATCATGACCCTTGTTTTCCCTAATAGTGGTTCCATAATGTCAAATTTCTCATGAACTTCCATCACATGCATATTTGTTTCTATGTGGCATGTGGCTTGGATAAAGATGTCATGCTCAAATTTATCAATAAAGTGGATTTGATTCTATCTCAAAATTCTAATGTTTTTTTTGCCAAAACCTCACTTTATAACAATTTCATCCCATAGTTCATGCATTTACTCTACCAACTACACATAAGTATGCCACTGGCTCAATATCTTCTAGCCACCTCCCATTTTCAATCCCAATTTCAATATTGTATATCTATAAATTTTGTCATCATGGATACATGCAATAACATTAAAATTATATCCATCCATTAATCTACCATGGTTTTAGATTTATAAAGTACATACTAGTTAGTTTTGCTCTCGAGTCCGAAAAAGCAATACCATCTAATGGGCACAACATCCAATCTAAATTGTTTCACGTAAACATGGTTTTGGATTTATAAAGTACATACTAGTTAGCTTTAATCTAGAGTCCGAAAAAGCAATACCATCTAATGGGCACAACATCCAATCTAAATGGTTTCATCATTATTTACACGAGAATTAAAACCACTTTAAGTTTGTTACGAAAATTCTATGGAGTTGTCTTTAGTGCGACTTTTTGGAGTTTCAGGTGCCGGAATCTGGGGAAAAAATTTGAAGTAAAATCTTGATTTATGTTATTGTATATATGGATTCAGCACTTAAAAATCCCTAGGGAACTTCCATTGTGCAAAATTACCCATCAAACTACTATTTTCAATAAATTCCTACTCGGTTTTAGAGAAATTAAACTGGAAAAAATCACCATAAAACCTTTCAAAAAGTTACACTAAATACTACTCGAAATTATATATATTGTACTCAGAGTTTTCATTTGTTTTTGTTACAGTAGTATATAAACACATAGGTGAAAGAAAGTGGTGAACAAATCTCTATATATATATATATATATATATATATATATATATATATATATATATATATATATATATATATATATATATATATATATATATATATACATATATATATATATACACTATATATATACTAGCAATTGCACCATATGTTGCAAAAGAAATGTCGTAAGGAAATAGCATAGGAAAGAGTAGCCTAGAATAAATAAGTTGTTGCATAGAAGGAGCCATCGTGAAGGAATGAAAGACATTTTTTCTTACATGGAAGCAGGTCGTGGAGGTTTCAAAGATATTGATTATAAGAATTATCAACCAGAAAGTTTTGTTACAGATATTGAAATAGGAAATTGTGGGTGAAAACATATATGTAAACCAACATAATGAAATAATTTGTTGCAGAGAAGGAGCCATCGTGAAGAAATGAGAGGAAAATTTTGCTTCCATGGAAGTAGGTCGTGGAGGTTTCAAAGATATTGATTATAAGAGTTATCAACCAAAAAAATTTGTTATAGATATTGAAATAGGCAATTATGGGTGAAAACATATATGTAAACCAACATCATTTGTTTACATATATAAAAATTTTGTTATAGATATTGAAATAGGAAATTGGGGTGAAAATTTTTTGGTGATTAATAATCCTATGAAATAAGCATGAAATCATGTAACTCAAATAAAATATTTTAAATACATTCAATTAAAATATATCTAGCATAGATGTAAATAAAGAGAATTTTTATTAACATAAATAGAGTTTACTCCAAGTTCATCTACATATCTGAGCGCCAATTGTATTTTTAAGATATATATTTGATGATAATAATATTTTTTTTTGGGAAAATAATACTAAGTTGGAACTAAATGGATTTGGTGAATTGAATAGAGATTTAACACATTAGGGCACATTAAGTGAAGGGGCGCTAGTGTTCCTTAGCTCCAAATGTAGTATAGTGTGATGCATCAATATAAAAAGCCGTGCACCTACTTAGAATTTTTAGTTCAAAATTTTAGTCGTTAATATATATATATATATATATATATATATATATATATATATATAGAAGATCATCAAAGGAAAATAGCAAGCCTAAAGGAATGTGGAGGTACAAAATAGGGAGCATGAAGGAGATGTATAGGTACAAAATAGAGAGCTTGAAATAGATGTGGATGTACCTGGAAATGATGAGGAAATGAGAGATGTAGAGGAACTTCTCAATCACAATATTGACCACACAAATAAGGTCACCCTTTTAATATTCTAATTTTTTTCAATGTACATGTCAAGTTCAAATTAAAAATAAAAAATTAATATATTTTTTTATGTAGGGAAAACATCTTACCTACAACAATATCTTACCACACGTAGAAAAACATGGAAATTAATAAGAATTTGCAAGAAATTGTCTTTGATGATAATTTTATGGATAATATAGAATCAATTAAAATTGAAGAAATGAGGCCACTAATTCATGAATGAACAGTTCAAGATAAAGTAAATTAGGTGATAAAAAATATTTTTCAAGATATATCTATCATAGCACAAGCTTAACTCTTAAATATAATTTGAAAGCACAAATATCTAAGAAATATAGTTCAATTATTGGGCATTAGAAATTCCAAAGAGGTGAAGGTAAATGGGTTAGTATCAAGAAATATGACATCAAACCCTGCAAAAATTGCAAAATATCAATCTCAATCATGGCATAAGTGCTAGTAGTGAATTATTGACAAGTGTCGTTGGAAAAAGAACTACATCAGATCGGTTGATGTCAATGAAACAAATAATGTACAAAACATTAAGCAAAAGTTTATGGAGGCATTAAAAAATTAGGATTCAATAACATGAGAATGATGAACTTGCATGTTGGGCTAATATATGTAGGAAACCTTACCAAGATATATTTTCGTATAATGTGAGTGACAATGTGAAAGAGTTTTGGTATTGGAATTTCCATGTGTCACCAAATGAGAAGAATATCATGAGACATTGTATATCTATAGGGGTGTATTGAGATCATTTCCCATTTTAGTGACTGTTGTTATTAAAGAACATTTATTACTGCATAATATGTATAACTTGTATATAGAGCTATAAAATAAAATAAAAACGTGCTGAATCTTATGACGGTGAGGAAAATATAAGCAATCCATTCATACAACTACCACGTACTCTCAATAGGCAAAAAGGTTTTCCTATGAAGCTACCTATGTATTTTTGTCATGCAAATCGAATCTCAACGCTAAGGAGTCATCCTAAGATAAAAGGTCATCATAGTCACTTTGATGTTCCAAAACCATCAATCACTTAATTATATTTCTCTAAATATCAGCAATTGGACAACAGTCACAATATGGTAATGCTTGGGGGGAATGCGTATCCATATCACAGTATGATTGTATATACAACAATTCATCCAAATGATATAAAAATATTTCATAAGCAATGCAACTGCTACATGAATTACTCACAATCCTTAATGAAATACTCCAAGTTCTTCCACAATACTAATCAAGTGTCTAAAGAAGCCATCATCACTCAGTCACCATATAGGTAACACCTGGGGAAAATGTGTTAGAATTATAGATACAATAGCTTATACAGAGGATATAAAAATCTGTTATAAGTAATGCAATTGCTACATGAACTACTCACCATATAGGTAACATCTCGCGGAAATGTGTTAGAACTGTATATACAATATCTTATACAAGGGATATGATAATATGTTATAAGCAATGCAACTGCTACATGAACTACTCACATTCCTTAATGATACAATCAAAGTTCTTCCACAATACTAATAAAGTCTCTAAAGAAGTTGTCATCACTTCCAAAATCACATATTTAAAGGTACAATTTGTAAAAAATGATGTTTCATAAATTGTAATAGAATCACGTGCTCAGATCTTAGATATAGTTATTAAAATCTGAAGCCTTTTCTTGATTGAAAACATACTAAATCGATAAGATATAACTAAAGAGAAATAGTTTAAAAACTTCTTGTCACAATTGTTACATAATAATTTGATACACAACTTGTATAGCAATAAATATTAGCTTGCAACACGTCCAAATAAAACAACTGAAGTAAATAATATAAGTTGGTTTTCAATACATTTATGTAATTAAAATAGAGCTAGGAACTTTTGAAGACTACTTCAATGAAAATTAGAAGCATCTTCATTCCTGGTTTTCCAAGCTGGCCATGAATACCTCTCTGGATCACTTGGATTAAAGAAAGTGGTGAACAACTTTATATATATATATATATATATATATATATATATATATATATATATAAACCATAACCATCATATAAAACCATGCTTGAATCAAGGTCGAATCAAAGTTTTATAAAAGGGGAATTTAAATCATTTTAGCCATATCGCTTTAAGTAACATGAACTTAAATTTGTTAAATAAAAAATAAATATTATGACATGAATTCCAAATATTACATCACTTAATCATTGATGTGTAAATATAATATATCACGAGTAAATAAGATCAATCAAATTCCAAGCTTGCTGCTCAGGTGAACCATCATTGATGTGTCAATATAATATATCACTAGTAAATAAGATCAATCAAATTCCAAGCCTGCTACTCAGGTGCAATTTCAGCTGTTTGACATATACGAATGATGTTTTCCTTAAAAACTGAACTGTCAAAAATATGTTTTATATATTTCAAAACCCATCACATGAAACGACCTTTCAGTAGTTTTAAACGCAAAATATGGTTAAAATGTTCAATGAGAGGCAAAATGCCCATCAAATTCCAACCCTGACTACGTCCCATACACAACACGCACTGAAAATCTGTTGAGGTGTGAGCAAACATTCGGGAACTCAGTGTCTATTTCATGATTAAAAAAATAATATTTGATATATTAAATTTAAGTGTATTTTTTTAATGCTTTTAAAATTTTATATATATTCAAATCTCAATGTATATTTATACTCATTTATGTTAATTTCTCAAGATTATAATTCGATTTTTTTATTCAATTTTCTTTTCAAAACCTAAATAAAGTTCTAGTTGCACAAAAAAGTGGCTTGACAAGCAATATAGGAAGTTGGGTTCGGCTGCCCCAGTACAACAAGAACCAATAAGGATTAAACATAAAGATGAATCTAAGTTTTAATTCTTCACTTGGTGCCTAAAAGAAATTTATTAGTCCCAAAAATATGGTCATGCTTCCTTCAATAATGTTTTTTGCACGATGAACTCCAAATCATTGAACCACAAATTTTATAATTTCTCAGTCATAACAACTTTATAAGAGGGCATTGAAAATTTTAATTTAACTCAAAAAAATTTGCAAGAAAATGATCCAAATTCAAACATATATTAAAAGCATGATGGTAATCCTTAGACTCGCAAAATAGAAGAAAAGATAGATCAAGGGCTTAAAAATTATCCTCTTCAAGGAGGAAACCTCTTTTACATTACATAAATGAACAATTCTTGGATGATACAAATGATAAGACCTCATTGGTATATGTGTTAGTGTTTTTGTGGAAATGGAGTACCAAATAACACCTCCTTAACAGTTGGTTGTTCCCTGCAAAGGATCACAAATATAGTTGGTGTTGTTATTAAACAGTCTTAAGCATAAAAAAATCATTTTAGTATTGGACATAATTCATGAAGAAACATAAAATGAAACAAAAGAGACAAGTAAAACAAAATACTCAATGGAGCAAACATGTAAATGCATCAATAGAGAAAGACTCCCTTTATTCACTGTTGGTGGTAGAAGAATACAATAGAATGCTAAAATAATTGAAGAGAACCCTTTGAGCTATGGAGCTCAAATATCCTTAGCAAGGAGGTCCCGACTCCCTTTCCTCAGTCTCTTTGCAATATTCTCCTCTCTCTCAAAATAAGTATGAAGACTCTCCAATGGTGGATTCCTCTTGTCTCACTAAGATGTTGGATTACTTAGAAGCAATATGGCCAACATGCTAGTGCTCTCACTTCCCTTGCTTCAATAATGAAATGTGGTGTTGCTCTGATAGCAATTTGGCCAGCATAATAATGTCTCGTGATTTTATCTCCCCATGGCTTGTTTATATAGAAAATTTTGAACTCATATTCCCTCCCTTTGCCCAAGAGTGATAGTGACCTAAGAGTAGGACAAGAGGATTCCATTGAGAGTTGCATATCTTCAGGGTGACCTCAAGTCGGTTGTCCTTGACTAGCCATGTTAGAGAATCAACTCCCCAAGTGTGGGAAGTGGTCCCGGAAAATGATAGTTCGCCCTTCCCCTGACCATGGGTCTTTCGAAGAAAAAGGTGTGCGGTCCGCACAAACTTCATTTTTTTCTGGTGCGTGGTTCAATATTTATTCACATAACCTTAGGAAAAAATAATTTTTTATCCTTCCATGGTGTTCTCTCCTAGAAAATCTCCATTTGTACCTCTTGTTGGACAGTTTCTAATGTATATTGCAGTGTACGATTTTCTGGTGTTAATAGTATATATAGGAGTCTAAGGGGTCATAATATAATCAGAGCCTACATAACAATAATAATGTTATGACACAACAATAACAATAGTGGGCTTCAATGGGACACAACAATAACAACATGGGTGATACATGGGCACAACAATAACAATAGGGGGCTACACTAACAATAAAAATAAGGGGAATACACTAGTATTATAGGGACCTAACATGCCCCTCTCCTTAAAAAAAGTGTTGTCCCCAATGCTCAAGTAGTTGCAGATGCTTCTGTATAAAATTCTCATCCTCCCATGTGGATTCTTCAATGGGTAAGTTCTTCCACTTAATGAGATACTCGAAGTTAATCAATTTCGTAGCTTTTGGGTTCTTATTTCCGTGACTGCTTCAGGCTCAAATATGATTTTTCCTTCTTCTTCAAGTTTTGGAAACACTATTTGAATGGGATATTGTCACCAATAACCTTCTTTAAGAATGAAACATGGAAAACTGGGTGTACTCGGGAAGAATCAAGCAACTCCAATTTTTATGTCATAGTACCAATATTTTGCAACACCTTGTAAGGAACATAATACTTGAGTGATAATTTATTATCCTTCTTAGCTTTCTTGAGGTACATTTGTTTGTATGGTTTTTTCCATAAAAATACCTAGTCTCCTGCATCAAAACTTCTTTCACTTTGATGCTAATTTTCTTCTTATTTCATTCGATTCTGCGCCAGAGGAGGCTATCCTGTAAGAGTTGGAGAATTTGTTGTTGATGCTCAATGTGATCTTCCACTTCTTGAACCTTAGATTTTTCTCTTAAAGATGATGTGATGGATGGTGGATGATATCCATAAAGTGCCATAAATGCGTTCATTTTTGTTGCAGTATGGAAGGAAGCGTTATGTTGAGCCTCCATTTTGTTTAGACTTTCATACTTTTTGCTGAATATTTCTTATGCTTGCACCAGGTGTTAATAGTCATTATTATCCTTTTTATGCATTGTTGGGCTATTATAGAGGCATTCAGAGGTAACATGTTATTGATTTATGAATTCTCTTTGTTTTTTTAATTTTAAAGGATTTATTGTGGAAATTATATCACTAATAGTAGACTCTCCTATGGCAGGTGTATAGTTCATGTTCCAACAGTACTGTTTCTGTTCGAGAAGCACAGTTCCTATTCCAGCAGTGCAGATCCTATTCTCATTTCCATCACTTTCATGCATCCAGCTTCCATGATGGAAAATAAGCATATGGGTTTTGAAGAGCAAAAGTTCAGGATGGTGATGTGTTCCCTTGATCGCACCCAGGTCTTCCAGATAATGCATAAAACAATGGTCAAAGCATTCAGTCAAACTTACAAAGTTTGTTAACAGTGTGTTATTCTAGTGAGGATTTCACGATTTAGTATCAATCACAATGTTTATATGGAGCTTAAGGACTAATGGAAATCTAGTCTAATAAACAAACTCCTTATTTTGGTTTAGAATTTGTTTGAAACTCTAAAATGTGTATATGCTCTTTGAACCTCCAATTAGGAGACATCGTTGTTATAAATAGGGAGATTGTGTATTGTATAGGGGGAGGAAGCATATTTGAATTAGACAAGAAAAACTGGATTTCGTTAAGGAAGGAAGGGAGGAGTCTATGTGTCCAGTGGGATGATCCCTAGAGCAGACCACTAGAGCCAAGCTCTATATTATTCGATGTCTATGTAAATAAGACTTCAGTATTAATACAGTATCGTATTCAACTTATGTTTATTATTCTTTTGAATCTTCTGGGACTGTGATTTAACCATTGCAAGGGCAGCAAGTTGGGTGGTTTGGGCCCACCAGCCAGTTCATTGCCCCATACCTCTTAGGTTTTTTCTGCATTCTAGTTTGACAAATTCATAGTGTGTAAGTGTAAATTGATATAGCTTTGTAATTTCATTCCATAACTCTTCTTTATGCTTTGATCATTTGAGATTTGTAATTTCATTCCACAGTTCTTTTTCATTGCTATGATCATTTGAGTTTGATTAATGATATCGTTGTATTCTTGGAATGTATTTTTATGAAGACCGAGATAAGAAAGACAAAGTATGGATAATGAATTTTTTCTTACTTCATCTCTCATTTATATTACAAGTTAAGTGTGATACTTACCCTGATCCCATTTGTTGCATAACGAGGTTTACTTTCAGGAGAAAGTATTTAATGATTCTATAAGATCAAGGTGAGCTTGGAAACAGTAGGAAATTTATTTATCTTATTTTTTTCTATTGCACACTTTCCTTACAGTTGAGTACTGAATTATTTCTTAGTGCACATATAGTCTAGATTCCTTTTAAATAGAAAGCATTCAATGATTTCCTCATATTAGTTGGAATGAAGTTGCTTTATGCTTCCTAGTTTTATTTCATGCTTTCCTTCTTTGCTAGTAATCCTTTAAGAGGTTTTGAAAACAGAATCGCACCCTTTTATTCCCTGAATGGTTTGTCATTTTGAGTGGGATCTACATTCCCTTGTCCCCTAGATAACTGAGGCGAGCTTTCTGCAGGAGTCACTCAACCCATAAGAGGATCCAGAAGTAGGTTCACAATGTGTTCTCCTTACTTTGAAATGTATTTTTTTTCTTAATGATGCCTTTTGAATTATTTGCAAGAGCTTGATTTTTATTTTAAAAATTCCTTAGGTCATATTCTCTCATTTATTGTGTTATGCCTCTAAGCTTACCAACCCGGATTGAAAATTTAAATGTTGGTGTAAATCTTGCATTTATACCACTCGACATTTTGGCACCGTTGTCGGGGAGGTAATGTAGGATAAGGCCTCAATGATTTGTTGCACTTCTTCCTTTTCTTTGCAAATGAATTTTTAGATTAATGAGATTACCCTTTATTTTTTAATCATATTGGACAGTATTTCCATAGATCTCACAAGGCAGCCTTTCTTTACTGCAAGTGAGTTTTAAGTGTGATTTTCTTTACTGCAAAGTGTGATGCTTGGTTTGTTTTCCTTTATTGAAAATGAGTTTTTAAGTGTTATTTTCTTTACTACAAAGTGTGATTCCTAGTTTTTTTTCCTTCACTGCAAATGAGTTTTTTGTTTGGGTTAAATTATTTTATTGCAAATTAGCCTTTAACTCTGATTTTCTTGCTCAGCTTACAATTCTAGTTTGTTTCTTTTAACTGCAATTGAAATTTTGAGTTAGTGTGTTTCTATTTTTTTGGTGACCCCCCCGCTCTAAATCCATGTGCTAACAAGGCCTTCCATCTAGCAAGAAAATTCCAGGAAGTGTGATGATATTCCAAGAACTATTTCAAATCCTAGCAGAAGCTAGGGTCTTTGCTTCTCAGAAAGAACACATTTTGGCATCAATTAGAAATAGGTCTATTCCTCTGGAAGAAAAGACTCATGAACATCCAAAATATTTTCCTAGGGAAATCGAGAAGCTATGGATCATACGTGATGAGGAGAAGCCATCAGAAGCAGAGATTAAAGAACATCCATCTGATCCAACCTGCACTTTAGAGGATAAACAGATAAATTTAGAGTATTTTCATGATGCACTTGATGTTTCCCATGAATCAAATGACCAAGAGTATGTGGATCCCATTGAATATTGGTTTCATATGAATGTCAGTATCCACTCCTCCTTTATCATTCAACAATTGGTAGCATCACATCAGTTAATGCAGCTGGTTCCTCATGTTCTGGTATTTTCTCGAATATACTTTTTAAGTTTGAACATGAATAGAATCATCCTCTTGTTACACACATGGTTGCACTGGAAGTGCAAAAATTATACAACATGCATGTATATATTTGATTCACCTAATCTAAAATGTATTAAAGTTAAATACTGAATCGCTTTTACAAATATTTTGTGGAATTAAAAACACAATCGCTAATCACATGAAGTAAAGAAGAATCAAATCACACACAACACAAATAATTTCTCGGGGAAACCTTGTTGCTCAAAACCTCACTATCTTCTATTGTATAATCAACATGGATCATGAAACAATTACATACAAAACTCTTCTCACAAGAGCCCTCCAGTAATCAGCTAATTATCTCACACTGTCATACAAAAACTGACCAATACTTAGCCAATTTACTACTTCCAAATAGCCTGCCTTGCTTGCGCAATCCCTGATGAATGCAATCCATAAAATATAGGAATTATGGCCTTCCTTGAATGCACAAGTATAATGGGCACTCCAATGGGTGTTTGGTTGCATGTGTGCAACCTAATAATCCTACAACTGATAGTCAACTTCCCTTTCACCTAGATCTCAACTGGGTCTTCACTGGATCTAAGATGCATGCAACTAATAACAGTAAATCCTCAGTTGCATGTGAGATCATTGATTTTGAATTAACTAATATTTAATTCACTTGATCTCTCACTACTGTATATTTAGTTAAAATTAGCACAACTGAGTTTAACTCACTTAACTGAGTTAAACTGATTAAAACTTTCATTAACTAATGCACCACTGCACTTTGAACTCTGTTACAACTAGAATTACTCGGCATGCCTCACCAACTACCTCTAAGTCAAAATCCACTAGCTAACTGAGTTTATCACTCTCAGTTAACTATTTTAAGTCATCATCAAGAATAGATTACAGTTTATTTTCCATCTTAGTTAAGGGATAACCAAAATAGACATGCACCCAAAAATAGCATTGTGGGCCCCACCCTAGCATAGGTGCTTAATGCACTAGGCGTGGGTGCTGAAAGTTTCTTGTTGAATCTCAAAACTCCCTCTCAACAAGAAAGGGATTATCCTTCACCCCAATCCTGTCTCTATGGTATTCGAATTTTCTCCTGGTGAGCGCCTTCGTTAGAATATATGCATCCTGATTTGATGTGGGAATGTACTGAAGCAAAATTATCCTTCTCTGCACACAATATCTGAGATGATGGTATTGGATATATATATGCTTGGACCTATCATGAAACACAGGATTAATCGAGAGTTTAATGCAACTCTGATTATCACAATGAATCATTGTCTGATCCATCTAAGAACCAAACAAACCAACCAAGATCTTTCTCATCCAGATAGCCTCACATGCATCTTGACTTGCTGCCATGTATTCTGCTTCTGTTGAAATGAGTGCCACAGATCGTTCTTTCTTGCTATACCAGGAAACTGTTGTTGATCCTATGCTAAAGATCCCTCCTAATGTGCTCTTTCTGTATGATGGACTTCCCACCCAATCTATATCTGTGAAGCCTTGAAGCTTCACTCCCTCTGTTCATCTATACCATAGACCATACTCTGATGTGCCCCTCAGGTATCTCAAGACATGCTTCCCCGCCTTCCATTAGATCTTGGTAGGCTTAACCATTGCTTGACTCAACTGGTTAACTGCGTAGAAAATGTTTGGTTGATCCAGGTGGATATTGGTGGCCACCCACCTATTCCACTTGGGGCCCCACCATTGTCTCTTTCAGTTTTTTAGTTCCGGCACAACTTCCTATTTTTAGCAGTTTTTCAGGTCCTAAACTTCCGAAGCCGTTTTGAGGCCCTAAACAATGTTTTTTAGGCATCGTTTTTTTGGCGAATATGATTCTGTTTTGAAATTGATATTCACAAAAATATTTGTAGCCCTTGGATATATCTTTCTAACGATGTATCATATGCGTCAAACGGAGATCGTATGCCAAAGTTACGTCCCCGGGGAGTTGAAACACCAATTTACCCAAACGGGCCCATAGTTTTGGCGCTTCATCTCCTAGGGTTAGGTTTTTGGACGTTTAGAGTTCTCCATTTTTTCTCAATAATAAATGGGCCCTTGAGCCTCATTGTAACACAGTTCAGAGGTCTGTAGCTGCCACATCTCTTCTTAGAGATTCACTACGAACACCCTAGCTAGTTTATTTCCATTCTGTCTGTAAGCAAATTTCAGTGCTTTGATATTAATGAAATGAAGTGTTATTTCCGCTGCATCTTTGTATTTGTGGTTATATGTGTATTCTGTTGTGTTCCTGCATAGATCTGGATTAGTGGTATCAGAGCAGTCTGCTTTTTCTCGATCCTTCTTGGCATGTGCCCAACAAGGTCGGGGTATAAGGAGTTAGGGCTCGATCTGGTGGAAACTTTGCAAGATCAGCCTCGCAAACCCCGATGAACTCCCATGGGGGACGAAAAGAAATATGAGGGAGTAGGAGATCCTATCAAAATATTGCTTGAGGAGGCCCTCGAAAAACAAAGGAACACGATGATGGATAACTTTTCCCAGATCCTTCAACGACTGCCCACCGACGGCGCAACTGCATCCAGCAGCCACTCTGGAGGAACGACTCCCTTTAAGGTACAAGTAAACTTTGACATTCCCATATTTGAGGGTCAAATAGATGCAGATGCCATAGATAGATGGTTGAATCTATTAGAAGGATATTTCTCGGTTCATGACTTTTCCGACCGGGAGAAGATTATTTTTGCACTCCTCAAAGCTACCCTCCATGTCAAGGACTGGTGGGAAACCTACTCTGAGAAAAAGGATGAGACAGAACCCTCTCTGTTCTTAGTTGTACCCACTTGGAATTCTTTCCAAGATGACATCAAGGAACAATACTATCCTGTGGGGAGCTATAAGGATAAGTACATACAATGGACCACGCTTTGGCAACAAAGGGATCAAGATGTGCATGAGCTGAAGAATATATTCCATACCCTGCGCACAAGTTGGGTATCAAATATTCTGAGAAACATTTGGTGCTAAAGTATCATGGTTGTCTGCACAGATAAATTCAGGAGGAAATGAAGTTCCTCGACATCTCCTCACTTGGTACGGCATACCGGTATGCTTCCAAGATTGAGCAGAAATTCAAACAGAAGAAGCGAGACTTTGGATCTATGAATCAAAAGTAAGGGAAAGGTGCCCCCAAACCACAAACCAAAGGACAAAGCCATGGCATGGCAGCCTAAGACAACGTGCCAAAGCCACAAGAAAAGAACAACACCATGAAGCCAAAGAAGGACATGGGAAAGTGGTGTGAGTTCCATAAGAGCTCCACTCACAACACAAGTGAGTGTCGGGCCAAGCAGTCACCGGTGGCCGAAATGCGGGCTTCTAAATCAGATGCATGCTCCGACTCTGAATCAGAACCTGACAAGGGGAATGAAAAAGGGAAGCAGATTATTGATGCAGAGCCCAACGCCACTGTTGCCACTACGAAGATCCAGAAGGAGGAACCAGAAGATCCAGAGGAGGCCAAGCGTCTCTTCCACTCCCAGATGTGGGTAAAGGGTTCCCCGCTATAGTTCATTGTCGACAATGGGAGCCAAAATAACCTCATTTCAGCAGATGTTGTGAAGCGGTTGGGCTTTCCGACCACAGCGCACCCACAACCATACACCATCGAGTGGCTTCACCAAGGACGAGATCTCTGCGTTAGCCAACAATGTCGCCTTCCCTATAGCATCAAGCCCTTCACGGATGAGGTATTGTGTGACATTGATCCTATTGATGTTTTTGATGTATTATTAGGCCAACCATACTTGTGGAAGCGACATGCTGTGTATGAGTCCTGACCTCGTGCTATTATTGTTACTTTGGGAAATAAGTTGTACAGGATACCAGAGGTACCACCGCCTCCTACTATCTCTTTGGTTACTGCAAAACAATGTAGTAAGCTCATTTCCCAAATGAGGAAATTTTTTTTTTGATGATCCGCCCCCAGGGCAAGAAGAATATTGTGGCCACAACCTCCATACATGGCTCCTCTGCATGAAAAAAACAAATTAACAAGGTTGTGGAGGAGTACGAGGACATATTCACCTCACCCACAAGGGTGCCTCTACACTGTCAGGTCAAGCACCCCATTGACTTGACCCCAGGTGCGCCGCTACCCAATGGACCAATCTATAGGCACTCTATTATGGAGAATGATGAAATCAAGAGGTAGATTCAGGAGTTGTTGCAAAAATGTCACATCCGGCCAAGTTCATCGCCCTGTGGGAGCCCGATCATGTTGGTACAGAAGAAGGAGGGGACTTGGAGGCTCTGTATTGATTATCGGGCGCTGAACAAGATCACTGTCCAGAATAGGTACCCGATCCCACGGATTGGTGACCTTCTGGACCAACTCAAAGGGGCAAAATATTTCAGCAAGATCGACTTGAAGTCTAGGTATCACCAGGTACCAATCGAACCCTCTGAGATGTGGAAGACTGCCTTCAAAGCCAAGGAGGGCCTTTTCGAATGACTCGTCATGCATTTCGGGTTGACGAATGCTCTCGCAACCTTCATGAGGTTGATGGATGAAATCTTGCATCCATTCACCAACGCATTTGTAGTGGTGTACTTGGATGACATTTTGATCTTCAGCCAGACTTGGGAAGAGCACCTCCACCACATCCGAGAAGTCCTCCAAACACTACGACAACACAAGTTGTGTGCCAATTTGGATAAGTGCACTTTTGGCATGACCTAGGTTCAATATCTGGGATACATTATTGATGAAAGGAGGGTGCATGTGGATCCAGCCAAGATCCAAGTCATTCAGGATTTGCTAGCCCCAACCACTCTAATAGAGCTTCATAGCTTTCTGGGTCTTGCTAATTTCTACCGCAGGTTCATGTTGGGATTATCTCATATCACTTGGCCCTTGAGTCAAGTCACCAAGGGAGGAGCGAAAGAAAAATTCTTTTGGTCGGAATCTCAATAGAAGGCGTTCGTAGAATTGAAACATCGCCTCTGTTCTACCCCAGTGCTCACATTACCAGACTTGCAACAACCATTTGAGATCGAGGCAGATGCCTCTGACTATGCTATAGGCAAGCCTACTTCCGATCGTAAGTATCCACTGCATATCATAGTGAGACATTGTCCGACATAGTTCACAAGCATTTCCAGCATGACAAAGAAATGTATTCCATTGTGCAGGCTTGTCGACAATGGAAGCATTACATTTTGGGGAAGGAAACAATCATCCACACAGACCACTGACCCCTGCAGTTCATACAGACATAAGGGAAGTTGCAGAATGATCGCCATCAAAAGTGGTCCACATATCTACAACAATTTCATTTGAACATCAATTACAAGAAGGGTAGCACCAATAATGTTGTCGACTGCCTCAGTCGACCACCGATCGTGGCCATAACCATAGTTCTTAACTCTTGTGGGCACGAGACTTCTGATTGGCCGCTTCTCTACAAGAGCGATCGAGAATTCAGCCACACATACAAGGCACTCTTGGGGGGTATGCAAGTTCCAAATTTTAACCTCCAAGATGCACTGTTATGTCATCTGGGACACATTTGTGTTCCTTCAAGCGAGCGTGCCAAGATGATATGGGAAGCGCACTACAGTCGATTCGTTGGGCATTTTGGGGTTTAGAAAATAGTGGTAGTACTGCAGAGGTATTTCTATTGGTCGAACCTTCGACAGGATGTCGAGAAGTACATCAGATCCCGCACTGCTTGCACCATTGCCAAACTGACCATCAAGAAGCAAGGGCTCTATACTCCGCTACCTATCCCTAGTCGACCTTGGGAATCCATCTCCATGGATTACATGTCAGACCTTCCTTCTACTAAGCATGGAAATGATTGCGTTTTTGTGGTCGTCGACAGATTCTCGAAGATGGCCATTATGGCGGCCTGCAAGAAGAATATCACAACATAAGCCACTAGTAAACTCTTCTTTGAATGAGTGTGGGTTCACTTTGGGATCCCAGAGTCTATCATATCAGATCACGATAACAGGTTCCTCAACATATTTTGGTCCAGCCGCTGGTCAATGTTGGACACTAAGCTCACGAAGTCCACATCTTTCCATCCCCAAACTGATGGCCAGGTAGAGGTCATCAATAGGATGATTATACACATTCTGCATATGTACAATTAAAAGCATCCACGCACATGGGATGAGAGCCTCCCCTATGTACAACACAGTTATAACCAGGCTCTCCATAGCTCAACTGGCTACAACCCCTTTCATCTGGGCTTGGGATTCTAGCCACTATGTCCCATTGACGTAGCCATGCCATTTGTGGCTACTCCAGTCGATTTGGCTCATGTCCAATTTGAAGTTGACAAAGCAAACAACTTCATCGAGCACATTCAACACATCTGCCAACAGGTTCATGACATATTGGATAGAGCCAATGCTAAGTACAAGCAATGACATGATCAACATCAGGTGCCACACAACTTCTAGATGGGCGACAAAGTGTGGCTACATTTGCAGAAGGAGCGCCTCACTGGACCCCACCGCAAGCTTCGCCCACTCATATATGGGCCGTACACCATCACTAAGGTTGTAGGGAACAATGCCTTCGAGCTCAGTATTCCACCATTCCTTGGTCTGCACCCAATATTCAATGTAGACCGCCTTCGTCCCTACTTCCCACCTCTACTAGACACCTTTGACATTGCAGAAGAACTCACACCAAAAGAGTTAAAACCAGACTACATGGAACATGCCACCACAAATTGTATCATGGACATTAAAATCAAGAACACTTGCCAATGGAAGATCCAACTATATCGGGTTGTCAAAGCTGGCCAACTCCTGCACCAAGGCAAGTGGTTCACCAGGGACCAAGTTCAGCAGAAGTTTCCTCATCTCATGGAGGAACTCAACGCAATGGGGACCATTGATTCCTAAGGGGGGAGGAATGATCCAGGTAGATATTGGTGGCCACCCGCCTATTCCACTTGGGGCCCCACCATTGTCTCTTTCAGTTTTTCAGTTTCGGCACAACTTACTATTTTTAGCAGTTTTTTCGGGTCCTGAACTTCCGGAGCCATTTTGAGGCCCTAAACGATGTTTTTTGGGCATCATTTGTTTGGAAAATGTGATTTTGTTCCAAAATTCAGCGCCATTTGTAGTCCTCAGATAGATCTTTCTAACGATGTATCATACGTGTCAAACAGAGATCGTATGCCGAAGTTACGTCCTCGGGAAGTTGAAACACCAATTTACCCAAACAAGGCCCATAGTTTTGGCACTTCATCTCCTAGGGTTAGGTTTTTGGATGTTTAGAGTTCTCCATTGTTTCTCAATAATAAATAGGCCCCTGAGCCTCATTTTAACACAATTCAGAGGTCTATAGTTGCCACATCTGTTCTTAGTGATTCACTATCAGCACCGTAGCTAGTTTATTTCCATTCTGTCCATAAGCAAATTTCAGTTCTTTGATATTAATGAAATGAAGTGTTATTTCCGCTGCATCTTTGTATTTGTGGTTATATGTGTATTATGTTGTGTTCCTGCATAAATTCGGATCATTGGTCTAGTGTTCACTAGATACATCAATGAACCAACTAAATGCCTGTAGACAGTAGCATCCACTACCTCTCCAGAAGTAGCATCCTCTTTCCTCCAATTTCCTGGAAGAGGAGTATCCATGGGTTTGCAGCTCTCCATGTGAAACTTACCTAGTATCTCCTTTGCATAATTTCCTTAATACACAAAAATTTTACCATCCCGCTGCCATATTTCAAATCCAAGGAAATAATGAAGGAGTCCCATGTCCTTCATTTTGAACTCCCTTGCAAGATCCTCCTTGCATGAGTGTATCAGCTGCTCATCACCAATAAAAATTAGATCATCAACATAAAGAAAAATAATCAATAGCTTACCCTCAACTACAATCTGATACAAGTTTTCATCTGCTTCACTTTTGGTGAAGCCCAGTCCGGTGAAAAAACTATCTATCCGAGTGTACCAAGAAAGAGGTGCTTGCTTCAGCCCATACACTGCTCTTTTGAGTTGGCACACATGCAACTCACTATTGAAGCTCTCGAAACCTTCAGGATTCTCTATATACACCTCTTCCTCAATGATCCCATTGAGAAACACATTTTTCACATCCATCTGATGAATGCACCAACCAATCTGCGCTGAGAGTGAAAGGATGGATCTTATGGAAGAGTACCTTGCAACAGGTGCAAAAGTCTCATCATAATCTATCCCCTCCATCTATGAGAATCCCCGTGCCACAAATCTGGCCTTGTATTTCTCCACACTCCCATCAACAGCTTGCTTTACCCTGTAGATCTGTCTTGATCCAACCACTGATTTATCAACCAGTCTTGGGACTATCTCCCATGCACTGTTCTTGACAATGGAGCCATAATCCTCCACCATTTCATCAACCCAAGTTGGTTGCTGTGTTTTTTCCTAAAAGGAAGATGGTTCAATCACAATACATTTTCAGATAAGAGCCATGTATCCAGTAAATTGTTCAGGAGACTATCTCTGTCTACGTTGTGAAGTAGGGGCTCCTACATTCTCTGCAGCATCAAGTCTCAATCTATCAGCTTCCATGGTGTGCCTTCTTCCATTTCTGATGGATGGCTTTGCATGAGTTTTTTCCTCCACTCCATGAACCTCCTCATGTAGTTGATCCACAACTTGAGGCTCATCCTTTTGAACAAACAGTTCCTCCTTTGCATGCAAGTCCAGCTCCCTCTCAAGGGAAAACCGCATGGCTTTCTCTTCATAAAATTTTATATCCCTTCGCAAAACAGTCATTCTGTTGTTTGGAAAATACACACGATAATTATGGGATGTTTAAGTGTACCCCACAAAAATCTCGATCTCAACTATCAATTCCAGCTTCTTCCTGGCATCCTTAGTCACATGCACATAAACATATGAGCCAAAAATCTTAAAGTGTGAAACATCAGGTTTCTTACCAGTGAAAGCCTCTTTAGGGGTACTCATGCCAATTATCCTATGAGGACAATGGTTATGCACAAATACCGCAGTGTTGCATGCGTTCGCCCACAGATGCATCAGTAGGCCTTGATCATGCAACATCGCTCTTGCTGCACCCAAGATCGTTATGTTCTTTCTTTCTATAACCCCATTATGTTGTGGGTTATGAGGCGCTACCAATTATCTTTGAATTCCTTCTTTTTTGTAGAAGTTCTTGAATTTGTTAGAGATGTATTCTCCACCATTATCGCTCCTAAGAACCTTCACTTGCTTCCTTGACTCTTTCTCCACCAGTGCCTTAATCTCCAAGAACTTAGAGAATGTCTGATCTTTCTTCTACATGAAGAAGATCCAACACTTACGAGAAAATTCATGAACAAATATTACATAGTACTTATGTTTTGTTGTCGAAGCAACGGAGAAAGGACCACACACGTCTGTGTGAACTTTCTCAAGGATCCCCGAAGCTCGATTTTCCTTATCATGAAAGGTGACCTTTACATATTTTCCCATAGTACATCCCTTGCATGTGTCTGACTACGCAAGTGTACCCATGGGAAGACCAGTAGAAATCTATTGCATGACTTTCAAGGCTCCATGGTGAATATGGCCCAATCTCTTGTGCCATAATTTGCCCTCATCCTAGCTCACCACTTGATCTTCCTTGCCCATCATTTTTGTGCAACCATCTACCTCCAGCATGTAGAGATTCTTAACTCAAATCCCTATCCTCTTGGCTTGCCCTATTTTTTATGTCACATGAAAACTTTTCCTTCACCAAAAACAACATCATAGCCTCTATCCTCCAACATTGCGACTGAGACTAATTTTTTCTTCAAACCTGGTACATGCATTACATATTTTAATTGAAAGGGTTTACCTGAATACCTCTAGAAGGTAATGGTACCAATCTCAGTAGCACTGTACCACCTGTCATCACCCATTTCAATATGCATTTGGAGATCCTTCTCCTCCAAGTCACTGAAAATTTCCTTGTCTCCCGTCATGTGAAAGGAAGCGCCATTATCCAAACACCACACAGATCCCAATGCAATTAACACCATGCATGTGATAAATGATAATTCAAGCTCAAATTGCAAGGTAAGAGCCTCGCCAGTTGCAGATACTCTAGCCTTCTTGTTCTTCTTCTTTTGTGGAAAGTTAGTAGCAAAATGCCCATGCTCGTGACAATGAAAACACTTCACCTTGGACATGTCCTGCTTCTTGCCATTCTTGGACTCAGATTTAGAATGGAATTTATTCCCCTTCCCCTTCCTCACCTTGGCAACCAAAGAACAATCCTCTTCATCTTCATTCTTAGATGAAGATCCATCTCTGGTGTTCCGTCTGAACTCCTCCTGCACCAAATCGGACCACGATCGTTCCCAATCTGGCAACATTTCCCTTCCATTGATAGAGTCTTGATAACTATTCCAACTCTTGGGAAGTACTAGGAGAGCCAAACTCACCAAATCATTATCAGCGACTATTATATCAATGCTCCCCAGTTCATCCCGACATTGGACAAACTTTGTTAGATATTTTTGTATGAAGTCACCCTTCTCCATCTTGATCTTCCTGAGTTACCTTTGATCGCCAATTTCCTATGGTCATTGCTGCTTTGGAATAGATCCGTAAAATCCTTCCACATTGCATATGGTGTGGCTTTCCCATGGATGCTTGAGACAATTTAGTCTCGTACTCCCTCCAACAAGATCATCCTCGCCTTTGCCACTTGCTTTTTCCATGCATCAAGATTTTGCAGCATCTGTCATAGTGGGTTTAGGAACATCATTTTCAATGAATTCCTTCAAGCTGTTATCTTCGAGTACTACCTCCATCCTGTCCTTCCAAGAAATATAGTTTTAGCTTCCCTCGAGTACATACTCCAACCTCAAGCCATTGAAATCCATTTCGATCTTGAATTAGCTTTATCACCAAGAAAGTCTTTCTGCAAATTCGAATTATATCAAGTCACAAACTCAGCTCCTGCTTCACTTCTGCAATTTCCTGTGCTCTTATACCATGTATAAATGATACAAAATGCATGTATATATTGGATTCACCTGATCTAAAAATGTACTAAAGTTAAATAATGAATCACTTCCACAAATCTTTTGCGGAATTAAAAACATAATCGCTTATCACATGAAGTAAAGGAGAATCAAATCACACACAACACGGATAATTTCTCGGGGAAAGCTTGCTGCTCAAAACCCCACTATCTTCTATTGTATATTCAGCATGGATCATGAATCAATTACATACAAAACTCTTCTCACGAGATTCCCTCAGTACTTAGCTAATTTTCTCACACTGTCATACAAAAACTGACCATAACTTAGCCAATTTATTGCCTCCAGATAGCCTGCCTGCCTTGCGCAATCCTTGATGAATGCAATCCCTAAAAGATAGGAATTATGGCCTTCCTTAACTACGCAATTATCATGGGCACTCCAATGGGTGTTTGGTTGCATGTGTGCAACCCAATAATCCTACAACTAATATTCAACTTCCCTTTCACTGGGTCTCCACTGGATCTTACATGCATGCAACTAATAATAGTAAATCCTCAGTTGCATGTGAGATTATTGATTGTGAATTAATTAATATTTAATTCACTTGATCTCTCACTAGTGTATCTTCAGTTACAACTAGCACAATTGATTTTAACTCACTTATCTTAGTTAAATTGATTACAACCTGCATTAACTAATGCACCACTGCACTTCGAACTCTGTTATAGCTATAATTACTCAGCATGCCTCACCAACTACCTCTAACTCGAAATCCACTAGCTAACTGATTTTATCACTCTCAGATAACTATTTCAAGTCATTATTGAGAATATATTATAGTTTATTGTCCATCTTAATTAAGGGATAACCAAAATAGACATGCACCCAAAAATAGAACTATGGGCCCCACCCGAGTGTAGGTGCTTAATGCACTAGGCGTGGGTGCTGAAATTTTCTTGTTGAATCTCAACAAGAAGTACTCCTATACTTAAAAGGAAGTCTTCCACTTCTTAGGGTAGAGTAGGATAGAATAATAAATCAATGCCATGAATAAAGATGTTACACCAATGTTATTGTTGGGTCATAAAGGTGATTTTTTCAATGTAACCTCAATGCTCTTCATTAATTATCAACCCAGGGAAAGTCTTGTTATTTCAAGGGTGTAGGCGCAATATATGTAAGTGACATCAGAGGTTAACTATGCTAAATTATCATAAGGAAGATGGTATAATTATCGAAGTTTAATCAAACCAACTTGGAAGTGAATTACGAAATGCTTCTGACTCTTCAAGGGAGTTAATTTTGTTCTAAGCCTATGCAGAAATAACTACTTAAGACTGAAAATAATAAATTGGAATTGAACAACATGCTCTGATGAATTGAACAAAAAATTTAACGAATTGAACAACAAGTCTAATAAAACTAAACAACAACCAATTATTCTAGATTTTGCAACGAAATTCTCTTTTAATCAATGAATAACATACTTCTGAATTAAACATCAACCAAATGCTCATAAAATGATGAAAAGATCAAACGAAAACTATATGCAGAATTGAACAGCAACTGTGTTGGAACTAAACTAACAATTTTAAAGGCATTGAATTCAAATAAAAGAACATGAATGGTAAACTGGTCTAGTAAAAAGGAGGATATCACATTTCATGCTCGCAATTAACCAATTCAAACTATATATTGTGAAATGCAATGGATAATCTGGAACGAAAATTCTATAAATAAACGTAAAGCACAGAAATAGCAGAAGAACCCCTAGGGTTGCGCCCAAAGCCACTAGAAGCCTACTGCTAAGTAATACTTAGAAGTTTTATATTCTAAAAATGCCAAATTCTTCATTAATATGTCGAGCAATACATTAGTACAAAACTTGACGATTATGTCCGAGTACGTTTATTACAGAAATATTAAATTACAGGAACTGTCTTTCTTGTTCATTCTTCGGCCTTTTATAGCCTAAAGGTGCATTCAAGAGTAGTAATATATCTTTCTCATTATGGGACCCTGCTGCTTCGTGGCTGTCGATTGAGTGCTCCAAGCGTGGCCGTACCTTTCCATCTTCCATCGATTCGTAAGAGCCGATATGATTCTATCCACCTCCCTTGCTTGTTGTCTTTCGGTCATATGTTCAACAATTTGGCTGTTTTTCTGTTTTATCAATAAAGGCAGTGACAAATCAATTTTGACGTTATCAAGCACTCCTTTTATCACTAATCCATTCTGCCTAACTTTTACATAATTTTCCTCTACTTTATTCCTAATATGAAGGGAAAATATATAAAAGTGCATGAAAAATCCTAATAAAGATGGGGGTGAAAAATACCTTTTTCTTGGCCCAACATACTCCCCTGCTTACCTTTTTTAAGGTCCTCATGCAAACAAATGGTTGAGGTGTAGCTGGGTTAAAGAATATGCAAGGTATACCTCTTCTTTGTAAAGTCTGAAGCCTTGCCTCTGTTTGATATTTGCAAATGCTGCGTTGGTGTGGCCCTCCGGTAACTCATAATCGTGATGATATTCTTCAGGGGGGTACCAGATGAGGGGGCACCTGTATCTGCATCATATCCATGTAGGACCCATGTTCAAAATTAGGTTGATGTACAGAAGAAACCTGGAGGTAGAAAATTTGAAGTTCCGGTAGCCAAATGGCTCTCTGTTCTTCACACTATTTGTAGAGGCTAGCCATCTTTGTTTGGTTGCTGCTAATGCTTCTTCCTGAATGTCTTGGAATTATGCCCACCCATTCTGCACAATATATTTATGAATCGGTCCCAATTTTGATATATCACTCCCTTCTGCTGCATGAATTTCTTATGTTGGGTAAACAAGTACAGGGGTTTAGTAGGTTCCCCTTGTACCCATAGGTCTAGGCCATGCTCTCTTTTATGAAAAGTGTTGTAGGCACTAGCCCACCAAATTTTGTTTTTAGCAAAAGATAGGAAAGCCTAGAACTGAAAGTCCCTTATGAAGGGGCTGGGATTACTATCCCTGTCTTCCTCTAGAAATAAATTGTGTAAATATAATTCACACAAGAGGTGTTGGACCTGCTCATCCTGCTCATTGCAGCACTGGACAAATCCCTCAATGGTTTTAAAAGTGGTGGGCTTCCCTGCCTTGATAGCCTTGACTTTCAACAATAAATATCGTTCCACTAAGAATAGAGCATAGTTAGTGGCTAGTGCCCTGCAAATTAATACATCTGAGTAAAGAGAGAAAACCATACTGGTTTTCTCTTTAGCTTGTTCCACTTGCTCCTGTGCTTTCTTTACTTTTTTCCTTTATTCCATGACTTGAGAAAATGTTTCATCCTCAGTTTCAGATTGGTCTTTAAATCGCTTCAGTAGTGCCTGATGTTCCTGTAAGGGAACTAATTCCTTTTTGCACTGGGCCAATTCGTGCTAGACTTGACTTAATTTGTTGTGCAACTTCTGATTGGTAGATTTTTCTACTAGGGGGGTGTAGGAAGGTGTCACTTATATTTGAGTCCCCTTATCTTTTTTAAGTTTCAGATTAGTCTGCACAGAGGCTTTGGCAGTGAGTACCAACTCCTTTTGTACCAAGACTTCATCCTTATTCATTAACTCAGTCTGTACAACAGCTTCAGTGATGTCTATTAAATTGTTCTGTATAGAGGCTTCATCTTTTTCCATTAGGTCAATCTGTACAGAAATTTCAGCAGTCTCTAACATTTGGGCAAAAAAATCTATTTGGGTTCCCATGGTATCCAATTTCTTCTCAGGCTTCCGAGCCTTGTTTGCTTCTTTCAACTATTTCCTCAGATATTTTATCATTTTTCTCAACCTCTTGCACTTCCTGCTCATTTTCCTGAACTTAATGTCAGTTGATTATTCTTTTGGCGTAGTTTTGGCAGGAGAAGGAGGAACAGTGGCTTTAGTTTTAGAAATGGTTATGCCAGTTCTAGCAACGATGTTTTCTTCAGACGTCCAAGAGTTTATTTCAACATTAACTTCCTGGCTGGTGAAATAGCATTTCCTTCAGGAGTTAGGGGGAATGTTTCAATGCTTGTATTTTTTTGTAATAGAACAGTGTCTCCTGACCAACTTCCAGATTCAGCTATTCATTCTGCCTGGTCTTCCCTACTCATCCCTTCATTGTCAAAGGGAGGTAAAACCCTTGAAGCCTACAATTCGTCCCGATGAGGTAAGATTTCAGTGTGGCCAGAGCTACTGGCAGTGGAAGACTGGTTCAACAGGTTCCCCTACCCTTCAGATTGTTCAGATGGGCTTCTAATTTCACGAGATGCTCTCATTTCCTCAAGAACTTGAGCCATTTCTTCTTCATAGTCTTGTAGGGATATATTTTGAGGGCTTGAAGGTGGTGTATGGGATGGTCCCGCCTCATCTAGAAATTCAAAGGTGTCTTTCCGTAATTGCAGCCTTTCATAATGTCTATGTTTCCTTGGTTTCGTGGTCAACACATGGGTCCTTTTCCCTCTTGCTTTCCTGGTATGGTTATTCTGGGGAGTTCAATCTTTGTTCTGACAGGGTTTTCCTCAGGGGCAGGCAGGGCAGGATTAACGAAGATGTCCCAAGTTATCTAGTGTTTGTCTACCTCATGAATGATGATTAATTTAATCAAGCCATGGTGGCTGACAACTGTTAGGGGGTTTTTGGTTTTTCTAATTCGAACAATAGTATTGTGCAATACAGAATTTAGAAAATTGAATTTTTTCACTTGAGAACAACTAATAGTTTAAGTTGGCGGGACTTTACCACATCCTGGCATCTGTTGCATGTGATGTATCTTTGTATGAACACTGCCAGTTCTTGCCAGGGTTGTTGTGAAGACGTAGGGTTAATCCCCTTTCCTTTTCATTCTAATGGTTCTCCTGGATCCTGGTATACTGAGATTGCTTCCTATAGGAGAACATGTTTTTCGGTCCATCTTTCTCCTTCTGTTGGTATTCTGGAGACCTCAACGATGATATCCTCTGCAACCGGTATAATTGTTGGCTCGAGGGGTCCTCACCCAAGTTTAGAGGTTAAGGTTTTCCAACAAACCCCTATACTACTAGCCCTTTCGGCAGTGACTTGCTTGTGCAGGCCAAAGTCTCACCCGAAGCAGTATGGGAGGGTGCTGGAACTAGGTTTCCGCACCCTGGAGAGGGTAGGTAAGTCAAGCAGAGTTGCGTTCAACCTTATGATTACCAGATATTATATCACAGAGCCCAGATCTACTGATATCCTTCATATCCACGTGCGCAATACCAATTATAATCACAGTGACTAACAGGTCATAGACTTATAGAACATTACGCAGTTATCATATAAAGCATAACAGAATAGATCCAGATCGCAGCATAAACAAGTAACACAAGTACTTTCACAGCTTAAATCAATAACATAGAAGCATACATACTTAATCAGATTCGACAGATTCACATCAACAATAAGTCCAATAGATTCAGATATTCCAACAGCCTTTCGCATTCATTAATCCTTCATATTTACTTACAATACCCAAAACCCAACCTGTGCACACAGCAGGATAGAGGATCTCCGTGCACACAACCAGCAGGGTCCACACACAGCAGGACAGAGGATCTCCGTGCACACAGCCAGCAGGAGTCCTTACCCAACCAACCCTACAAATCTTAACAGTTCACATGTAGCATCAATTCCAATTTACAACTCAAAAAGGTTCAACTACTTATACTACTTTAGCCTACGCATCCAATGGTCCGCAAACCGTGGTTTGTAGACTCTTGGTCTACCCTTGACCCACCTAAAATTCATTAGGGGCTTTCACCCACCCCAAAACCCCTGTGTTAGGCTAAATATAATAAAAAATATACAAAATGGACCAGATTCGCAGCTTTGTAGGAGACCCTGTTCCAACAGTCCCCCAACACAATCTTGTGACTCATCCCAAGTCACTGAGAGGGTGGGGTCTCCACCTGCACCTGCAACAGTTTGATTTCTTCAACCAATGTGGGCAGCACGGCTTCACTTTGGGTAGCAGCATTTTGGGTGATGTCAAACAATTTCTGTGAAATCGGGCCTTCTGTCGCAACGGTGACACTTTCCAAGGTCTGGTTGAGTTTCTTTACTGCTACATCAGCATCGTGCGACAGCTTCAGGGCTTCAGTAGCCCACGGCTTCAGGCGGTCTTTGAGGGCCTTCTTCTTCTGTCGAAGCTCTTCTATCTCAGCTTGGAGGTCCTGGTTGGTTCACAATCATGCCAAGCGTTGATTAGGAACCAACGTGGGTAGTGTGGCTTCCAATGTTTTGAAAGTCTCCTCTTTCTGCAGTAGGGCCTGGGTTATTTCATGCAGGAGCAGATCGCGTTGAACCTTGGTCCATAGTTGCATGGCAGTTTCCAGTAGTTGGGCACCCTGCGCGAAGGTGTTTCCGGCTGCAATTTAGCCTGCAGATCAGAAATTTGCAGCTCCATCAGTGACTTAACCTCCGCAACCTCCGTTCACGATGCCTTTAATGCGGCGACCAACCCTTCAACCTTTTCCTGGGATGTAGCGGTAGCCAGAATCTTTGCTGGAACTTCTGCGCAGAGCTGGTGAGTGAATTTTTCGAGATCCGCTTGCTATGCGATAGTGCTGGATACTTCGGCACACTGTGCTGCGATGGTCTGCTTGGCCATACTGAGTTGTTGGTGCACTTTTTGGTCCCGATGGTAGATCTCCTGGAACACAACGGTGTTGAGGCCCTGCAACGCCTCATGGGCCAACTTGGCTAGATTCAACTACACTCTTGCACTGACTGGGAGTTGCATGCCCAGGTCGAGTGGGATGATCACAAGGGTGGTATTAGTTAAGGAGCAGAGACGAATTTCCTCTATGGTTAGCGCTGCGTTACTGGTTTCCAATGGAGTACATACCTAAATTACGCTGTTCTGAAAAGCACGAAGCTTGGCCTGGATGGTCTTGATCAAAACTTTCTGTTGTTCCTCCAAGGCAGCCCATTTGTCCTCTGCGGCTAGAGTGACTGCGTCCGCAATCTGTTCGAGGTCTCCATCAGTTAGCATGACAATCTCATCGTGTTTTTCCTGCTAAGAGCATTGCTTCTTTCGGGCCCCTTTGGCAAGCTCTCCTGTGTGCTTTGTCCACGAGGGGATGCAGTTCCTCCTGCATCCCCTCCTTCTGTCCCTAAGTCAGGCTGTGAATATTTCTGTGTAGCTCCTTCGGTGTCCTTTTCATTAGTCTTCTTCTGTTGCACATCTTTCTTCACATCCGGTTCTGTTTCCTTCTTATTACGTTTGCTGGAGCCTCCGATATCCTTATCTTATGTTGTACTGGTATTTTTAGGGCCCTGCGCCCCGGTCTTGAAGCCAATCTTCCACTGCAGGGGCTAGAGTGCAATAACATTGTCTATTTCTTCATCCGCGACCATATAGGGGAGCGAAGTCCACACTTTCTCCTTTCGGCTCTGAATCTGTATGTTGTGCATGGTCACCTGAAAGGTCACGATGCGTTTGTATCTGTCGTAGACTATGGGTGATAAGCGTGGTTGAGAATTGATGGCAGCTGCCACGCTGCTCTGGAAGAGGACCCAGAAGACTTGATTTTCCTCTATTCGCTACGCATTCTTGGAGTCCCACAAGTGTGCATAATGGGATCCTTCACACATATCCGAGTTAAGCTTAGGGGGGACTGACTCCGTAGGAGCTTCCTAGGCAACCAATGCTATGAGGAACAACAACCATGAGTAGCAAAAGGGGCACCCTAAGTCCTGGGATTCTGGAATGTTGGCCAAAAATTCATCACATAAGTACTGAGCCCAATTAAAATGGACCCCCTTTCCACATTGGCCTGTTAGTTGGATCACGTAGGCGGGGACGGTGGTGACTTGGCATTTGTGCATCAACTTGCATGCCAGCAACATCGTTCCAAACTGCGTAGTGGGATCATTGATGGATTTGATGATAAAGCCTCGGGTATTCCACTCCACCTTGTATTTTTGGTGCACAAATTCAGTAGTCTAGCCCTCATATTTCTTACCTACTCGCTCCAGAGGGCGTGGTCTGTTCATCAGGAGGCCAGTAATCCTATGAATCAACGCAACATCAATAGGAGTCCTGTCCTGGATCCACATGCAACCTTCATGAATTAGGGCGAGCAGTTACCGTGCGAGTCGGTCCGTAACATTGTAATGACCAAAATGGGGCATCGTGAGCAAGTTCAGGAGCCGTATTACGCCAACTCCGTTAGCCACGCATTTTCATAATGTTAGTGATGACTATATCTACAACTGAGTTTTCTAGAAACTGATTTCCTTATGTCAATATGTCATCCAGAAAACCCTCCTAAAACTTTTTTCGCCTTTCTACCTTTTCAGTCCGCCCATGTCGAAATCAAAAACCTCATTATCACTATCCTATCTAGCTTCAGCCCTACTGGTCTGCCCATCAGCTTTAAAAGGAAAATCCAAATCTGCTTCAAAAGTCTCCCCTATGTTAGGAAGTGGCGCTTTAAGACATTTTACCCTTGGCGATCATCAAAAAGCCAAAAAGCCCCATCTGCAAAAGACCTGCCATGACTGATCCCTTACTTTGCAAATGAAATTGACAAGCAGCCTTAAGTCGCGCCACTCATATCCCCTAGATCTCAGCACTGCACAAAATCCAATCTCAAGCTGACTATTAGGTCTTTCACAGTGTTCTATGGTTCTACAAAGTCAGGAAATATATTTCATCTCATGGAGTAAATGTTTGAGTTTACAGTTAGAGGAACAGCTGCTTCTAAGTGTAACTTGAGCCTTTAGATATGTCTGCAAAACAGAAAGCTACTCATCTGGACTTTACAGCTCTTTTCAGCATGAAAATCACAGTAAGAAAAGGTCACCACTGTCTCAGCAAACTGGTAAATTTTCAAGGCCCAGAACCTCCTTCATTTACAAGCAGAGGGTTAGGGCACCTCCTTCATCCATAAGCAGAGGGCGCGGGCAAATATTGACTTAGATGATGGCAAAGATCCAGGTTTGACTTGAACTGAAACAAATGAAACAGGGACTCCAGGTTTCATGAATATGACTAATGATCATAACAGGAATATAGTGGAAATATGCTAAGCTCAAAGGAAAGGGTAGTTTGGTCTGATAAAGGAGCTCACCTCAAACTTACAAATCATGTGAATTGTTGAAGCTTTAAAAAGCATGTCATCAGTAAACATTCCACTCTTAAGTAGCCTGTTTTGTCCAAGATCAAATGGAATAGATGTTGTTAACCAATGCCATTACACAGGCAGAAAGAAAGCCCTTGGTTTTTCAAAAAGCACTGACCTTCATAGTCACAAAGAGTTTTTGTCAAGTAACAGGTCATGAGATAAACAAGCCAAATGATGAATATCTCAGTCACCCTTAGAACAATGTCACTGTGATTGGGGTTTCTTCTGAAATATAGTGATGTTTGCAAAAAGAGATGCTTATATTGATGTTATTCAAGTAGTTCACTTACCATCACATTCAAAAAAAGGGCTGTGTCAAACAGAGTTGTTAAAAAGCCTTCGGACACCTTACCTGATGAAGAGCCTCCTCCATGCATGAGCAGATGGCCAAAGCCATTGCAAGTTGCTGAAGCTGATTGATGTAAAATATAATGGAAGGATACAAAGAAATTGAATAAAAGTCATTGCACAGGTAAGTGTTACTGTTTATAAGGCAAAGGTACTGTTTTCCCTCTTCAAAAAGCTATCTGTCAGACAGTACCTGTAGTGGAAAGGAGAAAATGTTGAACATATGCATGCATTTACACCACAAGGAGCAGTTTCTTTAAAGGAAATGGTTAAAACAGTACTCCACTATCCCTTGCCCAGAAGTCTGAAGGAGATCCTTTTAAGTAAACAGTGAAGTATATTGTGAAAGAGTGCGACCTAAAGAAGGCACTACAGTCCAGGGAAAAAGCTTATAAGTCACCTAAGAGCAGAGATGATTAAACAAGATTGGAAGGGCACATGCAATCTCCTGGGACAGAGTTGAGGTTTTGGAATGTCTCCCTTACAAAAGACCAAGGCACCAGTCAAATACATTAACAAGGCAAGCCCTGTCTTTCAGGAACATAACAGTTTTTTTTAGCATCATCTTTACAGAGGTAAGGTGGTTTTCCTTACATCAGAAATAGCCCCAACATTGTTAAAAACAATGGCAGAGGTGATGAAGCTTGTTGAATGTTTGCCAAGGTTTAAAAACTCGGGATGAGAATCAATGTGCGGGTGTATAATATTCAAATAACAAACCCACTGTTTTAAAAAAAAACAAACAGAGTTAAAGATCAATGTTAATTCCGAAAGGTTAAATGACCGTTGGAGAGTTATGGTGACATAGCATCAAAGGGTAAGTATGATGTAAAGTTTTCATTTTCAAAAAACTGAAGAAGAGCCCGCGCCCCTCTAGCACCAAGGCGAGAAAATCTGGTCGAAAATTCACAAGTATACACTGTGCAGAGGCAGCGCGACGTGCCTGGGTTTTGGCGCGACGTGCCTGGGAGGAATTTTGCACAGGGCTCTTTGTCGGCGCGACGTGCCTGTACAAGGCCGCCCGACCACACGACAGGCCGACCCGACAAGCTTTTTCTGCGCGACGGGTTTTCTCCAAAGGTTGCCGCGCAGCTGTCCAGAGTTTCCAGCGTTTCTTTCAGCCCTTCAAGCGGGCGTCCATCAAAATTTGAGGTATTTTATAGCTCCCCCATCAAATTTCAAGATGTTGATAAATGACAAGAATGTTTAAAAACCCCGGACCTTGCCATTATTGTTAAAAACAAAAGCAGCCTTTCTACACAGTGAGATGAACTATTGTAATATGATAAAGGCCGAATTTGTCATTCAAAGAGAACATATAGAGATACGGGGTTTTGAAGTTGTCTTGTAAAGATTTTTGCTTTGATTAGAAGAAAACTTTGTTATGAAAAGACAGGGTTTGGTCTTAAAAGAGAAAACTGTCCTCACAGTCTTCCAGACCTTGCCACATTGTCAAAACAGTGAAGTGCACTCAGTAAGGGAGTTTTGACATTCTTGTTGTTTGAAAAAGAAAACTCATAAAATCTCTATCCAAGAGCTTGATAATACTTAAAAAACTCGTCATTATCACCCTGAACCGGTATTACATTCTTAGTATGCGTGTGCTTATTGATATTCAAACAGTGCAAAGAAGGCACACTTGCACAGGTCAGAATTGTTAGATGTTTGAAAGTCTCCTTGAACAAGGAGTTTTTGTGTTAAGGTTGACATCAAAGACTTTAAAAACAGAGTAATCAGTGGCATTTTCTCACAGCACACTACTTAAGCAGATTTCCTTTCATTCACTGTATTCTCCAACTGTGAATTTGTTAACAAAGAGTTTCCAAAGGTGAACAGCATATTGAAGGACAGAGGTTGTTGATGGTTAAATTTTGACATTGAAGGCAGAGGTACCAAAGTGGTGTTGGATTTCTCAAAACTTCACAAGTGAAAGGGGCCATTTTCTAAAGAGCAGAGTTGTTAGTATTTGAAGTTAATATTGGAAACAGAGGTATAGATGTGTTGGTGTATCTCTTAAACTCACAAGCAAAGAGTGTGTTTTCTAAACCACTGTGCACTGATTTTACACCCAAGCTAGGTCTGCTTCTTCCTTTCACTGTATTGTATCATTCTGAAGATTTGTTGACAGAGAGTTTCCCAAGGTGATAGCACATTAAAAAGGCAGAGTTTGTTGATGAGAAGTTAAACATTAGAGGTAGGGGTATAGAGGTGTTGGTGGACTTTTTAAACTCACAAGCAGAGAGTGTGTTTCTTAAAACACTGTGCATTGATTTTACATCTGACTTGGGTCTGCCTTTACAAAAACCATATTGTATCATATTGAAGATTTGTTAACAGGGATTTTCTGAAGGTAAATAGGGCCATTTTCTAGAAGGCAGCGTTGTTGAGGATCGAGTTTAACATTGAAGCCAGAGGTACAAAGGTGGTGATTGATTTCTCAAAATTCACAAGTGAAAGGTGTTTTCCTAAACACAGTGAGATGATATTTCACCTAAACAAAAAGTCTCCTTTCTTTTCCACTGTATGTTATCTTTTATAGAAATCTGTTGACAGAGGTATTTTTAAGGTGAATGACCTGAAGAGCAGGGTTTTAATATTGAAGATTGGTCTTATAGATGCAAAATGCAAGGGTTGGTTGACCTCTGACAAACTCACCAGGAGTAGTTTTTCAAAACTGTGCACAAGAAATTGACACAGGAGTTTGCCTCATCTTTACACAGGGTACCATATTAAAAAGTTTGCCTTGCTGAAGTACATCCAGAGTTGAAGGACTGTTTTTGAGAAGTACAGAGGTGGTTTATTCAAGGAAACACACAGTGAGGCGGTTGGTTTCTTCCAAAGCATAGTTAGGTCAAAATGCCTCCAAAGCAAGACAAAAGGAGCAACATGACAGTGGTGAAGATCAGCAGAAGCGGGAACCAGAGGAGGATAGTGCTGAACAGCAGCAGCTCAGCAGTTTGAGCAACAGCATAAGGATGATGATCAAGAACAGCAGTTTTAAGGAGAGGCGCCTAGCACGGAAAGAAGAAAAAAGCATATCAGCCCTTGATATTTTGGCTTCAGCTTCAGAGCATGTTTCTATGGACCCTTGAGGGTCATGCATGCCAATTTTGGGCCTGTTTCGGAAATTTTTTGTTTTTTGGCATTTTTGGGTTTTTCGCCAAAAACTCATAAATTCGCCATTTCAGTTTGATGAGTTGTCAAGGGAGGAGGATGATCCCAATGGGTGCCATAATTCCATGAGCAGGTCTCCAGCGATTTTCAGGGCATTTGAAGATCATTCGCCCCCTCAAATTGGCGAAAAACAGCCTCATTTTGCACATTCTGCCCGCCATATCAGCAGTCTGCTATTTTCTGGGTTTTTGCACACAGGTACAGTTTTGAGGGACTTTTAGAGATCAGATTGAGGTGATTTCACTTGCGTCGGAAAGCAGACACAGAGAGCTTTCCAACGAGCCATCATGAGCCTCATTTCGACATCGGGAAGGCTGCCATTTGCATCCAGCAAGTCAGGGGACCTTTTTCAGGCATAAATATGAAGTATTTTTGTAATTTTTGAACTCCAAAAATTTGCTTTTCCCAAATGTGCGTTAAGCTATTTTTATCATGGGAAAATCATGTAAAGTCAATATAATTTCCGTTTTTAGCAGTTTTTTAGATATTTTATGGGATATTTTGTGCCTTGTGCTTTGCAAAGCCTCAAGGACAAGTTTAGATATTTTGACTTGGCCAATGGGATAGCTAGTTGCTCCATGAGGTTTTCCTCCCTCAAGCCTATTTATCCCATGGTTCTCATTGTAAATCAAAGGCTGAACTTGAGAGAAGAATTAATGCATTGGTCATATGAGCTTTGAAGAATACACTTGAGTTATGATTTTTGGACTGCCTCTTGGATGCTTTTGAGGAATGTTGAAGGCTTGTTGATGGATTCCTTGACATGGTAGAATGGTATAGTGCTTCTTAATGTGTTTTGTCTTCTAGTTTTCACTCATAATTCATTTTTCTTGCTGTTATAGATCAGTAAAGATTGATTTTGAGACATGCCCATGGAGGCACCTCAAAATCCCTGAATCTTCATAGCTTGATGTTTTCTTCTCCCTTAGTTATGCTAAAGAATTCTTAGCTGCTCTTTAGTAACCTAAGGTATCGTTGCTAAGTTTTATTCATCAGTTCCATGTATGTTGAGTAGGATGTATGGTTTGCCCTACCTACCTATCAGCTGCCCATAGTTCTGTCCATAAAACTTTCTCTTTGACTGATTTGTTGATCATTTGGTTGAACCAAGGAGGCCTAGTCCCGATCTAGCCCTTTGCCTAAAACTATGAAAACTTATTTGTCCAAGTGCCCAATGACTTAGAGATTATGTTTAGGCGTTCCGGCATAGTTTATGAGTTGTTAGTTTGTCTCATGTGTTTTCCCCAAAGTCTGATAGCCTTTTCCCGAAGTTAGAGGGTCTTATACCTCTATGTATGGTTGGAATGTTTGATTTCTATGTATTGATTAGCTTATAGTTATTCCTAGCATGATCAATGGCTTGCTATTACATGTTTATGTCTGCTATTAACTAGTTTGCACTTGAGATCCCTTGTCTTTCACCAACTTACTGTCCATTTAATCCATTTTGCCCAGAGATCCCTTCTACTGTGAATTAAATCAGCCCTACAGCAGCTTTACATCATCACTTCATAGCTTCCTTGACCTGTTTGACCCCATAGCCCAATTTATCTACATCTTGTTATCCAGTTTATGTATTTGATCAGTTTCATCCCTCACAAACTTAAAAACTAAAAAAACCAAAAACCACAACTTCATAACTAGCCTAATATCAGAACATCGCAAGTAAACACACCGACATCTTTGCACTTATAGAGAGAGCCCTCTCTGAGTCCAGGAAGGCTAGGTCCTTGGGCTCCAAAGCTTGGTTTGATGTTACATCGTCATTTGGCTAGCCAATCGGCCAAATCACGGGACCCTAACATAATGGCGATCACGGTGGGACCTACTGAGTTCATGACAGTCTAGCGAACTCTTATAGACTCTTTAGTCCTTCAATCCTAAACTCAGACCATCAGCCTCTAGAATCATTTAGTGTAAACTCTCTGTTTCACCATCTTAGCAAAGTGATGAATCAGGTTTATAACACTCTTACATCCTAGGCTGCACATAAAACTCAGAAAAAACCACAAAAACTCCCTTAGATTGGTTTTTGATAGTATTGGTGGTGGACCATACAAATATATCTCATAACAACCAATTTTCCACCTGGCGACTCCACTAACTTCTAGTAAGCCTTACTATTTCACCAAACTCTAGGCTACTTTCCGATAGACCTTTCCCATCACTCACTAACATAGTGGGAGATGGTAAGACACTGAGTACATAATAGTCCAGCAAACTCTTATAGACTTTTTGGTCCTTTAGGTACCATAAACAAGCAAGCAGTCCATAGACTCATTTTTTAGAGTAAACTCTTTTTGTTCTCATCACCCTAGCAAAGTGTTGAAACAAGTCTAGAATACTTTAACAAACCATAGGCTGCACATAAATTCAGAAAATCCAAAACATTCTCAGATTAGTTACTGGTGGTGGACCATAGCTATCTTCACAAAACAACTGATTTTCCACCTGGCGACTCCACTAATCCATCCCTTTACTTTTTGACCATCCTTCACCTTAGTCAAACCTTAGAAAACCCACTCATTCAGAACATTCACCAATATCATTCTCTCTAAACTCTGGATATAAAATCTGGCTTCACGAAGAATCAATACCAGATCCCATCCAGACCCAAATCCCCCTATCATAGTAGATGACCCAGAGAAGATTCTGTGGCAAGCTTCCGAAACTGATCATCTAGCTACCGATAGATCCATCCGTAGAACAAGATCTGTACCTAAAACTCGCAATATCCTTCTAGATTCACCTTCGAACTAGAGTCATCACAAGCTCTTCCCCGAAGCAAATCATATAGTAAGATAAACTTCGACGATCTTGAAACCCTGAACCCACCACAGAGTCCTATTAGAGAAGCTTCACCAGCCACTCCTCCTGATTTCCAGCTTCTTTATCAATTTGGCTCCTATCATCCTAGATCTGCTCAAAACCAGATCACTAGTCCAAGTTCATCCGCTACACCTGGTCAAACCACCACTGTTCAAACCACTTCATTTCAGCCTACTAGTCCTCATCTTGTATATCATCCATTAGCTCCAGTCATGGCAGCCTGGTACGCACCTTTGGTGTTGCCACCACCTTTAGCTCCTCTCCCAAACAAATATCAAGACAAGATCCCACACTTTACCGGAGAAGACACCACCACACCTCAACAGCATATAAGTAGAATGACTGATGCTTATGAATACCTAGAGGTACAAGACGAGACTGTCCGAATGAGAATATTTGCCCAAAGTCTTGGTGGTGAACCCAAAGCATGGTTCAAAAGTTTAGCTCCAAATAGTATCCATGATATCCCATAACTACATCAAGTTTTCAGAAACCGGTGGGAAATCCGAAGAAATCCCATTCAAATCCTGTCAGAATATAACAGCCTAAAACGGGAAAATGGTGAAAGTGTCCAAGCTTACTGTACTAGGTTCAACAGTGTATATAACTCCCTTCCACCTCATTTCAAACCTCCACTTGGTTTAGCTTTGGCAAAATTTCCTGAGGGTTTTGATCCGGACATGACATATCATCTAAGAGATAAGGATCCCCCTACCTTAGAGGAAATGCAACAAATAGCCATAAAAGCAGATGCCAACTTAGCCGAAAAAAGGGCTAGAACTAGATCATAAAGAAAGGTCACATATAGAGATGAGGTTTCTACTTCATCACCTTCCCTAGATCCCAGAATAGATGACCTAGTCAAATCGATGGCCAAAATGTGGGAAAAGATCAATGAAAAAGCTCCTGTTAGGGACAACCATCCAAATCCTCCAATCAGAAACCGAAACCAAAACTTTAGGAGGGAACAACCCCAAAACAGACCAAGGGAAAATGACCAACAGATCAGGCCACCATTCAATGAAAACTATGTGGAAGAAGATGATAGGGACTCAGAACCTCTTGATGAACATCATTTAAACCTCATAGGGCCTGACAATGAAGGTGAGGTGTACCTCACCGAAGAAGAACAAGCCTTCTTTTCGCATGATCAAGATGAGACCAATTATGAAGATCTTGATGACCCTGCCATAGAGTTTCAAAATGCTATTGAAGAAGCCCACATGCAATATGACCTTAGAAGAAAAATAAACCAAGATAATGTCAAGAAAGGTAACTCTGATACTGCTAAAGCTCCAGATACCATCCTCAAAAAAGCATCAAGCAGTGACAAAATCAAGGTTGAAAAGACTGATCAAAGCCAAGCTAAAGTTACCCAAACTAGTCCTCTCTCATATACTCCTGATACTTCTACCAAGGTCACCAAAACAACTATGGCAAACAAAACCCCTAAACAAGGTCAACAAACTCAGAACATAGACAAGGTCTTAGCTGAAAAAGCTGAAACAAACATATCTAAACTTCAAGTGCCTTGTAGCTTTGAAGGCGAAATCGCTAAGATCAAAATCACCATGCCTCTTACTGAACTCATTGCCCAAAACTCTTATAAATCCCAAGTACTAAAAGTCTTAAATCTAGGGAATGATGCGAACACTGTTAATCTCACTGATGACATTCCTGAAGTATTGTTTGGTCCAAAGGTAGAAGGAAAATTCCAAGAGGGAGTTACTCTTCCATTTTACATTAGCCTAAACATTCACGACCAAATCCTCCACAATGCCATGCTAGACTCCGGCGCATCTCATAATCTTATGCCGAAGGTAGTAATGGAAAGATTAGGCTTGGAAATCACAAGACCATACAAAGACTTGTATTCTTTCGATTCGAGCAGAGTCCAATGCCTGGGTTTGATCAAAGACCTTTGCTTTAGTCTGGCCCAAATACCCGCGAAACATCTAATCATGGATATAGTAGTGGCAGACATTCCTCCCAAGTATGGGATGCTTCTATCCAGATCTTGGGGAGCCAAACTCCAAGGGAATATCCAACTAGACATGTCATATGCCACCATTCCTATGTTTGGTCAGACCAGGATACTCTACCGCGAATCACACATGAAATACATGATTAGCAGTCAAGATAGGCCCGATAATATTCCAATGTGTTCTTTGCGCTCCGACTTAAACTCTTTCATTATGCATATTGATGTAAACATGGAGGAAGAGTCAGAAGAAGCTGATATAGACTTAGATCCACCACATCAGTTGTCCTTGGTACCTTATGATGAGCTGGACACTCAAAACTACCATGATCATGAACAACTGTGTCTTGAGGAAAGTAAGTTTCCCCTCTCCAAAGTAGGATTAGAGCAAGAAGCGCAAACCCTCATGTACTATCAAGAAAATTGCTCTAGCTTTAGTCAAACACCAGCAGTAACTTGTGGAAATTTCTTCCGGATAAAAGCTTTAGAAGACCTACACATCATAAACCTATTTGGAACCCGGGAGAAAGGGAGTTTAATGTTTCTACCATACCTCAAAGATTTACCATCATGTGACCCTCCTACTACAAATAAAACTTTGACCATAACCTCAGTAGCTCAACATCTTGAGAAAATGCCAGATGAACTTCTTATGAGCAAGGATGACAGTTATAATCCCAGCATACCTGAACTACTGAAATTGGCTCATATTTTGTCTTTTCATGAAGAACTTAGAAATGCTAAAAACAGGAATTTCATGCAAAATACTAATTTCTACAGAAAAAACAAGGGAAAACATTGTATCACTACCTTTTCCTCAAAGAACAACTTTAACAAAAGCAAACACAACAAACTGAGACAAACTGAAATGATCAAGGAGAAAACTAGTGGCCATAGAATTTGCTTTGATTTTAGAAATAATACTGCATCTCCATATAACAAAAATCAGGTTTTTTCTACTCAAGATCATGATTCACCAATTGAAAATGTTTCTAATCATGTATTCTTGCAAGATCATCTTTCAGATCATAATCATCAGATTCCTTTGCAAAGTAGACAACTTAAAGATTTCTTCCAGTTTGCGGGAGGTAAATCTGATTTCAAGTTCAAAATTGCTAAACCACCCAATATCAGAAATCTGTTCATGAAGGCCATGTTCCCAGTTTTAAATTTCTGTGTTTTTGCATACCTTGATGATGTCACTATCTATTTCAAGAATTATCAAGAGTACATACATTACCTGAAGAAAGCATACAGTAAGGAAAGGAGTGGAAATCAGATTTTCAGAGAGGTACAGAGAGAGGATACCGGGCTGTTTAGAGATTCTTGCATGAATCCCTATGTCATGTTAGAGAGAGAAAATTTCCCAAATTTTTCTTTTCAAGAGTTAAGTGGGCCAAGGGTGAGAGGAGATCCTTACGAGGATAAGATGCTAAAATTCCGTCATTTCCAAGATTTTTGAGTTTGAAACACTTTCAGTCATTGTACATACCATTGTTTGAAATATTGAAAAAATAGAAAAATCAAAAACAGTAAAAGATAGGAAAGTCAAAAACAGTAAAAAGCAGAAAAGAGGGCAAGTGAAGATAGAACAAAGGCCCCATGTTCCAAAAAATAGTCCTTCGGAAAGCGAGCAAGTCTAAATGCCGCTACTAGTACTTCAATGTCTTGTTCATCTATCTAGCCTAATCATAGCTGAGCATGTTTAAATTTATTTGCTGATAAGTTAGTGAGTGTCAAGATAGTCAACATTGTGTAAGATTGACTTATCACAGAGCTTAGATTAGTGAGAGATTCTGGTTCCACATGCCTAAAACAGAACCAAAGAGAGAAGCGAGGGATGAAAAACACATTGTACATCTTAGCCCCGCTTGTCTAGTTTCCTTTGTTGCAGAATAACATTTGTGTGCAGCTTGTCCTTTATGCCACAAATGCATGACAAATCAGACCGCCTAATCCTGATTTGATCATTTTTAAATTTCATGTTGTAGATTAGAGAATGAAATCCTGTCAAACTGCTTAATCTTGACAGTCGATCTAGTTTTAGGTAGAGAAATGAAGGAGTTCATCAACTTAATCTGAACTCTCGGCAGATATAAGAGTAGAAATAGATAGGTTCATTTTGCAAAAAGAAAAATATGCATTTTCAAAAGGCTGCTAGTTCAAATGCGCCAAAGAGAAGAAAAAATGTTAGGAAAGATAGTGGGGTAGGCAGAAGTATCATTGATGTTAATCATGCTGTCACTTTTCAGAAATAACATCAAAAGAAAGGTAAATTTTGCGCCAATGGATAAGGCACTGGTCTTCATAAGCCAAAGATCTGAATTCTGGACACCTCCTGACGAGGAGCTGCCCTCCCCAAATGGAGCCACTGTTAGCCATCAGTATTTTTACATGTTAGTGATGACTATATCTACAGTTGAGTTTTCTAGAAACTGATTTCCTTATGTCAATATGTCATCCAGAAAACCCTCCTAAAACTTTTTTCACCTTTCTACCTTTTCAGTTCGCCCATGTCGAAATCAAAAACCTCATATCACAAGCTTATCTAGCTTCAGCCTTATTGATCTGACCATCAGCTCTAAAAGGCAAATCCACATCTGTTTCAAAAGTCTCCCCTATGTTAGGAAGTGGCGTTTTAGGACATTTCACCTTTGGCAATCATCAAAAAGCCAAAAAGCCTCCATCTGCAAAAGACCTGCCATGACTGATCCCTTACTTTGCAAATGAAATTAACAAGCAACCCTAAGTCGCGCCACTCACACCCCCTAGATCTCAGCACTGCATAAAATCCAATCTCAAGCTGACTATTAGGTTTTTCACAGTGTTCTATGGTTCTACAAAGACAGGAAATATATTTCATCTCATGGAGTAAAAGTTTGAGTTTACAGTTAGAGGAACAACTGCTTCTAAATGTAACTTGAGCCTTCAGATATGTCTGCAAAACAGAAAGCTGCTCATCTGGACTCTACAGCTCTTTTTCAGCATGAAAATCACAGTTAGAAAAGGTCACCACTGTCTCAGCAAACTGGTAAATTTTCAAGGCCCAGAACCTCCTTCATTTACAAGCAGAGGGTTAGGGCGCCTCCTTCATCCATAAGCAGAGGGCGCGGGCAAATATTGACTTAGATGATGGCAAAGATCCAGGTTTGACTTGAACTGAAACAAATGAAACAGGGACTCCAGGTTTCATGAATATGACTAATGATCATAACAGGAATATAGTGGAAATATGCTAAGCTCAAAGGAAAGGGTAGTTTGGTCTGATAAAGGAGCTCACTTCAAACTTACAAATCATGTGAATTGTTGAAGCTTTAGAAAGCATGTCATCAGTAAACATTCCACTCTTAAGTAGCATGTTTTGTCCAAGATCAAATGGAATAGATGTTGTTAACCAATGCCATTACACAGGCAGAAAGAAAGCCCTTGGTTTTTCAAAAAGCACTGACCTTCATAGTCACAAAGATTTTTGTCAATTAACCTGTCATGAGATGACCAAGCACAATGATAAATATCTCAGTCACCCTTAGAACAGTGTGGGAGACAATGTCACTGTGATTGGGGTTTCTTCTGAAATACAGTGATGTTTGCAAAAAGAGATGCTTATATTGATGTTGTTCAAGTAGTTCACTTACCATCACACTCAGAGAAAGGCTGTGTCAAACAGAGTTGTTAAAAAGCCTTCGGATACCTTACCTGATGAAGAGCCTCCTCCATGCATGAGTAGATGGCCAAAGCCATTGCAAGTTGCTGAAGCTGATTGATGTAAAATATAATGGAAGGATACAAAGAAATTGAATAAAATTCATTGCACAGGTAAGTGTTACTGTTTATAAGGCAAAGGTACTGTTTTCCCTCTTCAAAAAGCTATCCGTCAGACAGTACCTGTAGTGGAAAGGAGAAAATGTTGAACATATGCATGCATTTACACCACAAGGAGCAGCTTCTTTAAAGGAAATGGTTAAAACAGTACTCCACTATCCCTTGCCCAGAAGTCTAAAGGAGATCCTTTTAAGTAAACAGTAAAGTATATTGTGAAAGAGTGCAACCTAAAGAAGGCACTACAGTCCAGGGAAAAAGCTTATAAGTCACCTAAGAGCAGAGATGATTAAACAAGATTGGAAGGGCACATGCAATCTCATGGGACAGAGTTGAGGTTTTGGAATGTCTCCCTTACAAAAGACCAAGGCACCAGTCAAATACATTAACAAGGCAAGCCCTGTCTTTCAGGAGCATAACAGTTTTTATCATCTTTACGAGAGGTAAGGTGGTTTCATACACTCGAAATAGCCCCATGTTGTGTAACCAGCTCTAAAGAGAGAAGAAAAGAGATATTCACGCCTTAGAAATGAGCCACTTCGAGGAGGCAACCTCCAATACATTACATGAATGAACAATTCTTGGATGATACAAATGAACAAAACCTCCTTCTATATATAGGAGTCCATGGGGCCATAATATAATCCTGGTGGGGCCACAATGTAATCCTAGCCGACCTAACAATAATAATGTAAGGGCACAATAATAACAATATGGGGGTTACAGGGGTACAATAATAACAATAAGGGGGGGCTACACTAACATAATAAGGGGCTACACTATTAATATAGGGACTTAACATGCCCCTCTCCTTCAAACAAGTGTTGTCCTCAACGCTTGATTATTTCTTGATGCTTCTGTATAAAATTCTCATCCTCCCATGTGAAGTATTTTACAGGAAATTTCTTCCGCTTGCTGAGATACTCTGAAGTTGATCGTACTTGTCGATTTCTTGTTTCTATGAATTCTTCATAACTTTTTTTGATGTGATGTTGATCTTCCTGTTGTTTCATTAGATTTTGCACCAAAGTTGGGTTATCCTTTGAGAGTTGGAGAACTTGTTGTTGATGCTCGATGTGATCTTCCATTAATTTATCATCCATATTTGCTATTATTTGATCCTTTAAACCAGCATCTAGCCTTTAACTTAGCCTCCAGTGATGCTTTGCCACGCAAACCACGCATCTATTTCATCTTCCAGGAGGTGATTGCTCTGCCGTAAAGAAAGATGTGAAACTTGGTGCGAAAAAAATTTTAATCGCATGCGCGTCTTCCTCTTAAATGCGTCATAGTATAGCTTTTTGAGGGATTAATGGGTATGGAATTATTTTTGGAGGCATTATAGAGACCACAGAGACCAAATACTGATAAAAATTCTAAAATATGCCCTTGGAATCAATTCAACTTGATTCTTCAAACAAGACTTATGCAATTCGGAAAAAAAATACACACCTTTTACTAGCTTTTAGGAGATCGATATTGAAATTGAATTATCTCTGTAATTGAAAATATTCGATATCTGAAATTCAGCCCTGTAGTAGCCCTCTGAAGCTTCTGTCAAATGCCACAGGTCTGACCTGATTTTGATTCTCCAAGACAAAGTTGTGTCCAATCTCCTACAATGACCTAATTCTGGACTGGTTCAGTAGAGCGAACTTGTACGACTTGCCACGTGTCACTGTTTTGTCCTTTGTCTCTGAAATTGATAGCGAAGAAACTACAGGCTGTGTACTTGTGACCACTTTTGACGGCACTCCAATCCAATATTCAGAAAGAGAGTTATTGAACTTTTCCCACGATCACCTCTTTGAGATGAAATTCAGGAGCCTGAAAAAGCACTACCTTCCACAGATCATATCTCCAAAAATATTGCGAACCAAGTTCTGAAATTTTTTGACGAATTTCCTCAGGATTTCAGCTTCACACCATATGAATTTCAGCTTCTGAAACTTCGTAGAAAAATAGTTATAGCGAAAATTCCACGATGACCTGTTTGGAGCAGCGAAACCCTAGAATCCAAAGCTCTGATACCAAATGTTGTGTAACCAGCTCCAAAGAGAAGAAAAGAGATATCAACGCCTTGAAATATGAGAGAAAGCACCACTTCGAGGGCAACCTCCAACCCAATACACATTACATGAATTCAAAATTCTTGGATGATACAATTTACAAAACCTCCTTTATATATATAGGAGTCCATGGGAATATAATGTAATCCTAGTGGGCCACAATGTAATCCTAGCCAGAGCCTAACGATAATAATTTAAGGGCACAATAACAATATGGGGTTACGGGGGACAATAACAATAAAAAGGGGCTACACTAACATAATAAGGGGCTATACTATTAATATAGGGACTTAACACCCCAACATTGTTAAAAACAATGGCAGAGGTGATGAAGCTTGTTGAATGTTTGCCAAGGTTTAAAAAACTCGGGATGAGAATCAATGTGCGGGTGTATAATATTCAAATAACAAACCCACTGTTTTAAAAAAAACAAACAGAGTTAAAGATCAATGTTAATTCCGAAAGGTTAAATGACCGTTGGAGAGTTATGGTGACATAGCATCAAAGGGTAAGTATGATGTAAAGTTTTCATTTTCAAAAAACTGAAGAAGAGCCCGCGCCCCTCTAGCACCAAGGCGAGAAAATCTGGTCGAAAATTCACAAGTATACACTGTGCAGAGGCAGCGCGACGTGCCTGGGTTTTGGAGCGACGTGCCTGGGCGGAATTTTGCACAGGGCTCTTTGTCGGCGCGACGTGCCTGTACGTTGGCGCGACGTGCCTGTACAAGGCCGCCCGACCACACGACAGGCCGACCCGACAAGCACTTGCTACGCGACGGGTTTTCTTCAAAGGTTGCCGCGCAGCTGTCCAGAGTCCCCAGCATTGTTTCAGCTTTCAAAAGCGGGTGTTCATCAAAGTTCGAGGTATTTTATATGCTCCCCCATCAAATTTCAAGGTTTTGATAAAGGACAATAAGGTTTAAAACCCTGGACCTTGTCATTTTAGTTAAAGGCAAAAGCAGTCTTTTCTACACAGTAAGCCGAAGTATTGCAGTATGATAAAGGCCGAATTTGTCATTCAAAGAGCACATATGGAGATACGAGGTTTTGAAGTTGTCTTGTAAAGATTTGTGTTTTGATTAGAAGAAAACTTTGTTATGAAAAGACAGGGTTTGGTCTTAAAAGAGAAAACTGTCCTCACAGTCCTCCAGACCTTGCCACATTGTCAAAACAGTGAAGTGCACTCAGTAAGGGAGTTTTGACATTCTTGTTGTTTGAAAAAGAAAACTCATAAAATCTCTGTCCAAGAGCTTGATAATCTTCTAAAAACTCTATCATTATCACCCCAAACCTGTGTATTGGCATTCTTAGCATATGTGTGGTGTTTTGCTTGATATTCAAACAGTGCAAAGAAGGCACACTTGCACAGGTCAGAATTGTTAGATGTTTGAAGTCTCCTTGAACAAGGAGTTTTTGTGTTAAGGTTGACATCAAAGACTTTAAAAACAGAGTAATCAGTGGCATTTTCTCACGGCACACTACTTAAGCAGATTGCCTTTCATTCACTGTATTCTCCCACTGTGAATTTGTTAACAAAGAGTTTCCAAAGGTGAACAACATATTAAAGGACAGAGGTGGTTGATGGTTAAATTTTGACATTGAAGGCAGAGGTACCAAAGTGGTGTTGGATTTCTCAAAACTTCACAAGTGAAAGGGGCCATTTTCTAAAGAGCAGAGTTGTTAGTATTTGAAGTTAATATTGGAAACAGAGGTATAAATGTGTTGGTGTATCTCTTAAACTCACAAGCAAAGAGTGTGTTTTCTAAACCACTGTGCACTGATTTTACACCCAAGCTAGGTCTGCTTCTTCCTTGCACTGTATTGTATCATTCTGAAGATTTGTTGACAGAGAGTTTCCCAAGGTGACATCACATTAAAAAGGCAGAGTTTGTTGATGAGAAGTTAAACATTGGAGGCAGGGGTATAGAGGTGTTGGTGGACTTTTTAAACTCACAAGCAGAGAGTGTGTTTCTTAAAACACTGTGCATTGATTTTACATCCGACTTGGGTCTGCCTTTACAAAAACCATATTGTATCATATTGAAGATTTGTTAACAGGGATTTTATGAAGGTGAATAGGGCCATTTTCTAGAAGGCAGCGTTGTTGAGGATCGAGTTTAACATTGAAGCCAGAGGTACAAAGGTGGTGATTGATTTCTCAAAATTCACAAGTGAAAGGTGTTTTCCTAAACACAGTGAGCTGATATTTCACCTAAACAAAAAGTCTCCTTTCTTTTTCACTGTATGTTATCTTTTATAGAAATCTGTTGACAGAGGTATTTTTAAGGTGAATGACTTGAAGAGCAGGGTTTTAATATTGAAGATTGGTCTTATAGATGCAAAATGCAAGGGTTGGTTGACCTCTGACAAACTCACCAGGAGTAGTTTTTCAAAACTGTGCACAAGAAATTGACACAGGAGTTTGCCTCATCTTTACACAGGGTACCATATTAAAAAGTTTGCCTTGCTGAAGTACATCCAGAGTTGAAGGATTGTTTTTGAGAAGTACAGAGGTGGTTTATTCAAGGAAACATGGCTTGAGAGGGCTAACCAAAGATTTGGAAACAAAGCTTGAGAAAGAAAATTGTGGATCTTGAGCTGATGAGAAAAAGAACTCTTCACTTTATTTCGTAAGCTAAATCAATTATTAGCTGTGCGAAAATTAAAGGTGGCACAAGAGAAATTGAAGAAATTGAAGGAGAGCCACCTAGCACGGAAGGAAGCAAAAAGCATATCAGCCCTTGATATTTTGGCCTCAGCTTCGGAGCATGTTTCTATGGACCCTTGAAGGTCAGGCATGCCAATTTTGGGCATGTTTCGGAAACTTTTTGTTTTTTGGCATTTTTTGGGTTTTTGGCCAAAAACTCATAAATTCGCCATGTCAGTTTGAGGAGTTGTCAAGGGAGGAGGATGATACCGATGGGTGCCATAATTCCATGAGCAGGTCTCCAGCGATTTTCAGGGCATTTGAAGATCATTCGCTTCCCCAAAAAATTGGCGAAAACAAATTTCATTTTGCACATTCTGCCCGCCATATCAGCAGTCTGCTATTTTCTGGGTTTTTGCGTACAGGTACAGTTTTGAGGGACTTTCAGAGATCAGATTGAGATGATTCCACTTGCGCCGGAAAGCAGACACAGAGATCTTTCCAACGAGCCATCATGAACCTCATTTCGACATCGGGAAGGCTGCCATTTGCATCCAGCAAGTCAGGGGACCTTTTTCAGGCATAAATATGAAGTATTTTTGTAATTTTTGAACTCCAAAAATCTGCTTTTCCCAAATGTGCGTTCAGCTATTTTTATCATGGGAAAATCATGTAAAGTCAATATAATTTCCGTTTTTAGCAGTTTTTTAGATATTTTATGGGATATTTTGTGCCTTGGGCTTTGCAAAGCCTCAAGGACAATTTTAGATATTTTGACTTGGCCAATGGGATAGCTAGTTGCTCCATGAGGTTTTCCTCCCTCAAGCCTATTTATTCCATGGTTCTCATTGTAAATCAAGAGGCTGAACTTGAGAGAAGAATTAATGCATTGGTCATATGAGCTTTGAAGAATACACTTGAGTTATGATTTTTGGACTGCCTCTTGGATGCTTTTGAGGAATGGTGAAGGCTTGTTGATGGATTCCTTGACATGGTAGAATGGTATAGTGCTTCTTGATGTGTTTTGTCTTCTAGTTTTCACTCATAATTCATATTTCTTGCTGCTATAGATCAGTAAAGATTGATTTTGAGATATGCCCATGGAGGCACCTCAAAATCCCTGAATCTTCATAGCTTGATGTTTTCTTCTCCCTTAGTTATGCTAAGGAATTCTTAGCTGCTCTTTAGTAACCTAAGGTGTTGTTGCTAAGTTTTATTCATCAGTTCCATGTATGTTGAGTAGGATGTATGGTTTGCCCTACCTACCTATCGGCTGCCCATAGTTCTGTCCATAAAACTTTCTCTTTGACTGATTTGTTGATCATTTTGTTGAACCAAGGAGGCCTAGTCCCGATCTAGCCCTTTGCCTAAAACTATGAAAACTTATTTGTCCAAGTACCCAATGACTTAGAGACTATGTTTAGGTGTTCCGGCATAGTTTATGAGTTGTTAGTTTGTCTCATGTGTTTTCCCCAAAGTCTGATAGCCATTTCCCGAAGTTAGAGGGTCTTATACCTCTATGTATGGCTGGAATGTTTGATTTCTATGCATTAATTAGCTTGTAGTTATACTTAGCATGAGTAATGGCTTGCTATTACATGTTCATGCCTGATATTAACTAGTTATACTTGAAATCCCTTGTCTTTCACCAACTTGTTGTCCATTTAAGCCATTTTGCCCAGAGATCCCTTCTACCGTGAATCAAATCGGCCCTACAGCAGCTTTACATCATCACTTCATAGCTTCCTTGACCTGTTTGACCCCATAGCCCAATTTATCTACATCTTGTTATCCAGTTTATGTATTTGATCAGTTTTATACCTCACAAACTTAAAAACTAAAAAAAACCAAAAACACACTTCATAACTAGCCTAATATCAGAACATCGCAAGTAAACACACCGACATCTTTTACACATATAGAGAGAGCCCTCTCTGAGTCCAGGAAGGCTAAGTCCTTGGGCTCCAAAGCTTGGTTTGATGTTACATCGTCATTTGGCTAGCCAATCGGCCAAATCACGGGACCCTAACATAATGGCGATCACGGTGGGACTCTGAGTATTAAACAAACTTAGTTTCCCTAATCTTTAGAGACTTTTGAGAATATTAGCTGGCTAAATTATCCCACCGCTCACTAACATAATGGCGATCACGGTGGGACCCTGAGTGATTAAAAAGCTTAGTTTCCCTCATCTTTAGAAGCCTTTAAGAATACTATCTGATTGACTTATCCCACTACTCACTAACATAGTGACACTCACAGTAGGACCTTCCGAGTTAGTGACAATCTAAGTACAACTTAGTAACTCCCGAAGTCTCAATCAAGCTTAGTAAACTTAGAGATTGTTTGAAAGGTAGAAAATAGCTCCTTCACCATCTTAGCAAAATGATGAGTCAGTTATAGAAAACCCTTCCAAACCTTATAGGCGCATAAAACTCAAAAAACCCCAAAAACACTCCCTTAGATTGGTTTTTGTCAAGTACTGGTGGTGGACCATACAAGTATATCTCAAAACAACTGATTTTCCACCTGGCGACTCCACTAACTTCTAGTAAGCCTTACTATTTCACCAAACTCTAGGCTACTATCCGATAGACCTATCCCATCACTCACTAACATAGCGGGAGATGGTAAGACATTGAGTACATAATAGTCCAGCAAACTCTTATAGACTCTTTGGTCCTTTAGGTACCATAAACAAGCAAGCAGTCCATAAACTCATTTTTTAGAGTAAACTCTTTTTGTTCTCATCACCCTAGAAAAGTGTTGAAACAAGTCTAGGATACTTTAACAAACCATAGGCTGCACATAAAACTCAGAAAATCCAAAAACATTCTCATATTAGTTACTGGTGGTGGACCATAGCTATCTTCACAAAAACAACCCATTTCCACCTGGCGACTCCACTAATCCATCCCTTTTATTTTTGACCATCCTTCACCTTAGTAAAGCTTTAAGAAAAACCACTCATCCAGAACATTCACCAATACCATTCTCTCTAAGCTCTGGATCTAAAATCTGGCTTCACGAAGAATCAACACCAGATCCCATCCAGACCCAAATCCCCCTATCATAGTAGATGACCCAGAGAAGATTCTGTGGCAAGCTTCCGAAACTGATCATCTAGCTT